>CM037011.1:6006111-6503611 GCA_020875875.1 Dioscorea alata
TGCCTAGAGAAGGGTCACTTCATCACCCTAGTCAGCACAACAAAGAAACCAGGGTAGTACTAGTTTTCATACACTCTTTCACGTTCTTTTACTATTATATTCGACTACACTTGTGCATGCATGCATGTATTGGGGATAATGTACATCTTCAAGTGTAAGGAGGGACTGTATGATATTTGTTTCATTATTGTGGATAGTTCTTATTATATTTGTGGATTTTTGTTTCATTTTCAAAAATACATGCTAGTGTTGACCTTTGAAGGCATTGTACTTACTTGTTAGAGTTCCTTTGGTCTAGGGACATGATATATGTTAGACTAGTAATTTTTTTTTATTGCTTCTCAAGAGTTTGACTACTTTGTGAGGTTTTGCTCTATCTTGTGTCCTTCTTAAGTACACCATGCACCTTATGTCTAGAAAGTGATGTTTTATAGTAGGGATATCACTAGTGTCAGTTATTTTCTTGTTTTAGTTAAAATGTGTTGACAGCAGATAGAGCTACTTCCTTTGTAATGCGTAGTTACTTTTAATAAGTTAGATACAAAAAGTATGCCCTAGTGGGAAAGAGAGTTGCCTCCTGGGAAGTGTGAAAGCTACTAACTGTGAGAAAAAGTATTCATGGATAAAGAGTTATAAAAAGTATTTAGTTAGGCTGAATAAAACCCTGAAAATGTTTTGCAACATGATCTAGACTGTAAGTTAGTGGACATGGAGATTGACACTTGGGAAATTTTTTTTTTCTTTTGCCATTGGGTAAACTCCTATTTGTAGAAGCATGTCCATGTTACCTGGCATTTGATTATTCCCTTGTACTACTAAAACTCCATCTCTTGTTGCTTGAGGTCAAGCACTTATCATATCTTTTATTTTTATCTTTACTATTTGCTTGAGGACAAACAAACGCTTAAGTGTGGGGATATTTGACAAGTGCTAGAAAGTTCATATTTTCTATATCATTTACACTATATTTAGCATGGAATTTGATATGTTTAGCACCTAATTAGTATAAAATTTCATTCTTTTATTCACCACAGCCTTTATTTCTACATTAGGAAAACAGAAGTGAATTCAGGGGGTATTTTGAAGCTAATTAGACTAAGTTGATATACCAAAGCTTCACAACGGTTGTGGTGACATCTCACCACAGGCGTTGTCTATACCCAACACTGTCGTTATCAAGCCATAGCAGTATGGAATCACTGAAATTAAAACAAAAGCCATAACGACCTTATAACACCCGTTGTGAACTCATCACCACAGTGATCCACCCACACATTGCCTAGAGAAGCTGTGCTAGGATGTGACTTGAAGCCCATGTAATAACTTACACATCACGAGCATCACAACCCTCATGCTGAGGCCGTGACGGACTCTATCTTATATATACCCTAGGTTTTTCTAATTTAGGGAAGATTCTTTTATTGAATAAGTTAGGGAGGCTGGAGTTCTGGAGTTCTGGAGATCTGAGTAGTTGGAGACACTTTTTATCCATATTCTAGCAGATTCCAGTGAGTTTTCCAAGGGAGATTCAACGATCATCATTAGAGAAAGGCGTGTGAAGAAATTCGGTATTATCTTGTCAATATTAGGATCCTCTCAACCTAAACCTTCATACATATTGGAAGGAGTTAGTTTAGGAATTCTATAATGCTCTTCTTTGGTCTTATGGTTTTATCTTTATCTATGTCTCTATTTGTGATCCATAAGAACCCAATTCTTGGGGAATCGTATGTCGTAGTCCCTCGATTATTGTTTAAGAATCTTGATTATTAAATTCAATAAATCTTTATATTTTATGTGATTCATTTCATGTTTCTTGAATGATATTCTTGTTAATGTGGATGAGGAAGATATGCCCCTACATTAGAACACACATGTCATGTTAGATCTATGCATGCACTAAGAAATTAGGCACAGCTAGGTTTATGGATTGGGAATCAATAGCCTCTTAGGCTTAGGGTTTGATTTGTCCCTTATAGAGGAATTCCTATACTTAAGACAAGCATAGGAGGTTGGTGTAGGAAAAGATTCTATCTTAAGTTTCTAGTGATTTAGACTTGGCTACCAAGAGATTGGGACTGGAAGGCTCTTGAATTCCCCCGGTCCAATACTAGAATACGATTATCATACTAAACGCCTATCAGAAGTAATAATCAAGATAATTGTCGTGCAACTACCCAACTCCTTCCAATTATGCTTAACGATTCTCCAATTGTATTATTTAATAATTTGTAGAAGGAGACTAAAGAAACAAGATAACGTTTAGGCTATTGATTAAGCAAAAAAGGAAGTAATAGGAGCTTCTCGTTGTTCCTTGGGGAAATACAACCCTTGTGCTCACCCACGAGGTATTACTTAATGACCTATGCACTTGTGGTATTCACGGACTCATTGTAGTGTTATTTGCATATTCATATTCACAACACACTCATTAATCAGTCCATCACCTTCCCATGACACTAATGCAAATGGGGCATCTAGAGGTATTATACATGACACTTATACAGGGAAAGTAATTGGCTATAGTAGTGACTACTTTGATTCATCTGATCTCGAGAGCTATGACGATACAAGTGATGGATCCAGTGTAGATGATGCAAAGAGACACATGTCTAGTAGGTAGTATTACAACCCTTATATCCCTTTGCAGGACTTTTGTCTTGGCCTTAGGTTTCTAAACTAAAACTCTTCAAAAAGGAACGTATCCAATTTTCAACAAGAAAAGGATTTGAATTTAGATATATTAAAAATGATGCAACCAGGATATGGGTTAAGTGTATTGCAAAAAAATGCAGTTGGTTGATTTTATCCTGCTGGTGTTCTGGTAATCAAATTGTTTGTTGTAAAACACTATGTCCCTAATCATTCTTGTCTCCTATGGGCTACTAGAAATAAAAGGGTGACAACCCATGTTATTGCTAACATCTTTGGTGAGATCATAGGCTCAATACCGCTCATTAGGCCTTGACACTTGAATGCAATGGTTAGGAAAGAATTGGGAGTTTTCATCATTAACAAGGTGTGTAGAATTGCAAAGGGTTTTGTTTTGAGAAAGATTAAAGAGTATTTCAAGTAGGATTTTATTCATTTGTATAATTATACCTTGGAATTAAAAGCAACAAATCTTGGTAGTACAGTGTTCATTGTCCTCAAAGAAATTAAGCAGATGGAACCCCAATGTTTAAGAAGCTATATGTTTATTTAGCAGCAGTTAGGGAAGGGCTTATAAGTGAGTGCAGAAAACTTATTGGCCTTGCTGGATGTTTTCTGAAGGGAGTTGTTAAAGGGCAGATCTTAGTGACTGTATGAAGAAATGACAATAACTAGATGTATCTTGTAGCTTGGGCAGTTGTGGATAAAGAGACAACAGAAACTTGGTCATGGTTTATTGAGCTGTTATGTGTTGATCTTAACATTGGGGATGGACTAGGATCGTCCCTTATAAGTGGCATGCAAAAGGTTGGTACAACATTGATTTAATTATTTCCCTTTGAGTAAAACTATCTTGTGATTTAATCATTTTATTTTATTTTTATAGGGACTAATACATGCAGTGAATAATTTGTTACCACTCATTGAGCATAGGATATGTGCAAGACACATCTATGCGAGATGGGAAAAATCTATCCAAGGATAGACTTATAGATTTAATTTTGGAGTATTGCAAGATCTATAAGTGAAGCTAAATTGAAGAAACAAATTCAGAAAATGAAAGACTTGAAAGGAGGGGCTAAAGCTGTGGAGGAATTATTGGATAGATGGCTAATTTTAGGTTGGTGCAATGCATTCTTCTCTGATTTAATCAAGTGTGCTATTATTGATAATAATATGTGTGAAACATTTAATGGAATAATATTAGAATCTAGAAGCAAGGCAATAATCACAATGCTTGAAGATTTTAGATTGTTTGTATTGACTAGGATTGCTATGAAAAGGCAGTTTGCATTGAAGTGGAAAAATACCTTTGGGCCTAACATTCTTACTAGAATTGAAAAGGAAATAAAAAAAATTTCTAGGTGGCATGTAGAGTGGAATGGGGGTGTAAGAAATGAGTTTTTTAGAGATGACTTGGTGCAACATGTAAGGGAAGGATATCTAATAGTGTTAGAATGCCAAATTTGCTCATGCGAGAAATGGAATAATAGTGGAATTCCATATGAACATTCCATATGAGCATATAGTTCCACTGTTAATCTAGTAAAAGGCAGAGAATTTTGGCCAGTTAGTGATGAAGGCCCTTTACAACCACCCGTAGTGAACAAAATGCTTGAGAGACCTGTGAAGAAGATGAGGAGAGAGACACTAGAGGGAAAACATGGCAATAAAACAAAAATTTCTAGGCATGGCAGAGTTTTTAAACATACAATATGCCATGTGGAAGGCCATAACATGTTAAGATGCCCAAAAAAAAATAACAATGTAAGGCTTTTTTATTAATGATGTCATCAAAATTCTTTCTTTCACAATTTTGTTTGTTGCTCATTATGTAATTCTTCCATAGATCCCAACCGGAGCCCCTAAGTCGAGACATCTCTAGTACTAGATGAGACTTATGTTGGAAACAAGCAGAGAAGGCAAAGAAGAATACCAGGTGCTTGATGAGTGTCCGTGCAATCCCGCGAGCACGAGGGGGTCGTATTCCCAAGGGCCCGAGGATCTACCCTTACTTCCTTATCACAATGTTGTTCAACCCTACATGTCCGAATGATTGAGAAAATGAAATGAAATTAAACTAATGCAAAATCAAATGCAATTGATGAAGGCAAAATACGAGGGAAAATGCGGGCTAAAGAATGGTCACAGATGAGGATCGCCTCAGGGGTTACTAAGGTGTGAAGGATGCTGAACTAACATGCAAATGGCAAGTTGGATTGAGAAAACCCTCAATTTGGCCAACCCGATAATCACGATGATTGACCCTAATCCGATACGAGTATAGGATACTGAGTTTATCCCATCCAAATCCTCCTATGATTGCAATGGGCAAGGTGGTTTCCTCACGCTATCGTTGAAACACAACCTAATGCTTCACCCTAGAATTGGAGGGATATAAATATCCGATGGTCACAGCGTATTTCCCATCCAAGTTTGGTGAGTCTAACACTAGGGCAATGGTCATGCAACCTAGTATTTCCTAAGAATTGATACATAGAGTTCTCATAAAAGTTACCCCGGTGAGACGGTAGTCGAATCCACAGGGAATAAGGAGTTAGAATACGAGATTTCACTATTAAAACTATGTGAAGTACGGAAAAGTGATCAATTGATTCGATGAGTGAATTATGGAAACAATTATACTAAAAGACAAGAAATTAAAAGAAAGGGAAGATGAAAAGTGCAAGTAAAAGAGAATAGAAAGGATTTAACAATGAATGAAGCGGGGTATCCGGACAAGCTACCTCTAGGATCTATGCTTCTAGTGCAAGACTATGCTATTATACTCTCCTATTGATGCCAATTGAGTCGAGGAAATCCTTAGACTCACGGTCCCAAACCTAAGGACAACCGTGACTAACCCCAACATTATGCCCCGGTATTAGGATTCACATCGACCCTTCACTCTATCGCTCGAACGATTAAGCCCCAGGGGAGTACATCTACCTAGACCTCACACTACGTGGAATTGCATTAAGTTCTAGTGACTCCTAGTGATAAACCTGTTCCTATGTGTAGTTCTAACCCTTTGCTCCAGGAGGAAGAACCCTAGTCTCGATTAAGCCCCAGTGCGTAGGATTCACTTCAACCCTTCACTCTATTACTCGTGTAACTAAGCCCCAGGGGAGTATATCTACCTAGCACTTCACTCTATCTCGACCGCTAATAAATTAAGGAAACGGAGGTAGGGAGAAATCACAGCGGAGGGGAAAGGGGTACATCGCTACCTCACAACTCTCCCTCTCAACCCTCTTCAATCTTAAAGAGTCTAATCCTATAGGAGTTGTCACACCTCCCAAGGAAAACCTAGATTGTTCTCAACCCTAGTGTCACATCTAAGGGAAAGCAATAGCAAGATAAAATCAAGATTGAAACTCAATTCTTATTAATCAATAATGGAAAAGCATCATAACAATGTCAAAGAAACATAATAACCCTAGAGTTTACAAGTCCGAATACCCACAAGGGGTTTAGCTCCTCATGGAGCTATACATGTTCATCAAAGTGTATAAGAAAGCACAAAATAAAGACATTGATGAAAACCCCCTTGCGTATGGTGTGGCCGTGGTCTTGTGCGGTCGCCGGACGTCGGTGACGATGCCGAAGACGCGCTCTAAACCTCCACGAAGTCCTCTCCAAAACCCTAGCCGCACTCCAGAAGTTCGCGGAGAAAGATAGGTCAAAAGATCTCTCAAAAAGTCTCCAAATCTGGCTTTTATAATGTTGAGTCGCGGCTTTAAAATTGCTGAAATCGGGATTTCACACGGCCGTGTGGAATTTCCACACGCCCGTGTGAAATTTCTGGAATGCTGAATTTCGGCCGATAGTGAACAGTAACTTGCTACAGTGTTTTCCTGCAGTGGGTGTGCTGAAACGCTCCCAAATTCGTCGTTCTTTATCAAGGCCGTTGAATTGGGCACACAATCAACGGTAGATTGTGCCGATTGCTTCGAATCTCCTAATTGGTGAAGTCTTCATTGTTAGCATAAGCTAGACTTATTGTGAATGTGACTGCCTTTGTGCCTCTCCAAAGGAGGTTGGCACACACTCACAACTCTATGCTCATGCCTCGTTCCTTGCTTAGTCCGAAAATCTTCCCAACAATGGCAAACACGATCTAACTTCGTTCCTTTCCTTCATTTTATCTTCACAACCCTACAATGCACAAAAGTAAACAATTGCACACTTTTTAGTGATGAAATCTGATTAAATCAATGCTCATTGCAAGATAATAACACTTCGCATTACTATAACACGAGCACTTATCAAGTTCTCATACACACCAAAGCAACCACGTACACCAAACATGGATCACAAACAAGCCAACATGCATTAATTAAGACAAATCATCCAAACATCACAAGTTCACTCCCAAGGTTCACCTACATCCGGTGACCTTGGGGTTTAGTTGTTCATGGTCAACAAATACATCAAAGAAATAATGCAAACAAACAAAGAAACCATAAGAAAGACTGCCTCAAAGAGGGAGGCTGGAAGAACTTCCAAGAACACCACTCCAAGGGGTGGCTTCCTGCCATCTTCAACCTCCTCCAAACAAGCTCTAGGAGTAGATCTTGCTCCAAATCACGCTCTCCTCGCCAAATCCACCATGGAAATTCCCTCAAGACCTTCCTTCTACCTTAGATCGTCAATGGTGATGGTGAGCTAAAAGAATAAAGCCAAAGATACCAAAAAGAATGCCCTAGAAACCTTAAAAAGGATGGTCTCGGGATGTCTCATGGGTGGCTTCAAAGTAAATATACTAGCTGTGAGGTTGCTTGGAAAACATGCTGAAAAATCCACTTAGTTGCTACAGTAAACCTACTACAGTATTGTTGCTCTCTGAATTGCTTGAGGATGACCTCACAGCCGTGAGGTTGCTCGTGAGGATTCTCAGACATAGAATTTCTCTGAAATCTTCGCATTTCGGGCTACTACAGTATTGCTACAGTGCCTGAGGCCCAAAAACAATGTTTTCGGTGTGAATTTCTTCTCAAAGTGCGTCGTTGAGCTCACCTAAGCTTCTTTTGTACCTGAGACACGAAATAAACCAATTTAGACCGAAAAGGGCATCGATTCATTAATAAAATATGAGAACTATACGCACACATTCGTATAAAATACGTACATTTAGACGTTTATCAAGCATCCCCACACCTAAGCGTTTGTGATAAGTGCTTGTGTTATAGTAATGCGAAGCATTATTACATTACAATAAGCATCTCTTTTATCAGATTTTATCACTAAATGGTGTGCATTTGTGTACTCTTATGCATTGTAGGTTTGTGGAGCTATTTTGAAGAAGAAGAACGAAGCTAGATCGTGTTTACCATTGTTGGGTAGTTTTCGGACCAAGCAAGGAACAAGGCACGAGCTTAGACTTGTGAGTGTGTGCCAACCTCCTTTGGAGGGGCACAAAGGCAGTCACATTCACAACGAGTCTAACTCGCGTAGCTTAGGAGAACTTCACCAAGAAGGAGATTTGAAGCAATCCGCACGATCTACTATTAATTGTGTGCCCAATGCAATGGCCTCGATGAAAAACGACGAATTCGGGAGCATTTCGGCGAGTTACTGCAGTAGAACTTGAGCAAGTACTGTAGCAAGCTACTGTTCACTTTCAGCTGAAATTTAGAAAACCAGAGAGTTCACACGGGCGTGTAGAAATTCCACACGGCTGTGTGAAATCCCGATAAGTTCAATTTTAAAACCGCGAACGTTATAAAAGCCCGATTTGGAGACATTTTACCCATTTTCTTTTGACCTATCTTTCTCCCCAACTTCTGGAGAGCGCGGCTAGATTTTTGCAGAGAACTTCGTGGAGGTTTGGAGCACGTCATCGGTATCGTTACTGACATCCGGCGGCCCCACAAGACCACGGCCACATCATACGCAAGGGGGTTTTCATCAATGCTTTCAATTTGTGCTTTCTTTTATATTTTGATGAATTTGTATAGCTCCATGAGGAGCTAAACCCCTCGTGGGTATTCGGACTTGTAAACCCTAGGATCATTATGTTTCTATAACATTGTTATTATGCTTTTCCATTATTGATGAATAAATTCGAGTTTCAATCTTAAATTATCTCTTGTAATTGTTTTCCCTTAGCCGTGACACTAGGGTTAAGAAAAACTCTTGACACAAAATCATGAAGAAAACACTGCACAAGTTCATGAAAAACTCAAGGTTTGAGTGATGAGAAGCTAACCTAAAACCTAGAATATATGGAGTGAAACCTTAGTTGAATCCGGCCAAATGAGTGATTCAACTTCAAAAATTTGACACAAAATGATTTTAGAGGAGGAGGAGAGGGACCTAGGGCAAAACGAATGAGGAAATTTGGTGGAGAATGGAGCGAGAAGTGAGAGGATGAAGTGAGAAGATGAATGAATAAAAAACAAGAGCAAAATGCCCTTAAAAACCCTAATCCCGAGTGCCCTTGTGGGTGGGCTCACGGCCATGAGCTAGCCCACAAGATCTCTTGGGATGGCTCACGGCTGAACTCACGACCGTGAGGAGTCTTTAGATGGCTCACGGAAATGAGCCATCCCGTGAGCACTCTCTGGATGGCTCACGGGCGAGCTCACGAGCCATAAACGGCCATGAGACTTAACTTACAAAGTTTTGACCTCCTCAAGACCTTAAAAGCACTCAAAACAAAGCCGATTAAAGCATATAAATACTCAAAACATGATTTTCACGGCATCTAATCATCAAACAACTCAAGGCATCACACAAACATGCATGAAGAAGTAAACAAAAAATGACAAGCAAAGTGACTAACACAAGAACAAACACTCAAAAACTTAAATACCAAACACACCAAGAATACGAAAAATGAAAGCACAAGCACTCAAACAACATGAAAATGAAAAGGCATCAAATGTAAAACCTTGGGTTGCCTCCCAAGAAGCGCTTATTTAATGTCGTTAGCTTGACGTGTTTTACCTCTAAATTCATGGTGGGACAAAGGGAGGGAAGTTACCTCCATTTTTTTATAAAGAATTGTTACCCGAAAGGTTCATTGAGAGGCATGAAAAGATTTTGAATTTTCCTCGGTTCTCAAAGAATAAGCTATCCACTTCCTCGGGTGACATTGTCGAGACATTCACTTTTTTCCTTGGCTTTTCCTTAGTTTTTCTCCACATCTTCTTCAAGGTTTTCTTCTCTTTTCCATGTGGTAGAGATTTAGTCTCTACTTGTGCTATTTGTTGCATTGGTGGAGGAGGTGCCTCTTTTCCCACTTCTCCATCCCCGAATTCTTCCAAATATTCATCCAAGGGGTTCAAAGCGAGAACTTCCTACATACAATCAGAAATAATTACGTCAGTCATATCCATGAAATATAAAACATCATCATAATCAAGTGTGCGCTTCATTGCTTCGGGGAGAGCGATGACCACTTGTTTATCTCCAACTCTCAAAGTCATCTTGCCTCCCTTGACATCAATTAAAGTGCCGGAAGTGTTAAGGAATGGGCGTCCGAGAGTCAGGGGGACCTCAACATCATCATCTACATCTAATATGACAAAATCCACTGGAATGATGAGTTTGTCAACCTTTACAAGAACATCTTCAACTACTCCTCGTGGTCTCCTCACTGAACGATCAGCAAGCTGTACGGTCATTTGTGTGGGTCTCAGATCTTCCAACCCTAATTTTAGAAACAACTTGTACGGCATCACATTAATGCTTGCCCCAAAATCAACTAAAGCATTCTCTTGCATTCCTTTACCAAGTACACAAGGGATAATGAAGCTACCGGGATCAGTGAGTTTCTTGGGTAACTTCTTCTGGATCACAGCCGAGCAATTTCCCGATAAGGTCACAGTGCCCAAGTCTTCTAATTTCCTCTTGTTGGTGAGGAGGTCCTTCATGAACTTATCATACTTGGGCATTTGTGATAGAGCTTCAACCAATGGGATATTAATATGAAGTTGCTTGAAGATGTTTAAGAACTTCTTAAACTGAGTATCCTCCTTGTCTTGTTTGAGTCTTGATGGATATGGCAGTACAGGCTTATACTCAGTTTCCTTCAGAGTTGGAGATTTTGGGACATCTTCATTAGACTTTGTCTCACTCTCTTCACTTGCACCAATGCTTAAATCACGGTCTTCCCTAATGGCTATCCTATCATTGGAGGCACTTGGGCTCCCCTCAGCCCTTGCCTCCAACTGTTTCTCACTTCTCAATGTTACAACTTTCAAGTGTTCCCTCGGGTTTCTTTTGGTGTTACTTGGCAAACTACCCGACGGTCGTTTAGACCGTGCCCTAGCAAGCTGCCCAACCTGGTTCTCAAGAGACTGAATAGAGGCTTGGACATTTCTCAACACAGTACTCATCTCATTGAATTGTCCCCCATACTGATTTAACTGACTGTTGATAGTTTGAAATCTTGCCTCAGTATTGATCATGAACTTAGCAAGGACGTCTTCGGTGGTGTATTTTCTCTCTTGGTATGGGGGAGCTTGATACTGACTTCCCTGAGGCGGTGAAGGCCTTTGTTGTGATTGGCCTTGGTTCCAAGACATATTCGGGCGGTTCCTTCACCCCGGGTTGTAGGTGTTGCTATACTGATTCCTCGGTCCCCTAGGTCCTCTACCAACGTAGTCTACAGTCTCCACTGGCGCCGAAGGCGCAATAAATATGGGGCATTGTGAAGTTGCATGCCCAACACCACAAGTATCACACGACATCACTGCTTTAGGGGTAGAGCTGGACCCCAACATGAGCTGATCAACTTTCTGCGCCAAAGCACTGACCAAAGAGTTGTTGTCAGTAAGATTCTTTGTTAAGGCCTTGGCCTTTGGAGGTTGGCACACATTTTTATGTCTATGAGCACAACTTGTGCCTTGATCTTTGTTTGGTCTAAAAGCTCTCTCAACAATTGCATCCATAATATATTTTTGCTTGCTTTCTTCCAAACTTGTCTCCAAAACCCTAAATGCACAAAAGAACACAAATACACACGAATAAGCCATAAAATCTGACAAAAGTGATGCTCAATGTAAGAAAAGTACACTTAGTAATACTTATACACAAGAACTTATTAGAAAGACTCTAAGGAAAGTTGATAACAGTACCCCTAAATCTCTCCAAAATGGGGGTCCCTTAAATGTATGTTGCCCACGGATGGTCCATGAAGTGGTTCTGGAGATCAATCTTCAAGATCTCCCTTCCCCTTGATGAAATTAAGTGATCTTCTTGTTTCTCTATGAAAATATACTCCAAAAATCCATAGGAGACCGCCTGAAGTGTCCTTAATTGGTCCAATGCCGATGTATGCAACCTATATAAGTTTTATGATGAAAATTGGTTGGGGGTATGCGAGTAGCTATGCGGACACATAGCAACCCGCATAGGCTTCTGTCTGGGCTATGCGGACCGTGCGGGCCATGCTTGCCCATGTAGGTACCCGTATGGCCATCTTGTCCTTTTTCCTAGATTTTGTCAAGTGAGGGACTATACTTTCATTATGTGCATGTGCATGTGCATGTATGGTAGCCTACATAGAGCTTCTTCACCACCAAATTGTTCGTTTTGCCTTAAAACTGCCTCAAAATATGCTCTTGAGCTCTAATTACCCTTTCCATGCCTTGTGGAACAACATAGAACAAATTAAGCACAAGATGGGCATCAATCAATAAAAATGTATGCAAAGTGTATAATACAATGGTATACAATCAAACACATTTAGACACTTATCAAAGAATTTACTAATGCTCTCTTGGTAAGATGGTGATGGAAGATTGTCTTTCATTCATATTGGTGCTGGTCTTTACTCATCCTTTTCAACTATCACCAAAATGTAGCAAGTTGGAGCCTCCAGCACAATCCTCACCACCTTCTTCATGGAAGGAAGTCATTCTTTTGGTTTGAGATTCTAAACTGTTTTCCAACATCAATCGATTACTAGTATCAAGAATTGTGTAAGGACTTCGCTTTTGCATGATGCTTCGTTTGAGGGAAAGGTGCCTCATGATATATGCAGAGGGAGAGCTATATAGGCAATTGTGGGTCAAATGACCCCACAATGTCCCCATGTCCCCACAAAATTTTGAGAAATGTTTATACTATTATGTATAGTGTGTGTATTGGAAACACTATTAAATGAACACTATTAAATAAGAAAATTAGTGGTCAAAATGCAAAATAACAATTATGAGAAGCATGTGGGTCGTTATACATTTATTAAAAGTTTAAAATTACCCATATTTTAGCACCTAAGATTTTTGGTTGTGTTTTATCTTTTAAACAACTTTAGAAAACTTGAAACTGAAAGTGCCTTTTGTCTTCTTTACTTCAATATTTTCCATCGACTTTTTTATATTTTATCCAATTAAATAAAAATAACTACCATGAGACCTCACTCTTTGTTAATTTAAAAATTAAACTCATAGAAGGCAAGGTTTTTTTTTTCATCTTTCAAGCACACTAAAAGATCTGATTAAGCTCTAATATCGGTTTAATTTTCAATCGTTTGAGATAATTTTAAATATAAATTCTTTAATAAAATTTTTATTGTTTTTTTACTATTTTAACTATAGCTGTTATATATATTTCTATAATTTTATTTATTTATTTATTTGCATTAAATGGCCTAAGCTTTTCTCCAAATGGTATAGTCCAATAATTTTGATCTGTATGTTCCAAGGTAATCTATCCACTAATATTAGGTAAGCTGAACTTTGAGAGAAGATCCCAAGCCATATGGCTGAATAGCCAAACATCAAATCATGGTGTTGGGAAGGCAATGGAAAGTTTTCTGTTAAATCGTTCTATCGTTTGCGCAATGACTGGGCCAAGGATGTCTTATATATAAGGCAAGTAATTTGGAAAGGACCTTGTCCCTACAAAATTAACAACTTTACCTTGCTCATTAATAATGATAGGATCCGGACACTAGCCAACTTAGCAAAGTGAGGCTTTAATAGATTCATGGCAACATGCATTCTCTACAATATGGTGAAGCAGAGCATCAACCATCTTTTTTCTTAATTGTCATTTTACCTCGCAATATGATACCATTTTGGTAACATATAGAGGTTATCTTGATATCCTTCCTCCTTCGGTGATCTATTCTCTTCATAGAGAAGCAATCTTGACAACTACTAGTAGGAGCAATCTATTAGAGCATTTAGCTTGAGCGGACTAACCACATTTTCAACTTTTATATTCTCTCACATTTATTGATCATAATCAAGATTGATCTCATAATTATTTTGCTGATATTTGCAACCCCAAGAAAATCAAACTTGAGATGTCCACACCAATTATCGGATGAAGCCTCAACTTTTCCTTATCTACCCTCAACTTCTTTTATTGAACCGACCTCAACAACTAAGGTTGAAGCTACTACTATTCTACTGCACCATATCACCCAAGTTGAAGTTCTGATCCTAGCTACTATCACCCGGGCGGCTTAAGTTTTCATTGTACAGCCTTTCCTCACTCATGGTGAATTGTGGGGTAATCTGCATGCTTTGTATATACCTTATCTAAATTTGACTTTTTATTAGATTTGTCTCTTTTTTTTCCTATAAATGTAATAGTTTATCCATTTTTGCTTAAAACAAAAATCTAACATAAGTCGGATGTATCTCACTAATTAATTAATATTAATAATTAAAATTTAAAATTATTTATTATTAAAAACTGAGACAGCAATTTAGAATTTTTAATATTAAATTTTTTTAATTAGTATTAATGCGAGTAAATGCCTTCTTACTCCTTACGTCTATTGCTAATTTCCATTTATATATTTTCAAAATATTGAATAAAATCTATATACTTTGCCGTTTGCTTTTTATTTTCATATCTAAAAATTGTGTAGCTACCATTTGGAATACGACCAGGGGCGGAACCAAGGGGGAGGCTAGCAGGGGCTGAAGCCCCCCCTCAGCGCCGGAGAGAATACTCTTCAAATAGTATAAGATTGATGATTTTCGATTTTCCTATACTTAAATTAATGTAAAATATAATATTTGAACATTTATAAGTGTGAAATGTAGGTGGGTTTGAGTGGTTAGTGGGTATATTCATAAAGTGTATGACCTTTTTTACAACTCACCAAGTTCAAATCCCACTTGAAGCATTTTTTTCCCCAATTTTATTTTTTAATTTAAAAATTACTAGGATTTCAAAATTTTAATAAAAAAAATCTTATATACAAATTTTAGTAATTTAACAAAAGTTTTGTATAAACAATTGTTTGTAGTGAGAGGGATCAATTTTACCATATTTAAAAAAAATACAAACTCAAAATGTATTTTTATAAGTTAAATTATTAAAAATCTCATCTATTTGTATAGGTAATAATAAAAATTTAAATTATACTTTATATTTTTTTAATATATGTATTCAAATTTCTGTTATATTAGCATATTATTTTTCATTTAAAATAATTATTTTATTGGATTTTTTTTTTGTATTGCTTTTAGGCTTCAGCCCCCCCTACCATCGAGTCCTGGTTCCGTCCCTGACCCAAGATTTATGCCTTTTGCTTTTTTATTTTTCATATCTAAAAATTGTGTAGCTACCATTTGGTATACGACCCAAGATTTTTTTTTTTTTTTTTGGTCCAAAGTAAAAAATAGCTAGCATAATTGTGACACGATCTACCAATATTGGCATGGTCTTGGTATGCCAATAGTAATTTTTTTTTTTTTTTTTTTTACTTTTTTATCAAGTCCATGTTAGTCTTCTACTATTGCTTATATTACACTTTGATCCTTCATGTTAGTTTTGCTGGATGTATATGAGTTAGAATTCACTTAATCTCTCATATAATCAGTCACACAATCATACACAAACCAAAGGGAAAGGAGGCAACACAAAATTGATAACCCAGTTCATCACAACACTTACGTATGTCTAGAAGGCCAAGCCTGGAGATAATAATCCAGTAAGAGAGGGGAATAAACATGAGTACAACTCTGACACTCATCATCATCAAAATAAATAAGAACCATCTCTAGATTGCCAGATGTCCACTCTCTCTCACCCACACACCTGAGTCTCTCCGATAGCTTATCCTAAATCTCAGAGCGAGGTCTCTTATATAGACATCTCTACATCTCAAATATAGCATCTTCTTCTTTTAGAATCTTCGTGGCTACTAACTTGGACACCTTCTAAATTTAGTCGTTACAATTCTTATTGTAACCTAGCTTACAATGTGGCCAAACTTCTGACCTTGACGAGTTCTAGATTCCATTACAATGTGACCTGCAAACGTCTTCAACACTCCTGATTGTGTCTAAGCCTTAGTCGATGTAGGTGAATCCTTAAGACCTCGTCCTATTAGCAACTTTACCTCCTCACATCCTATTAGCAATTCACTCGCAAGGTTCGCACCCCATATGATGTGGAATCTCATACCAAAGATAGTCTTTAAAAAATCTTTAGATGATCTTCAACTCTTTCACTAAACTTGATTTCCAAGTCATCCAACTCCTTCAAATATAGCTTCTTGTCTTCATGTCATCATCATGCCATCTCATCATAGTTGTCACATCATCACAAATACATGCCAAATGATACCAATATGGAGCTTCAACTCTAACACTTTATGATCTTTTACTGTGGCATAAATAGTTTCATTTTGGTAGATATCTTTTACATGGCATTGAATTGAAAATATACCTCGTGTATTTCATTTTTTTGGGAAAATTAAAAAAACCTTGTGGTTTAACAAATTGGCGAAATAGAGATAGAAGATCTGTTTGATTGTTGTTTTCAGAAACAATTTTTTATTTTTAAAAATAAAAAAACAAAAAAACTTGTTTGGGGACTAATTTTTTGAAACTGTTTTAAAAAACTAAAAAAACCAAAAGGAATTTTTAAAAACAAAAAACTGAAAACAACTTTGGGATGTTTCCAAACTTTTGTTTTTAAAAACAACTCAAAATAAAAGTGAGAATTATCTATAGGGTTTTCAAAACAAGCCCTTCTCTCATACATCTAAATTGGCCGCTGCCACCACCCCCTCCACTCCATCTCCAGCAAGTTTTGTCTAGTTTTGATTCCGGCACCTCCCATGTATTTCCCCTCTGCTTCACCTTCCCTCGGCTACACCTTCGACAGGTTTCTTCTACAACATCATCTTTTTTCAGAGTTTTGTTTCTCTTGTTTTTTATTATAAAAATAGTTAAATCAAGTTTGTTAATTAGGTAGATTACCTATTTTATAATCTTTTATTCCCATAATCTTTAATTGTTTATACGCTATACACTATAGATGGCAACTAGCAAAATGATATAGGAACAAAAGAATTCTTTGTGGTTCAAAAATATGGTTAAATCCTACGTAGATATCATGGTGGAAGGAATTACAAAAGGGAATATGAACAATGGAGCGTTTTGTCCTAAAATTTTGGAAATTTATTTTAGAAAGGTTGAATACCATTGTGAGGCGTAGTTTCACTTTAAAACAAATAAAGCAGAAGTTTAATAGATTGCATCCTAAGCATTTAGAATTTTCTTTATTGTTACAACATACTGGGTTTGGTTGGGATGTCGAAACTAATACAGTCACTATAGATGAAGAGGTTTGGAAGAACTCCTTTTTGGTGCATAACTATTTCAAGACTTGTTAATTTTATTAGATAACATATATATACTAAAATTGATTCACTGAACATGTTATATAGGCGCATCTTGAGGCGGCACAATATAAGAAGGAAGGGCTAGAGTATTATAAACTATTGGATATAATTTTCAATAGAAGCACTGCTACGGATAGGGGTGAGCAAAACCAGGTACTCGATCTGGTTTTTAAAACCGGATCGGGTACTCGGATTTTCGAAATGGCAAAAACTCAACCCATATCCGACCCGGTTTAAACCGGGTATTGAAAATCGGGTATCCATTTTAAACCGGATCGGATATCGGATATCGGGATCCAAATTTAAGTTTTATTTACTCCATGAATTTGTTTTATTATATAACAACATTACATAAAAAACAAAAATGAAAAACTTATAATTTAGCATTAAACTCTTATACTATTCTCCGCACAACAAAAATCATAACAAAAATAATAAAGAGTTTTATCAATCTTAGACATTACAAAAAAAAAAAAAAAAAAAAAATCAAATATGATCATTAGTTGCTAGAGAGAGAAGAGATTTGAATGGTGGCTAGAAAGAAGAGTATGTTATGGCTGTTAGGGATTGGGAGGCGGGGATTTGGAATTTTTTCTTTTACTTTTAACGCCTATATAATTTAAATTTATTAATATATATATAACTATATAAGCATATAACTCTTTAAGTTATTTAATTAGGCATTTGGATTTTATAATTTCTAGCCCTTGTAAAATTTAAATTTATTAATTTACTCACACACATATATAGAATATAATAAAAATTAAAAACTGGATCGAATTCGGATGCATGATTTTTAATTTTTCCTGACCTAGATCTGACCTGGTTTTCATCTAAAAAATTCGGGTCGAGTACCCGACCTTTTTTTTTAATCGGGCACCCAAAAATTCAGGTCAAAAAACCGGATACCTGATCATATCATCGGATCTAGATTTTTTTTCTCACCCCTAGCTACGGGTGTACTTCCTCATGCATCTACACATGATTCACCCAATTCTACAAAATATATTATTATATTAGTTATTTAAAGTAATATGGTTTTAATGTAAACCATGCAATAATATCAATTACATAATTAAAACAACTGAATCAAACAAGTTTTGTATTTTTTGTTTTTAAAACATGTTTTTAAAAACTTTTTCCAAACTAGTTTTTTTTAGATCTATTTTCAAAACACTTTCATTCAAACAAGTTCTTTTATTTCCAAAACTTTTTCTGAAAAATAGTTTTACAATTTTTTTTTCTGAAAACATAAAAAAATAAAATAAAACAAAATCAAACAGGCCCAGAGTTTTTTTCTTTTTTCTTTTTTTTTTTGAAGATATTTGTTTTCTTCAATTAACAAAAAACAAAAAAGAAACAAAAAAGAAAAGGAAAAACCATTAACAGTGTTAACTCTTCCTTATTTGGCAAGAGCAAAATCGTTAATTCATTTAGAAGCTAACCTGTATAACATAAAAACATTTTTTTTTCTTGTCTAATAATCCTTCCAAAATTTCCACTAAGAAAACCTAAAATCCTAAATAACAAATGATTTTATCCCTACCAAATAAAGAAGAGTTAATACTATTATTTGTTTAACCAAAGAAATCATGTATCCTCAAAATAATATATATATATATATATATATATATATATATATATATATATATATATATATATATATATATATATATATAAAAGAATTCTCTCTGTTTCATAAATATTGAAAACTGCAAAGATTTTCTTTAAACATTTTTTTTATTTTCAATTTCTAATATGAAGCAGACATAATTCAATGAGAATGATTGACATATATGTGACACATAGCACAATATGCTACATCAACAACATGAAAATTATTTTATATTTTTTTCCAATAACCAATAGGGTATAATTTTCCATTTAGGGTGTGATCCAATATGGCAAGTTATGCAACGCAATATACAAGGAAAAATAAAAAAAATCTTTTCCGTGTTGATGATCTAGCGTATGTGCCAAGTGTTACATGCCTGTTAGCTGCCAAGCCATTGAAACATATACACATCAATATTAAGCAATTTTTAAAAACGAAACACACGAGCATATTGTCATATATATATATATATATATGTGCATTGTGCACCATAAAGAGGTATGAAATTAAATTGATGTTTATACGAATAGTATTATGCAATGTTTTTAAAACCAGACCGGATAGCGAACCGGTCTTATGTTTGGGTCATGAGTCACTAGTTCTAACCAGGTGACCCATTCCGGTTGGACCGGATGACATCATAAATAAATAAATAAAATAATATACATATTCATAAGTCTTCCAATTGTATATATGTATATATAATAATATACATATCCATAAACCTTTCAATTATATATAGGAAAATTTTCAAAAATGATGAGAATATTTATATTTTTGAAATTTTCTCAATATATAATCATATGTGTATATGGGCAAAGTCACGATAATTTCCGTTTCTCCCACCTGAAGCAATAGTTATTGTCCCTTGTTGTGGAGTCTTTGGTATCACAACGAAAGCCAAGGGGATGTCGACGCATTGTGTTAGGTTCTATTTGGCTGTGACTATGCTAGATTCCCTTTGAATGCCACAAGCCTTCTGTGAAGCCAAACCCTTGGAGATTGAGATCTCGTCGGTGAGATTATTAACAAAAGATCCACTATATATCGTATTCTTTGCCAACTATGTCACCAACGATGTTCTCCTCTGTCACTGTAGAACATCCTACCCGCCATCTGGTCTCTTTGTTAGTGAGATTATTTGTCCATATTGTTGCTCTCGAGTATCTGGTCTCATTGTTAGTCTAAACAACCCACCAAAATTATGGCTTACTGTGGTATTTGATGGCAGCTGTAAAATTGTCAAAAGCTGTGGATTAGGTAGAAGAAGTGTGCAGTAGGTAAGCGCACATTTTCCTCTCTATAAATTACTAAGAGATGATCATCACAACCAAGTGAATGAGAGAGTGAGAGTGAAGAAATGGGAGAGAGTAAATAGAATTATGGGAGAAATTTTTTTTTTTTAAGAGTTAGTATATTGTCTTACTATAAAAGAGAATACTGATTTTTTCTTTATTATTGCGGAGAATATGTAACTCAAAATTTTTTCACTTAGTAAATTCTTCTATTCTTACTGGTAGTTTTTACCCTAATTATTTAAAGGGTTTCTAAGTAATATCTATGTGTTTTTTTTTAATTTTTCAACATTATTATTATTTTTTTTTTTTCTGCCGTGCCCTTGCTCTATTTGATTTTATATTTTCAGAGCAAGTGGTATCAAAGCTAGATTTGGGGGCATTTTGCTTTAGTGAGACAAGGCTAGATTTGGGGGCCTTCCAATGTTAAAAAAAGCAAAAGGTGTACCTGAGGCATTTTTCTTTAGTGAAACAAGGCTTAAGCCTCGAGGCGGTTCAAGGCATAAGAATCACCTTAACAAAAAAAAATACATATAATAAAATAAAATAAATAGTAAATAACAAAATAGTCATAAAATTCATAATAAAAGGATTGATTGTTTTTAGTTTTTTATGGTTAAACTTACTCCATACTTCATAGTTCATTCTAATTTCTAAGAAATTGTCTTGTACTTGCACCATAATCATTCATCAATCACCATCAGTAGCAAAACATCCAATAAAAATCATTTTCTTCATATTCAACATCAACATCCTCTTCTGATTTGAAGTTTTCTTCATCCACCAATAGCATTGGCCTTTGTCCTTTACCTAGAAAGCATTTAAAAGATGATAAAAAAATATCATGAGGCATGAGTATTACTTGAAAACTAAAGCATAAATTAATATTTAATAATTAATTCAAGTATTAAAAGAAGATTAAACTTACCTCTATGCCTCACATTCAAATACATGAGAATTATATAGGAGTCGAAAAAATCTTACTGAGCTTGCTTTATGGCTCTCACCCTTTGAGTGCGATTTTCTCTTCCTTTTACTTCCTTTGTCAATTGTCATTGCCTTACTTAGTAAATTATCAACATCAAGATCATCTTCATTAAATGTTGATGCATTTTCGTCCTTTTTATCATTGCCTTCTTGATCAACAATCCACTCATCATCCGATGGCCTATTGTCAACAATTAATGGATCTTCATCATCTTTGAGTGACTTTAACTTTAAATGTCTGTCTTTTAATCTCTTGTTGTACATAACATACACCAAAGAATTAAGTTTTTTTATGGTCAAAATATTCCTTTTCTTTATATGTACCTATTAAGAATAGAAACAAAGCAAAAATTAAAAGGTTAAATAAAACTAAAATTTATATGATTATATAACAATTATATTTAATAAATTTTTAAAACCTGATTGAAAGCACTTCAATTTCTCTCACATCCTGATGTTTAACAAGGGAGACTATATACTCTCACAACAAAGCTTTGAAGTTCGCGCGGTTCATCTCCATATTGAATCCACCAATTAGCTATAATACAATAAAATCAAAATAGGTATTAATTAACAATAGCATGGGAAACTTTAATGTCAAAAATCCAACTATGCATTATCGTATACCTGGAGCCCATTTTTTGGAAGTTGCTATTGCTTGATAAAGACAAAAAAAAAAAAAAAACCTTTTGTTACGGAAAGCATCCATTTCAAGATCCACTTTAACTATGTATTCCTCCTTAACAAACTTGGGCATGCAATTGAACAATAATTTTTTAATCTCAGGATGGGTTGATTTATTGTCATCATAATGGTAGTGTTGATTCAAGAAATATGTCGCTGACAGGAGCCCGAAAGTGCACGGGGTCACCAAGTAATACCCCTCGCGCGAGCACGAGGGGGTCGTATTCCCAAGGGCCCGAGAATCTATTCTTACTTCCTTATCACAATGTTGTCCAACCTAGCAATTACTTGATAGAGATGACTACAAATAATCTACGGATATAAAAAGCATGCAAATAGTAAATACAAATACGGAGGGAAATCAAGGCGAGGGAATGGTCACGGATGAGGATTCCCTCGGGGGTTACTAAAGTGCTAAGGATGCCCTAACTAGCATGCACGTGGGTGGTTTGGACCGGGAAACCCTAAATTAGACCAACCCGATGGTCACGGTGTTGGTCCCTAATCCGGTACGAGTATTGGAATACGGAATTGCTTCCGCCCAAATCCTCGTACGATCGCAATGGGTTTAGTGGATTTCCCCAAGCTAGGGTTGAGACACAATCAAGGACAACCCTAACAATTGGAGGGGTACAAATACCCGATGGTCACGGCGTATTCATACGTGTATTCCCTTCCAAGCTTGGTGAGCCTAATACTAGGGCAATGGTCATGCAACCTAGTATTGTCTAGGAATTGATACATAGAGTTCTCATTCATACCAAGGCATTCAAGAATCACCAAACAAGGATCACAAACCACACCAAATGCATAAAACTAGAACAAGCATCCAAAATACACAAGTTCACCTCCAAGGTTCACCTACATCCGGTGACCTTGGGGTTTAGTTGCTCATGATCACAAAATAGGCAAGAAAATACATGAAAACAACCAAAAGCATAATAAGAACACTCCCTCAAAGGATCAAGGCCGAATGACGCTTCCAAGGACGCCACCCAAGGAGTGGCCTCCTTTGTCAATCTTCCTCTCAAATGCAAATCGAAGGCATGGACTCGTCGTGTCGTGCTCTTCCCGTCGTCCTCTCCTCAAGAATTGCCTCCAAAACCCGGCCTCAAGCTCCCAAGGAAAATGGTGAAGTGAAGTTCTCCCAAGACCTAGGTTCTCCCTTTCAAAATGCTCTAAAAAACCCTTAAAAACGAATTCCAGTGAGTTATGCGGCCTCCCATGCGGGGAGAGAAAGTTTCCAAGAAATCCCGAAAGTCGCGTAAGTTGCTACAGTGCCGCTACAGTAAAAAAATTGCTACAGTGGCGTATGCGTCCTGCAATGCGCCCGCATGGTAGCCCGCATGAACCTCCTGACCGAACCGATCTTCAAGTCTCCGTGCTACAGTGGTTGCTACAGTGCTCCTGGGCTTAGAAACAGTGTTTTCGATGCCGATTTCTTCACCAATTCTGTCATTAAACTCGCTAGGGCCTCATTGGTACCTGTAACACGAAAGAAACCAATTCAGACCAAAAACGGGCGTCAACTCATATAAAAATACGCAATACATACGCCTGCATACGAAGAAAATACGTATATTTAGGCGTTTATCATCGCAATAATAAAGTACCCCGGTGAGAGGATAGTCGAATACACAAGGAGTAAGGATTAGAGGCACAAGAAATTGCTACTTAGCTAGTGCAAACTATGATGGTGGTGAGAAGAATAAATTTGTGTGCGAGAGAGTAAAAGAGAAATATGGAAGACAAGAGAGTGCAAACAAAGAGTAAAGAGAGAGGAACAATCAATGTAAAATGGGGTACCCGGACAAGCTCCCCCTAGGACTAATGTTTCTAGTGCAAGACAATATATTATACTTCCTTATTGATGTTTAATGAGTCGTGGACATCCTAAAGCACACAGTCCCAAACCTAAGGTCAACCGTGACTAGTTCCAACACTATGCCCCGGCATTAGGTTTTACTACAATCCTTCACTCTGTTGATCTATCAACTAAGCCCCAGGGGAGTCCATCTTCCTAAACCTCACACTACGTGGAACTGCATTATGTTTTAGGGATTCCAAGTGAAAGACCTTGTTCCTAAGTATAGTTCTAACTCTTTGGTCCAGGTGACAGAACCCTAGTCTCAGTTAAGCCCCAGCACTAGGATTCACTACAACCCTTCACTCTGTTGCTCGCGCAACTAAGCCCCAGGGGAGTTCATCTCCTAGCACTTCGCTCTACTTTGACCGCTAAGAACTCTTGAAACACAGAGGTAGGGAAATTCACATCGGAGGGGAAAATGGACGTTTCGCTATCTCACGACTCACCATCTCGACCCTCTCCAATCTCGAGTAGTCTAATCCTATAGAAGTTGTCACACCTTCAAAGGATAACCTAGATGATCCTCAACCCTAGTGTCACGGCTAAGGGAAAATCAGTACAATAAGCAATCAAGATTGGAACTCAATTAAAAGCGTCAATTAAGAAAGCATAATAAAAGTCATAGAAACAATATCATCCTAGGGTTTACATGTCCGAATACCCACAAGGGGTTTAGCTCTTCATGGAGCTATACAAATCCATCAATGTATATAAAAAATCGACAAGAATAACAAGCATAGATGAAACCCCCTTGTGATGCATGGCGATGGTCTTGTGAGGCCGCTTCGTCCTCTCCACCAAGCCCCTAGTCAAGCCTAGGGCATAACTCGCCGGATCAATGCCGACGAAAGCTCCCCCAATAGCTATCTTCTAACGGACTTCGATGTCGATGCCGTAGATGCGCTCCAAACCTTTACAAAATCCTCTCCAAACCCTAGCCACAACCTTTTCAGAAGATAGGCGCAAAGATAGTCCAAGGGGTCCCCAAAATAGATCTTACAATGGCGTATTTATAGGCTGAAATTGGGGTTTCACACGGGAGTGTGGAATTTCCACACGGGCATGTGGAGTCTCTGATTTTCTGATTTTCGGCACACTGTGAACAGTGATTTGCTATAGTAACTACTGCAATACTTGCACCGAAATGCTCCCGAATCCATTTCTTCATCGAGACCGCCGAATTGGGCACACAATCGTGCGGTAGATCATGTGGCATCTTCAATTGAACCACATTGACGAAGCTCTTTATAATATTGCACAAGCCGGAACATATGAGTGTGACTGCCTTTGTGCCCCTCCAATTCACATATTCCCTTGAACTCAGTTGAAGGTTGGCACACACTCACATGTCTTTGAACACAACTTGTGCCTTATTCCTTGGTCGGTCCAAGAACTCCCTCAACAATCGCGTTCATGACCTATTTTTGCTTCTTTTCTCCTCAATTCGTCTCCATAACCCTACATGCACAAAAGAACACAAATGCACACATATAAGCGATAAAATCTTAATAAAGCGATGTTCAATGTAAGAAAAGTATACTTTGTATAGCTTATACATGAGCACTTATTAGTCACAGCTTGCAAATCATGATGCAATTGAAACTCCTACTTTTCATCAATGATATTCCATAACTCTCTATATGATGCTTCTTCACCTCCTAAATTTTTTGTTATTTCTTCTTTTGCGGCATCCATTGCACCATAAATAAATCCTATTGCTATCATTTTTTTTTTTCTGAATCTACCATTCTTAACACTCCCACTAAAGGTTTTGTAGACTGAAGAGCATAAAGTTCATTAGGCCAAAAAGTTTTATCATTTAGAATGATTTTTTTTAATCGCTTGTCCTTTAGTTTTTTTTTTTTTTTTGCCCATATACTATTTGGGCATTCTTTAGAGGTAAACATAGCCTTCAATGGTTGCCTTAATTGACAAATTCTTTGCAAAGTTAAAAATGCAATAGTAAGTCTAGTTGCTGTAGGATGAAGATCCCTATCAGTGAAAGTTTTCATCATTGCCAAGACATATCCATGATTATAGATGAAATTACACACTTTTTAGCCTTCAACTACGCATTTTAATGTTGAGGTAACTCGCCAATCTTCACAAGCATCAAGTCAAGACAATTAGTAGCACATGGAGTCCAATAGAGCCTTGGCCTCTCTTCCATTATTTTTTCTCCAGCCACCTTATAAGCTGAAGCATTATCAGTTACCACTTGAACAAGAAGTTCTTCCCTAACTTCCTCCACAACATCATCAAATAACTTAAATAGCATGTAAGCATCCTTTACAACATCTAATACATCAATGGATTTTAAGAAAATAGTGCCATGAGGATTATTGAGAAGGAAACTAATCTAGCTTCTTATCGTTGGATAAAATGGATACTCCAGTTTGTATCCATATCTTCCGAACCTCATCAACAAAAGCTTCAGTGGTTCTCACTTCCTCTTTTATAATCCAACTTCTAAGATCGTACATGGTATAGGGTTTTAAACCATGGACATATGAACCAATTGATCGACACATGTTAGTAAAAGAAGGAGAAGTAGCCACATTAAAAGCTATGCCATTCTCAAAAAAGAACTTTCCAATGTCTACGCAAACTCGATTTTGAGCCTCCTTTGCACTTGTAGGATTCATGGCATTTTAATCCTCTTTGTCACCTTCTCTATCATCTTCCAAATTAACAACAAATCTATCCATCGGTCCCTAACCCCTCTAGAAGATCCACCACTTGAAGCATCAAAAGGATTAGGACAAGAATTAACATCTTCTAAGGATGACATACTGACACACCCTTTTGCGTGTGTGTACCGCAAGTGCACGGGTTGTCGAAGTAATAATTACCCCGGTGAGTGGGTAGTCGAATCCACAGGGAACGGAAGTACTAGTAATGACTGATTCTTAGTTATCTAGTCGAAACAATAATATGGAGCAATTGAATGTAATATGTAAAATAAGAAAATCGCAAGAAAGAAAACAAATAAAAGGAAAAGGTAAAGGAGATCTCAATCAATGAAGATGAGATACTCGGGCAATGATCCCCCTAGGTTCTATCATGAAGTGCAAAACTAACTAAATGCTTCTAAACCAAGTTCTATGAGTCGAGGTAATCCAAGAACAATCGATCCCTGCTTCCAGGCCACCGATACTAGTCCCCTACAAGGTCCCAGCAGAGAATTCACTCAATCTCAACACCTCACACCCTATATGACCGCAATGAGTTTTAGGGATACCTAAGAGTGAAACCGATTCCTAAAATTAGATCTAACCCTACTTCTAGGCGAAAGATCCCTAACCCCTTACAAAAGTCCCGGCGGAGAAATCTATCAATCTCACACCTCACACCCCATATGGTTGCATAAAACTTAGGGAATACGGAGATAGGAAACACTCAATCGGAAGGGAAAGGGGACACTCCTCTATCTCAAGACTCACCCTCTCAACCCTCTTTAATCTTGTATGTTCTAATCCCTAATGGAGATCTCTCTCTCACCAAGGAAACAAATCAAGCATACCAAACAACCATACGAATTAATAAGGCATGCAAGCAATGATTAAACAAGATTAAAACTCAAATAAACTTGGAATTAAAAGAAAGCATAAAGAAAGTCAATACATGAATCGAAACCTAAGGTTCACATGCCCAAGTATCTACTAGGGTTTAGCCCTCCATGGGACTTATTACAAAGCAAAAGATAATGAAGTAAAAAGCAATGTAATCCATGAAAATAAACCCCCTCAAGTT
This sequence comes from Dioscorea alata, assembly GCA_020875875.1. Taxonomy (NCBI): domain Eukaryota; kingdom Viridiplantae; phylum Streptophyta; class Magnoliopsida; order Dioscoreales; family Dioscoreaceae; genus Dioscorea; species Dioscorea alata. The sequence continues at coordinate 6,033,573 of CM037011.1, forward strand.
CGTGATGATAGCCTTGATGAATTGTTCAACGTCTCGAAGGAACCTTCTCCGAAGCTAGGTCGCCAATGGCTCCCCGATGCTATCTCGTCGAAAGATCTATCGAAGTTGGTGAAGAACAACTCCCAATATCGCCAAAGACCTCGTCCTAGAAACCCTAGCCGCTCTTGCCTTCAAACGTGCGAAAAAAAGTTATAAAAGAATCAGCGAGAAGGGCTATTTATAAGCCTGAATCGCGCCAACTGCGTGTCTTCACGCGACCGCGTGAGATCCCACGCGATCGCGTGGGCTGCAGAATTTCCACGCGGTCGCGTGAGATTTTGACGCGGTCGCGTGAACAGTAATTTTGCTACAGTACTGCTACAGTGAAATGAACAGTGTTTTTGCTACAGTACTCTTCATAAATATGATCCAAACTCTCTCATATTGAGGCCACATGGTCGGGCACACGTCCATATGGTGAGTTATAAGATTTCTTCTTCTTCGAATCATCATTTGAGAGCTTTAACTATCTTCACACAAGTTGGGACATGAAGGTGTGACTGCCTTTGTGCCCTTCCATCACACAAATCATCTTGAATTCTTAAGGAAGTTGGCACACACCCTCATGTGCATGATCCCCTCTTGTGCCTTGACACTTGTGTTGTACAAAAGCTCCCAACAATACGTCTTTATAACCCATCTTTGCTTCCTTTTCCTCCTTTAACACTTCCACAACCTAATTGCATAAAAGAACACCAAAATACACTTTATGAGACATAATCAATGGTAAAATGATGCTCAATGTATGTAAAACAAGTCGGTAAAACATGTATATTCAAGCACTTATCAAACTCCCCCACACTTAAGCCTTTGCTTGTCCTCAAGCAAAATTAACCATAAACATCATGAAAAGCAAAGAGAAGTGCTTGGCCTTAGGTTCACCAAGGGGGTACGAGAATAAAATTCTAAAATCATGGAGAGAAACAAACACTAGATGAAACAATCAATACTCTAGCAAATAATCCAATCAAAAATGAAAGTACCAAAGTCCGAAAGCGTGTGTGTGTGTAGACTCAACTCATGTCAACACTATATCCACTACTCAAAGTTTTTATTAGCAATGGGATTTATTTATAAACAAAAAGAATAGGTAGTAGCTTCACACATCCTCTAAGGTAGCCCTTTCTTGAGATGCCTCCCGAGTGGCTTTCACACTTTTGAGGTGGTAGCTCTTTCTACCGAAGGTGGTAGCTTTCACACATCCTATTAGATAGCTCTTTCTCTCATTAGGGCATAACAAGTATCCGACTTATGAGAGTAGCTTCATACAACATAGGTGGTAGCTCTTTCCACCCCCTATATACAAACAAACTAAAATTCTGAATTTTTCTGAATTTTCTGATTTTCTGATTTTTTTTTTTTTTTTTTTTTTTATTTAATTCGAATAAAACTAACACTATAAAATCCCGCAACAGTGAACTAGAGTAAATTTCCATAGGTTTAATGAGTGAGAGAAGTGCATTAAAGAGCAATCGGACAAAAATTTCAAGAAAATTGGATAAAAACTAGAGCATGATAAAACCTAATGTTTACAACCTCCAAAAACTAAGAATTAAACTCTCAACCCTAAGGTGAACCTTCATGGGCAACATGAGCATGATCATGAAAACACAAGTAAAGGCCATGTATAAGGTGAACCCTCCCCCACACTTAAGATGTACATTGTCCTCAATGTACACATGTAAGCACAATAAAAATATAAGCAATAAAAGCATGATGTGGGTGGAAATGCAATTAAAACAACACTCCCCTGAACTCCTTATTGATCGATCGGTGAAGCTAACTCGAGGGTGTGTTATTGTTCAACGGGTTGTGAAGCGCACACGACCAAGTCACATGGTTGTGCGTATGACAAAAACATCATCATCATCACTCTCAAGGCCATCTGCACGGATTTAAGGGGTTCAGTGAAGCTCAATAAAATAAAAATATACGAGTTCATAATGATATAACACTGAAACATAAACTCGCAACGAAAGCTAAAATATGAAGATAACTCTCAGAAGGCATAACCTTTCTGAGTATACAAGTCCACACAAAATAAGATAATGCAAGTAGAATTAAGAAAAACAAAAACTAAAAGAAAATCCCATGAGTGAAAACGCTTCAAGCATCAGCGTCTGGTGGTGCTGCTGGTGTCGCTGGGGAATCCGACTCAGTCTCAGCGTCCAGAGTCTGCTGAATCTGGTCAAGGCGCTGCATGATCCGCGCCTGGTTCTCGAGGATGGTGGCGACTGCAGCCTCGAGTCGAGCCAGTCGCTCATGTACTCGATCTGAGGATGTACTAGGGTCCGCTGATGAAATCGGTGCTGCTGGAGTGGCTGTGGGCTCTGCGGGAGGTGGTGTGTCTGGAGTCTCCGCAGACTCGTCATCATCGGATGACACCTCTACCAATGCATATCCACCTGATGCTGTACGTCGCACTACTCCCATCAGTCGGAGAGTGACTAGCCCCAAAGGTGACGGACTACTGACTCTCTCCTCGCCTATAACTGAACGCAGGAGATGCATCCGAAACATGAGTCGAGTGATATACGGTCCCACAAATAGTGCGCCAATGCGCAGATACTGACTCTGATGTCGAAAGAAGTCTGCGACGACGTATCCAAGATGTATGGGAACTCTCTGGGTCATGGAGTACAGGTAGAGTAGATCTGCTCGGCTAAGTGCACCTGTGCCATCTCCCCGTCCAGTGATCGACCTGCTGAGCACAGCATGTACATACCTATGTGCGTGACGTACGAGAGAAGAGCCCTTCGACTGACCTGGAACATATCGAGCGCCCCTGCATAAATCGTGGAAAACCTGACCCGGAGTGACGTCCGAAGGAAAGTCAGTCAAAAGCTCCCGATACTCCAGTGTGTCCACATAATCCTGATCATATAATCCGAGCAATGTCGCAAACTGCGTCAGTGACATCCCGTGAAACTGACCGAAAGCCCTAAATCGAATGACATTCTCCGCATCAAAACTAGCATCTGGTCGCTCACGGTCAAAAGAGAATGTCGACAGAACCTCCAGAGTGATATCTCGTCGGACAGGCTCATGAACAGATAGGAGTCGGTCCCAACCCCCAACCTGGATCAATCCTCGAACCTCCTCTGAAAGGCCAATAGCATCGAGCGTCTCGAAGCAAATGTAACGCGACTGTCCGATCTTAAGTCCCTGCAGACGCTCGTACCTATGCCTATGTGTAGTATCAACAAACTCAACCTCAGGTGGTGGTGTCGACTCCCTGTCGTGACGAAGGCGTTTATGGGCCACTCTCTTTGTCCTAGGTGCCATTCCTGCAAGAAAACACAAAATAAATCAATTCGGCATCATTTCAATGAGTGCAGGAGGAAACCTGCGTGCAAAAGTGTGTAAAATAGCCAAAAATAATGCGTTTCCAGCCCACATGGGCGCGTGGACAGCCCACGCGCCCGCGTGGGGGCGTGTTCGCACGGCAGAAGACCCACGCGACCGCGTGGGCTAGCCACGCGGTCGCGTGGGTGCTTGTTTGGCACCCGCGGCAGGCCACGCGGTCGCGTGGCCTGAGCCACGCGGTCGCGTGGTCGCAGGCCGAGAGCTGGGCTCTCGGCCGCGGGCCACGCGATCGCGTGGCTGGTTGCTTGTGGCCAGCGCCAGCCCACGCGACCGCGTGGGCTGATCCACGCGACCGCGTGGGCTGTTGGGCAGCCCACATGGCCGTGTGGCTCGGCCACACGCACGCGCGGGCGGTCACTCTTGGTCCTTTGGTCACCATTTAACCCTCTACCACTAAATCTAAGTTCTCTAAGTGTTTTCTCACCAATTAACCATGCAAAAGCAAGTCTAGGAATGTAAAGAACACCATGGAAATGAAAATTTGAAGCTAGGGCATGAAAGGAAGGGAAGAAACCTTACCGATGCGAATCAATGTATGAAACTTGATGCAAATGCCGGAAAAACCTTTTTGAATCCCCAAAGAGTTGAAGAAAAATGATTTGGAACCTTTATGGATGAGAAATTTGGAGAGGGGAAGTGTGAGGAAATGAATGGTTCAATGGCAAGGATGATGAATAGTGGCTCTTCAAGTCCTTATATAAGCCACATGGGGGTGTGGAAATCCCACACCCCCGCGTGGGTACTGTACACGGTCGCGTGAGAATTTCACGCGACCACGTGAACTGCAGAATTTCTGCAGACAGTCCACGCGGCTCTCCAAACTTCAAAATTCGCCCAATTCTTCAACAATTATCATGAATTAAAACCCGAATCATGCCCAATATGTGAAAAACACTTATAATCACCAAAAATTGTTCATGAAAACTCAACACCACCAAAAATTTCATCAAAACGCACACTCATGAATTTATTACTGCAGAATTTAAAAAAAAACTAACTAGAAAACAAGTAAAAACTTGGGTTGCCTCCCAAGGAGCGCTTGTTTAACGTCACTAAGCTTGACGTACCTGTTCTTACCTCATGGTGGTTCATGTAAATGAAGAATTTCTTTTTTCGCAACCTGCATGCATGAGGGACAGAATTGTTTCATTTTTAAGAAAAATTGTTCAAATATGTTACCAATTGAGGAAGTATGATTCTTTTCTTCGGTGTGCTTGTCTCCAGCTGCACATGAATGTTTCTTACGCCGACGCCTCGCTTTCTTGACACGACGAAAAATCTGTTTAAGCACCACTCCCTCCGATTGGTCCTTGAAAAAGCATGGTGCTTGAACATGAAGTTTCTCTTCCTCAACAACCGGCCATTCTTTATATGGGTCCGGGTGTGCTATTTCCTGCAAATACTCATCAGCAATCTCATCATTAACATCTAAAAAATAACATGAATCATCAAAGTCTAGAGAATGCTTCATTGCTTCGGCGAGGCGGTATGTGATCTTTTCTTCTCCAACTCGAAGTGTCATCTCGCCTCCATCCATGTCGATGAGCGCCTTGGAGGTACGTAGAAATGGTCTTCCCAAAATTAATGGAACCTCCACGTCTTCATCCACATCGAGCACCACGAAATCTGCAGGAAAAATATATTTGTCAACCTTTACTAAAACATCTTCAATTATACCTCTAGGATGACGAATAGAACGATCAGCTAATTGTAATGTCATGCGGGTTGGCCTTGGCTCTCCCAACCCCAATTTCTGAAACAATGTGTATGGCATGACGTTAATACTAGCCCCCGAATCGGCCAATGCTTTTTCTTCCCCCAAACCTCCGATCACACATGGTATGATGAAACTTCCCGGATCCTTCATCTTGTTCGGCAAATTCTTTTGAAGCAATGCCGAGCAATTTCCTTCTAAGACCACAGCCACACTCTCTTCCATTTTTCTCTTGTTGGTCAAAAGATCCTTCAAGAATTTTGCATACCTAGGCATTTGCGACAACGCCTCAACAAAAGGTATATTGATGTGTAGTTGCTTGAATAGATCCAGAAATTTTCTGTTTTGTTCATCAATTTGATCTTTCTTTAAACGTGCCGGATAAGGAATTCTTGGAGCAAATGATGAGGCTGGTATAGCTGCCTCCTTTTCCTTGTCAAGCACCTTATTCATCGGCTTTTCTTGAGGATTTTCAGCTGTCTTCCCAGTGGGGGTTGACTCGTGAGGAATTTCAGAATTCTTCTCAGCAGTGAGCTTTTCTTGGAGCTCCCGACCACTCCTCAAAGTAATTGCCTTTACATGCTCTCTTGGATTTGTCTCGGTGTTACTTGGCAAGCTTCCTTGAGGTCTTTCCGCTAATGACTTCGCTATTTGTCCTACTTGATTCTCCAAATTATGTAACGAAGCGGTGTGATTTCGGAGTGTTGCCTCAATATTCTGAAATCTTGTGTCGGTTGATTGAATGAACTTTGACAAAACCTTCTCTAATTCTGAAACTCTCTCCGGAATCGGAGGTGGTTGCTGAAATCCTGGTGGGGCAGCAGGCCTTTGCTGCCCTTGATTACTCCATGAGAGATTGGGGTGGTTTCTCCAACCTTGGTTGTAGGTGTTGCTAAAAGGATTACCTTGTCCTCTTCCCGAATTCCCCACAAAATCAACTTGTTCCATTGGGGCTGAAGAATTAATTGAGATAGGACAGTCAGTTGGCATATGTGAACCCCCACAACCATCGCAACTAGTCACCGCGGCAACTCTTGAAGAAGTTAAAGTGTCCAATTTCTTGCTCATAGCCTCAACTTGGGCTGCCAATGACGTAACGGCGTCAATTTCATGAATCCCGGCCACTTTCTTCTTCTCTCTTACATTCCATTGATAGCTATTGAGTGCCATCTCTTCGATTAGTTGTCTTGCCTCATCCGGAGTCTTGTTTCCCAATGTTCCTCCCGCGGCGGCATCAAGTAATTGTTTGGTGCCCGGGTTCAACCCATTGTAAAATGTGTGAACAATCATCCATTCGGGGAACCCGTGTTGAGGACACTTCCGCAAGAGGTCCTTAAATCGCTCCCATGTTTCAAATAATGACTCTAACTCAATCTGAACATAAGAGGATATCTCGTTTCGAAGCTTTGCCGATTTCCCCGGTGGAAAGTATCTTGCAAGGAAAGCTTCGACCATCTCATTCCATGTTGTGATGGAAGCTCTTGGCAAAGAATGGAGCCACTGTTTGGCTTTTCCTTTTAATGAGAATGGAAAAGCCCTCAAACGAATTGCATCGTCCGAAACCCCATTGATTTTCAGCATGTCGCACACTTCAAGGAAACTCTCAATATGACTATTCGGATCTTCATCTGTTAGTCCATTGAACTGTGCAGACTGTTGAAGCATTTGAATGAAACCCGGTTTCAACTCAAAATTCTGGGCTGCGACTGGTGGCCTAACAATACTTGATTGCGAACCACGAATTGTAGGACGAGCAAAATCTGAAAGTGTTCTCTGCTGCCCTGCTTGTTCTGCCATGTTTTCAGATTCTTCGATTTCTATTTCTGCAGGAAAATTCTGTGCTACTGCAGATTCCTTTCCTTTTCTCCGCAATCTACGCTCAATTTCAGGATCTTCTTCAACGAATGTCGAAGGATTTCCTCGGGTCATAACCTGTAGAAAGAATGAAGAAAAAAAATAATGAGAACGATGAAAGAATGAAATATGGAATAGAAAAGAAATAAAATGATGAATGACTAAAGTAACCAAGTCCTAGCGTTCCTAATATCCCGTTCCCCGGCAACGGCGCCAAAAACTTGACACACCCTTTTGCGTGTGTGTACCGCAAGTGCACGGGTTGTCGAAGTAATAATTACCCCGGTGAGTGGGTAGTCGAATCCACAGGGAACGGAAGTACTAGTAATGACTGATTCTTAGTTATCTAGTCGAAACAATAATATGGAGCAATTGAATGTAATATGTAAAATAAGAAAATCGCAAGAAAGAAAACAAATAAAAGGAAAAGGTAAAGGAGATCTCAATCAATGAAGATGAGATACTCGGGCAATGATCCCCCTAGGTTCTATCATGAAGTGCAAAACTAACTAAATGCTTCTAAACCAAGTTCTATGAGTCGAGGTAATCCAAGAACAATCGATCCCTGCTTCCAGGCCACCGATACTAGTCCCCTACAAGGTCCCAGCAGAGAATTCACTCAATCTCAACACCTCACACCCTATATGACCGCAATGAGTTTTAGGGATACCTAAGAGTGAAACCGATTCCTAAAATTAGATCTAACCCTACTTCTAGGCGAAAGATCCCTAACCCCTTACAAAAGTCCCGGCGGAGAAATCTATCAATCTCACACCTCACACCCCATATGGTTGCATAAAACTTAGGGAATACGGAGATAGGAAACACTCAATCGGAAGGGAAAGGGGACACTCCTCTATCTCAAGACTCACCCTCTCAACCCTCTTTAATCTTGTATGTTCTAATCCCTAATGGAGATCTCTCTCTCACCAAGGAAACAAATCAAGCATACCAAACAACCATACGAATTAATAAGGCATGCAAGCAATGATTAAACAAGATTAAAACTCAAATAAACTTGGAATTAAAAGAAAGCATAAAGAAAGTCAATACATGAATCGAAACCTAAGGTTCACATGCCCAAGTATCTACTAGGGTTTAGCCCTCCATGGGACTTATTACAAAGCAAAAGATAATGAAGTAAAAAGCAATGTAATCCATGAAAATAAACCCCCTCAAGTTCGTGATGATAGCCTTGATGAATTGTTCAACGTCTCGAAGGAACCTTCTCCGAAGCTAGGTCGCCAATGGCTCCCCGATGCTATCTCGTCGAAAGATCTATCGAAGTTGGTGAAGAACAACTCCCAATATCGCCAAAGACCTCGTCCTAGAAACCCTAGCCGCTCTTGCCTTCAAACGTGCGAAAAAAAGTTATAAAAGAATCAGCGAGAAGGGCTATTTATAAGCCTGAATCGCGCCAACTGCGTGTCTTCACGCGACCGCGTGAGATCCCACGCGATCGCGTGGGCTGCAGAATTTCCACGCGGTCGCGTGAGATTTTGACGCGGTCGCGTGAACAGTAATTTTGCTACAGTACTGCTACAGTGAAATGAACAGTGTTTTTGCTACAGTACTCTTCATAAATATGATCCAAACTCTCTCATATTGAGGCCACATGGTCGGGCACACGTCCATATGGTGAGTTATAAGATTTCTTCTTCTTCGAATCATCATTTGAGAGCTTTAACTATCTTCACACAAGTTGGGACATGAAGGTGTGACTGCCTTTGTGCCCTTCCATCACACAAATCATCTTGAATTCTTAAGGAAGTTGGCACACACCCTCATGTGCATGATCCCCTCTTGTGCCTTGACACTTGTGTTGTACAAAAGCTCCCAACAATACGTCTTTATAACCCATCTTTGCTTCCTTTTCCTCCTTTAACACTTCCACAACCTAATTGCATAAAAGAACACCAAAATACACTTTATGAGACATAATCAATGGTAAAATGATGCTCAATGTATGTAAAACAAGTCGGTAAAACATGTATATTCAAGCACTTATCACATACCTCCAAAATATAAGATCCAGAATCAACCATATCATCAAATCTTTGTTGTGCCACTTATTTAGCTACTTCACCTTTCTTCAAGCATGCATTCATCTCTTGTTTAACTTCTTCATTTCTTCAGGAACTTTAGGACATATGGAAACATTCTTATGAGTACAAGCAAGGTGCTCCTTTAATCTTTTTACACCTCCTTTAACAAATTTGATACATAAATTGCATCCAATGTATACATATCCCTTTGCATCCCCATCAATCTCAACCTTTGTACCCTATTAACAAGCCGGATCTCTTCTATTACATCCCTTTGGCTTCATTAAAAAATGTCTCTATCTTGATTCTTACTATTACAGTAATACCTAAATTAAAAGAACAAAATAAGAAATGTGGAATAATAATAATAACAATTGAAATCTTAAAACAAGACAAATAAAGCTTACCGGTAGCTAACCCAACAAGAATCCTAACTCCCAAACCTCAAATCTAGCAAACAATATAAATCCCAAGTTCCTAACTTCCAAGTAAGCTGTCTATTTCTTCTCTTGGTTCTCCAAAATCCTTCCTCCTCTGGTCCTTCCTTAAATCCCCGTCAAAACACCGAGATTTCCAAGGAAAAAAAAAAAATCAAAACTCACTTCGTTCCTCCACAACTTCACCGTTCGTCTTCTTAAGATCAGGGGATTCAAACAAAACGAAAAGGGAATGAAATTTGGAGATGAGAGACATATAATAATTGAAATTATTTCTAGCCTTTGGATTGAGGTATGGAAAAGTGTGGACCATTATATTGAGGTTATCTTGGATAATAGTTAGATAATTGATTGAGGCTTCAACAATGATTTTTTAAAAAAATATTTTTGTAATATATATATATCAATTTGTTTAGTAAAAAAAAGTTAAGGGGTCAATTTAAAAAATAAAACAAAAATGTATTTGTGATTTATCCAATTAATTTTAAAAATCTAATGAATTGTTGATTTCAAATTTTCTATTTTAGTTTATTGATTTTAGTTTTAAATGATTAGTTGGATTATTGATTTCAATTTTAAATGATTAGTTGGTTATTTATAGATAGTTAATAAGGATATCAATAAAATTTTGTTTTTGTTAACAATAGATAAAATTTAAAAAAAAAATTAATACCAAATAATCCTACCACCTTCAGTTGAGGCATGGCTCGAGGTGTAGGCCTCAACCTTTTTTTTTTAAATATTGTGTATATCTACTTATCGTATACTCCGTGGCTGCCACTATAAGTAGATTTTCCACATCGAAAAATAAGTTAGAATATTATTCACCAACTGAATGAACTAGATTCTGCATTTAAAATAATTTGTAATAGAAGCAATAACAACAAAATACGAGATTGAAAAATTCAGTGGAGTAATTTAAAGTTGTGGAAGCTAAAGATAAAGGCAATCTTGAAGAAGGACAATTGCTTGGTGGCTAGCATTGAAAGGCCAGGTAAGGTCAAAGATAAGAAGTGGAATGAGATGGATGGGAACGTTGTTGCAATTCTTCATTTAGTGCTTGTTGGTGGTGTTCTATCAAACATAGTAGAGAAGAAGATGACAAAGAAGATCTAGGATCACCTTGCTAAGTTATACGAGGCCAAGTCACTCCACAACAAGATTTTTCTTAAGAGGAAACTATATACTTTGCTTATGGAAGAATCCATTTTAGCGATAAAGCACCTAAACACACGGAATACTCTATTTTAACCACTCACATCACTAGGACACAAAATAGAGTCAGGTTAACGTGTAGAACTTCTACCCCAATGACTACTAGATTGATATAACCAACTCGTCATCAACTTTAAAAATAATATCCCATGGACATTCTAGTTTTCCATGATATTGGTGTTGCTATTCTGGAGGAAGAGAGTCAGCACAAGAACAAGGAAGACAACATGGCTAGTCACAACAACTGGAGGCCTTGACGGTGATGAGAGAAAGATCAACAGAACGTGGCCCAAATGAGAGCTATAATTATGGCAGATCAAAATCAAGGAGTAAGAAGACTTTCAAATGCTACCACTATGGCAAGCAAGGTCACTTGAAGAAGGATTATCAGAGTCTAAATAAGAAAGATTACAATACTCAAGGAAATGTTCCAAACACTTTAGATAATGGAGATGCCATGGTGTGTGAAGCAGCAATGACAACAGGTAAAATATTTGTTGGTGTATGGTTTCTCTATTCAGCAGCCAGGTTTCAAGCAAAGAGAATGGTTCCATCACTATGGACCTATCTCTAGGGAATTTGTGTAGCTACAATGATCAAGCCCTAAAGATCATTGGAATTGTCATCATCAAACTAAAGATATATGATGGCACGGTTCGAACCATTCAAGAAGTTTGACATGTGGAGGGCCTGAAGAAAAACTTACTGTCTATAGGACAACCTGATAATCTTGGTTCTAAAATTGAATTTCATAACAAGATTATGAAGGTAATTGGAGGAGCTCTTATATGTATGAAGGGAGACAAGATAGTTGTAAATGTATACTTGCTGAATGGAGAAACTTTGCAAGAAAGAGAAGCCTTAGTTGCCACAAGTAGTACAAGTGAAAGATGTAAAATAGCATGGCAGAAGAAACTTGGACACATGTCACAGCAAGGAGTGAAGATTCTTGTAGAAAACAATCTACTTCCAGGTCTCACATGAGTAACACTACTCTTTTGTGAGCATTACATTGTGAGCCAGTAGCACTGACTCAAGTTTAATACATCTAATTCTAGAGAAAAACAATTCTAGAATTGGCTTACTCTGACTAATAAACACCAGTTATGTCCCTTGGGGGAGCAAATTACTTTGTGTCATTTATTAATGATTATTCCAGGAGATGTTGGGTGTATCCTATCAAGAGGAATGTAGATGCGTTTCAAGTCTTCAAATTTTACAAAGTGTGGGTGGAACTTGAATCTAGTGAGAAGATCAAGTGCTTAGGGATAGATAATGGAGGAGAATACATTGGCAAAAAATTTGATGAATTCTGCAAGCAAAAAGGCATCAAAAGGTTGTTCAGTACACCGTACACTCCTCAACAAAATAACATGGAGAGTGGATGAACAAGACTCTATTGAAAAGAATAAGAAAAATGATGGGAGCTGCAGGTCTAGAAGAGGAGTTTTGGGTAGAAGCAGTTAATGCTGCTTGTTATATGATGCATCGGGCTCTATCAACTGCAATCAAGTTGAAGATACTGATGAAGGTCCCACTGGTGAGATCCCACTGCCTACAAAACCCAAGAAAGTACAAAGTTGGATCCAAAATTTAGAAAATGTATGTTCCTAGGATATATTGATGGAGTTAAGAGGTACCACCTATGAGATCCCACTGCCTACAAGGTTGTAATCAGCAGAGATGTTATCTTCATAGAAGATAAAGAACATGAGCTAGAAGATAGTGATAACTGTTCAAAAGAAAGCACAGAAACTACAACTATACAAGTAGAAAAGAAGCTGAAGCTACATTAGAGTATGAGATACAAGAGCTAGTTGAATCTAAAATTTCAGAAGTTTAGTGCTCAACTCACACAAGAAAGACACCAAGTTGGCATTCTGACAATATTATGGAGGATAATATTGCATATTGCCTTCAAACTGAGGATGGAAAGCCATCAACTATTCAATAAGCATTGAACAATTCAAATGTATATTAGTGGAAGGCAGCAATACAAAAAAAAAAAAAGACTGAAGCTCTTCATAAAAATAGGACATAGGAACTAGTGTCACTACCACAAGGCAAAAGTCTATTATCAACAAATGCGTTTACAAAGTCAAGCACAATAGTGATGATCAAGTAGATCATTATTGGGCTAGATTGGTGGTAAACGGATATGTTCCGAAAGAAGGAATTGACTTCAATGAAATATTTTCACCTGTGGTTCAACTCATAATAGTCCAAGTAGTCTTGGTGATGTGTGCTACATTCGACTTGCAGCTTGAGCCGTTAGATGTCAAAACTACATTTCTTCATAGAGATCTTAAAGAAGAGATTTACATGCTTTAGCTATAAGGATTTGAAGAAAAAGGTAAAGCGAACTTGGTTTCCAAGTTGAAAGAAATCTCTGTATGGTCTAAAGTAAGTACCAAGATGTTGGTGTAAGAGATTTGATTCCTTCATCATAAGCCTTGGATACAACAGATTCAATTTAGACCATTGTGCATATATCATAAGATTTGAAGAAGAAGATTTTGTCTTATTGTTGTATGTTGATGACATGTTGGTAGCAGGCTCTAACAAAGATCAAATCAAGGAGTTAAAGGCACAATTAATAAAGAAGTTTGAAATGGAGGACTTGGAATCGTAAAATAATATTCTAGAGATGCAAATTCATCGAGAAATAGATAATAGGAAGATATTCCTTTCTCAGAACAATTATCTGAAGAGATTTTCTGACGTTTCAACATGCAAGACTGTAAGTCAATTTCTATTCCACTTTCTATTAATTTCAAGTTATCCTCAAGTTCATGTCATAGCAATTGATAAGTGCTTGTGTTATAGTAACGCGAAGCGTTATTATCTTACAATGAGCATCTCTTTTATCAGATTTTTATCACTAAATGATGTGCATTTGTGTACTTTTATGCATTGTAGGTTTGTGGAGCTATTTTGAAGAAGAAGAACGAAGTTAGATCGTGTTTGCCATTGTTGGGGAGTTTTTGGACCAAACAAGGAGCAAGGCACGAGCCTAGACTTGTGAGTGTCTGCCAACCTCCTTTGGAGGGGCACAAAGGCAGTCACATTCACAACAAGGCTAACTAGTGTTGCTTAGGAGAACTTCACCAAGAAGGAGACTTGAAGCAATCGGCACGATCTACCATTGATTGTGTGCCCAATTCAATGACCTTAATGAAGAACAACGAATTCGGGAGCGTTTCGGCGAGGTACTGTAGCAGCACTGTAGCAAGATACTGTTCACTTTCAGCTAGAAATCAGCATTCCAAAGAGTTCACACGGGCGTGTGGAAATTCCACACGGCCGTGTGAACAAAAATTCCAGCAACCCAGAAACTTCACACGGGCGTGTGGAAATTCCACACGGCCGTGTGAAGCCCCGATTTAGCCGATTTAAAGCCGCAACTCAACATTATAAAAGCCCGATTTGGAGACTTTTTACATATCTTTTTTACCTATCTTTCTCCCCAACTTCTGGAGATCGCGGCTAGGGTTTCGGAGAGGACTTTATGGAGGTTCAGAGTGCGTCATCGGCATCATCACCGACATCCGGCGGCCGCACAAGACCACGACCATATCATACGCAAGGGGGTTTTCATCAATGCTTTCACTTTGAGCTTTCTTATATATTTTGATGAATTTGTATAGCTCCATGAGGAGCTAAACCCCTCATGGGTATTCGGACTTGTAAACCCTAGGATCATTATGTTTCTATGACATTGTTGTTTTGCTTTTCCATTATTGATGAATAAATTCGAGTTTCAATCTTAATTATCTCTTGTAATTGTTTTCCCTTAGCCGTGACACTAGGGTTGAGAACGATCTAGGTTATACTTTGGAGCTGTGACAACTCCTATAGGGTTAGACTACTTAAGATTGAAGAGGGTTGAGAGGGTGAGTCGTGAGGTAGCGAAACGTCCCCTTTCCCCTCCGGTGTGATTCTTCCTACCTTCATGTTCCATGATTTCTTAGCGGTCGAGATAGAGTGAAGTGCTAGGAGAGGAACTCCCCTGGGGCTTAGTTGCGCGAGCAACAGAGTGAAGGGTTGAAGTGAATCCTAGTGCTGTGGCTTAATTTAGACTATGGTTCTTCCATCTGGACCAAAGGGTTAGAACTATACATAGGAATTGGTTTTATCACTAGGAATCCCTAGAACTTAAAGCAATCCCATGTAGTATGAGGCTTAGGAAGACGTACTCCTCTAGGGCTTAGTTGACAGGTCAACGAGAGTCAAGAGTCATAGTGAAAATCTAATACCGAGGCATAGTGTTGGGGTTAGTCACGGTTGACCTTATGTTTGGGACAGTGTGTTTAACGATATCCTCGACTCAATTAACATCAATAGGAAAGTACAATAGCATAGTCTTGCACTAGAAGCATAAGTCCTAGGGGTAGCTTGTCCGGGTACCCTATTTCATCCATTGCTAGTCCTTCTCTATTTACTCGTTCTTGCACTCTTACCCTCCATCTCTCTATTTAATTTCTTGTTTCTTTATATTGCTTTCGTATTCACTCATTAATTCTCTTCACATTCACCGTACATCACTTAGCTAATTAGTGAAATCTCGTGTCTTAAGTCCTTATTCCCTGTGGATTCGACTACCCACTTACCAGGGTAAATTTATTACTTCGACAAGCCCGTGCACTTGCGGGATACACGCAAGGGGTCGTGTCAGCAATGAAGAAGAGAGGATGGAGATGTCTCTAGTACCATATGCATCAATAATGGGAACCTCAATGTTCACCATAATTTGTATAAGACTAGATATTACACATGCAATGGGTGTGGTAAGTCGGTACATGGAGAATTCTGGTTGAGAGCATAGGAATGCTATCAAGAGGATTCTCAGGTATGTAAAGATAACATCATATGTTACATTATGTTATAGGGAATCAGAGTTTATTGTCAGTGGATATGTTGATGTTGATTATCTAGGTGATCTCGATAAAAAGAAATCCACTATAGGATATGGGTTCACAAGCAAGAGGTGATGTGAGTTGGGTTTCAAAACTATAGTCGGATGTGGAAATGCCAATGATAGAAATAGAGTATTTGGCAGTTACACACGACAGTAAAGAAACAGTATGGTTGAAGATAGTGTTTGAAGAACTCGGGCACAATCAAAAGAACATTACTCTATATTGTGATAACTATAATGGTTTGTATCTTACAAGGAATCCAGTATTTCATTCAAAGACAAAACATATCATAGTTCAATACCACTTCGTTCATGAGAAAATGGAAGAAGGAACAGTGGACATATAGAAGATTGTTACTAAGGATAACCTATCAGACCTCATAACAAAATCAATTAATGCTAACAGATTCAAAAGGTGTCGATTCTCCTATGGCCTGATAAAGACATAAGCAACATTGAGTGGTAAGATAGTAAAAATAGTGTAAAGATCTGATTATCTTTCAATCAATCTTCAAGTGGGAGAATTGTCAATCAAAAACAACCCATCAAAATTATGGCTTGCTGTGATATTTGATGGTGGCTGTAAAAACATCAAAAGCTGTGTCTCGGGTTGGTAAAGTATGTAGTTGATAAGTGCTCATGTTATAGTAATACGAAGTGTTATTGTCTTACATTGAGCATTACTTTTCTCAGATTTTATCATTAATTGGTGTGTATTTGTGTTCTTTTGAGCATTGTAGGGTTGTGGAGTAAACTTAGAGAAGAAAGAGCAAAGTTAGGTCATGTTCGCCGTTGTTGGGGAGTTTTTAGACCAAGCAAAGAACAAGGCACGAGTATAGACTTGTGGGTGTGTGCCAACCTCCTTTAGAGAGGCACAAAGGAAGTCATATTCAGAAAAGTCTAACCCGTGTAGCATTGGAGAACTTCGCCAATAAGGATAATGAAGCAATCGACATGATCTATCGTTGATTGTGTGCCCAATTCAATGACCTTGATGAAGAACGATGCAATTGGGCATATTTGACGCCGAGCACTGTAGCAGTTTACTATTCACTGCGCGCCAGAAAACCGGTTCCAGAAAATCCACACGGCCGTGTGGATGCCCAATTTCAATAGATTTACAGCCTCGACTCAGTACTATTTAAAGGCCTTTTTGGGGACTTTTTGAGGATCTTTTTCTCTTATCTTTTGGTGGGTCGTGGCTAGGGTTTGGAGAGGACTTTGTGGAGGATTGGAGCGCTTCTACGGCATCGACATCGAAGCCTATTGGAAGATAGCTATTGGGGGGGCTTTCGTCGGCACCGATTCGGCGAGATGTGCCCTAAGCTTGACAAAGGGCTTGGTGAAGAGACAAAGCGGCCGCACAAGACCACAGCCACGCTACACAAGTGAGTTTTCATCTATGTTTATCTTTCTTCTTTATTCATACACATTGATGGATTTGTATAGCTCCATGGAGAGCTAAACCCCTTGTGGGTATTCGGACTTGTAAACCCTAGGATGATTTTGTTTCTATGACATGTTATTATGCTTTCTTAATTGATGCATTTAATTGAGTTCCAATCTTCATTGCTTGTTGTATTGATTTTTCCCTTAGCCGTGACACTACGGTTGAGAATCATTTAGGTTGTCCTTTGGAGGTGTGACAACTCCTATAAGATTAGACTACTCGAGATTGGAGAGGGTCGAGAGGATGAGTTGTGAGGTAGCGAAACGTCCCTTTCCCCTCCGGTGTGATTTTTTCTACCTCCGTGTTCCAAGAGTTCTTAGTGGTTGAATAGAGCGAAGTGCTAGGAGATGAACTCTCCTGGGGCTTAGTTGCGCAAGCGACAGAGTGAAGGGTTGTAATGAATCCTAGTGCTGGGGCTTAATTGAGACTAGGGTTCTTCCACCTGGACCAAAGGGTTAGAACTGTACTTAGGAATAGGGTTTATCACTTGGAATCCCTAGAACGTAAAGCAATCCCACGTAGTGTGAGGCTTAGGAAGATGGACTCCCCTGGGGCTTAGTTGACAGGTCAATGAGAGTTAAGGGTCGTAGTGAAACCTAATGCCGAGCATAATGTTGGGATTAGTCAAGGTTGAACTTAGGTTTGGGACCATGTACTTTAGGATGTCCACGACTCATTAAACATCAATAGGAGAGTATAATACATTGTCTTGCACTAGAACATTAGTCCTATAGGGAGCTTGTCCGGATACCCTATTTCACACTTGATTGTTCCTCTCTTCACTTTTACTTGCACTCTCCTGTTTTCCATACTTCTCTTTTATTTTCTTATTCCTTTTTAATTACTCTTGCACACTCACATTGATCTTGTTCTCACTTTCCGTACTTCACACTAGCTAAATAGCAAGTTCTTGTGTCTACAATCCCTACTCCCTGTGGATTCGACTACCCTCTCACCGGGGTACTTTATTACTGCGACAACCTGCATACTTTCAGGCCCCTGCCAGTAGTAGGTAAGCACACATTTTCCTCTCTAAAAATAAGTGAAAGATGAAGCTCTTAGATCATCATAACCAAGTGAATGAGAGAGTGAGATTGAAGAAGTGGGAGAGAAAATAGAAGAGTGGAAGGAAATAAAAATATTTTTTAAGAGTTAGTATATTCACTTAGTATAAAAGGTAGTACTGATTTTTTTTCTTATTATTGGAGAAAGTTTGTAACTCATAAAATTTTTCCTACTTAATAAATTCTTTTATTATTATAAATGGTTTTTACCCTAATTATTTAGGGGTTTTTTATATAATATCTGTGTGTTTTTTATTATAAGCATTATTTTTTATTTTTGTTATGACCTGCGCTATTTGATTCTACATTTTCACAACACTCCTTTCAAGTCGCAGAGATAGAGGAGGAACATGCCGATTTTTGGGCCGGCCCGAAATTAGCCATCTGAAACTTGCCGATTCAACTAACCCGGTGAGTTGGGTTGATAACCTGTAACCAGCCCACACTGTAGCAGGCCCAGTTATGGGTTAAGATATCCTAACCCGACAGATCGACTCACGGGGTCACGTGGGTTGGACCTGCTTTTTTTTTTTTTTTTTTATTCTAAAAGCAAAATAACAAATTTTACAACCACTGGGATTCAAACCCAAGACTCCTAACCCTTCAAACATCTTAACCACTTAGCCAAACATTTTTTTATTAAATTAAGAAAACATAGAAACTAAAAACATATTCCAAAAATAGCTATTACTCGCTACTTTTGTGTGTTACTCAACATTATAATCTATTCTTTTATAGGTATTACTCATCTTCATTATTAATATTATTTAAAATGAATACAAAAATATAATGTCATCGATGTGTAATAGTATAACCGTATTGTTAATTTAAACCTATAATCTTTTATACATAATTTTGTGTATTTTTTAAGTGAAATTTCTAAAATTTTGCTTATTTCTAAGCATCTTATTAACTTAAAATCATAATACTCACTAAAATCTTGATGAATAAATAATTAATTGAAATTTTTGTTAAATTAATAAAAAAATTTGTTCCAATGTAATTTATAAATTTTTTATTTATCTCCATTGACAACATATTTCAAAGAAAGAAATTAAACTAGGATAAAAATATTCATTAAAAACTATTAAAATTTTATTTTTTTTAAATTTATCATTTTTCATATTTAAGAATAGCATGTAACTAACAACGTAAATTAATAATTATAAATTTAATTATTATGATTTATTTGGAATTATGTTAAATTTTTTGAATTTTTTCAAACTATATTTGCTTTTTGGGGGAAAAAATTCAACAATGCACTTGTAGAAGTTTGAACTCATAACCTTAAGGTTACTTTAATAACAACACTTCCTTAACCAACCCAACTACAAATGATGCTATTGTTTTACTAAAAGATACAAACACACAAAATTTTTATGGTATGTAACTTTAGTCGCATATCAGCTAATTTATTAAAAGCAACATGATAGCCTCCTACAAAATTAACATGGGTTTTGGCCTGAGCAGCCGGTTATAAGAGGAGACCCAGGCTTGGTATGGATCACCTTTATGGGTGACTCGAACCCATAGGGTTCACCGGGCTAAATCAACCTTGCGGGCCAGAAGATGGGGCAGGCCGATTCCAGGTGCATCAAAAGTTGGATCGGATCTAGCAGATTGGTTAATCGGCTGGTGCCCACTTGCCCACCTCTAAGCAGAGATGTTCGGTGACTGTACTTGAAAGAAAGAAGAAACGAAGATGATGTGAACATAAATAAAGTTGGAATATGAAAAATCAGGGATTTAGTGATCACCATGAAACTTCCCAGCAATGCTTGGTCACTTTGAAACAATGGATGCCGTATTATTATTATTATTATTATTATTATTTTGAATCATAATTTATAATATATTACCGAAACATAATTTATCAAATTATGACAAACTTTAGGACGGTATTTGACATTTTTTTAAATTTATGTGAGGGAAAGATTTATAAAAGGAGAATAACTTTTCTTATATTAATTAAATCAAAATTTATTAAATTACAAATATAAGTTTCTTCCAAATTAAATTCAATCACCAAACTAAAAACCTTGTCAGTGAAGTTATTATTATTCCCAACCCAACATAGGACATGACAACAAAGAGCAAATTGATGACATAGAACATTATTAAGCAAAAACATCATGACGAAGAATAATTAGGATTAGAGTGGGCAAAGGAATGCAAGGAGGGGTGAGTCCTGTCAGTGGGCACATAATGTTTCTTTTCCTGTAAATCAAGGAGGCTATGTTTTGACTAAGAATGGCAAAAGAAAGTTTTTTTTTTTTTTTTTTTTTTTTTTTTTTTTTTTTTTGACAAAAACAGGTATTAAGTGGGCACACAAGAAGTGCTAGCACAAATTCTAAAATACATGTATTTTTATTTTGTATGAGCCAACTTAAATAGGGATCTGATGGGAATAAACTACATAATAGTTGGCAAAAAAATAATTGCATTGAAAAAAGGGTTTTTTAAGCATAAGTCATGTGAAATGCCCAATAATAAAATTCTTTATTATTAACTATTATTTAAAAAATTAAAATTAAATAAACTCTTTCAAATAATATTAATTTTAATTTATAAAATTAAATAATTGTTGCCGAGAAATATTGAAAAACTTAGAGTAAGATAAAAGTTGCACATTTTTGGGCAAAGTTGCTAAATTGAGTAACTGGTAAAGTCAAATTAAAATTTTTTGAAATTATATCAGGTATCAGGCCCATCTCCATTCTTACATATAATTATATTTTTTTTTACTTCCCTCTTTGAAAGTAAAAAAAATTTTAAAAATATTTTAAAAGCCATTACAATTTTCTTGATGCTTACTTGGCAAAGGCAAGTCGCACCAACTATTTATTCTTTTAAAATGTTTTTTTTAAAGGCCAAGTAGTTGTTGACATAGGAATGAGAAGGCCATATGAAAGGGCATCCATATGACATAGGATGTCTCCTGTGCCACACAAATAGGATGCTACATCAGCCATCCAAATTACAATTTCACCTTGGCGTTTAACAATTTCAAAAATTACAAATTAATGGCCATACTCCAATGTCAATACCATATTAACGGTGATATATTCCAATGTCAATACCATACAACCATATATTTATTTATTTAAGACAAATTAAAGAAGTCTCCACATACGCACGCATACTAGCACTCAACCATGTTTTGGGAGCTCGTAGAACTCTCAACCTGTCAAATAAGGGTAAAATATTTCATCACTAAATTATTGCACCCGTGGTCATAGCAACAATAATGAGGTAGAGTGAACTTTAGACTGACATAGTATATAGATTGTAATGCATATTATTTTATTTTTTTTAAATACAAGCAGCAAAACGAATTGCAACACAATATCACATGGATAGTAGGACACTTTAAGCCTTTCAACATAAAATTTCATAGTAAATCCATATTTCATCTGTTGTCATCAACAACATCAATCATTTGTTTGGTGATTATTTTTTTTTTTTGTTTGTTGTAATTAAATTTATAAATTTAAATGTAAATTATGTAACGCTTATACTTTGAAAAGTAAAAATTGACCTAAGTCAAAACATCAATTATAACCAAATATTTGTTAATAAACTACCATAATTTGTATTGATGATTTAAAATCTATATATATATATATGATAATTTATTGTAGAATATCTGGTAAATTTTGCCCTAAGTTGAACAATGTTTAACCATGAGAATCTCCTTTGTTAAAAAGCAAAGAAAATAGTCAATGAATTTGGACTAATTTTCATAATATAGTTCTTCCAGTGCTTTACCATTTATTATTCATAAATTTAAATTATGTAACACTAGAACCTCTCAAATTATTTATTTTTATTAACTTCTAAAATCTCGCCCCCTTAATTTCCTTTAATTACTACATCTTTAATTTGAATTTCTAAGATTGCCAATATATTTACTTGAAGAAACTATAAATTGCTCTCGTCCCGCATGGCTCACTCCATAATGGAAATATTGTGTAATAGTCAATCCCCGCTTCATTAACTTCCATTTTTGGATCATTTTAATTATAAAAAATATTTTTTTTCTAAATTATTTCCTTCATAATTGTTATATAAATCCTTGAAGTGAAAGAAAAAACCAATCAGATATACGAAGAGATGGTTGTAGGAACTCTGGAAGTGCTCCTTGTTGGAGCCAAGGGCCTTGAAGACACTGATTTCTTCGGTGAGTTTATTTCTTTCTTGTTTTTTTTTTCTTTTTTTATTAGTGCTTTTCCTTTGTGATTGTACTTGTTTTGAGAAACATCAGTGAATTTTGTTTTTTATTTGGTTGTTTTTGGTCCATGTTTTATGTCCTTTGATATATATATATATATATATATATATATATATACTTGTGAAGAAAAGTAAACTTTGAGATTGGGCAGTTTTTATCTTGCCCGTGATGAGGGTTTTTTTTTTTATTTTTTTGAAAAAAGTGATGAGATTTGCTGTCGATGTTTGTTTTTTTAAGTTATTTGTTGCTACAGTTGTACTTATTTTGCAGCAACATCTTAATTAATTTAGTTTATATTTTGTTCTTTTGGGTCAGGTTAATTTTGTGTTGTAAGGTTATTTATTATTAAACACCAGAATGATTCCATTTTTGTTGGTATGATTTTTTTTCTATGTGAAAAGGATATTGTTTATTTATGCAAATTGAAATGGTTGTTAACTTGGTGAAGTCTATGGCTTTTTATTCAAGATTGATCTTTTAATTGTTTATGTTTTTCATTGAGTTTCTCAGAGTCATGCAATGTTACAGAAGTTTCAGAATTTTCATGGCTTATAAAGTTTTCTACAAAAAAAAAAAGCTTTGTTTTTATAATAAAAGGATTATAAGTGTTCTTCAAGGTTTGATTTTATATGTTTGTTTATGAATTCTATTTTATTTGTTTATTGGATATATAGGTAATATGGATCCATATGCTATTCTGATATGCCGTACACAGGAACAAAGAAGCAGCATTGCATCAGGTATGCTACATTACCATTCTCTTTGTTTTGATGTCAACTTTGTAATGAAATAATCCTTGATTATTATTTCTTCTCTTGTTTTCGCCTTGTGGAGAATTGAAGTTGCATGTTTTTTATAAAGTTGTTTTGTAATTTAATGTTTAACACACTTGTTCTGCGCTGTCAATTTTTTAACAAATGAAATGTAGTGATATTATTTTCACTTGTTTGTTTTATTGATGCAGGTAAAGGAAGCAATCCTGAATGGAATGAGACCTTTATGTTCACTCTCTCTGACCATGCATCGGAGCTCACGATCAAGCTTATGGATAGTGATACTTTTTCATGTGATGATTTTGTCGGCGAAACTAAGTGAGTGTTAAATAACATGACAGTTTTCTGTGACTAAATTTGAATGTGGAACTTGCAAGAACATATGGGAGAACATAACAAACAAAATTTTTACATAGCATTTTGCTTTCATATTTCAATTGTAAAATATATGCAGTAATATTTTCTTTATCTTGTGATTTTTAGAATTCCCTTAGAACCATTGTTTATAGAGCGAATTCGACGACCAACAGTCTATAACGTGGTTAAGGATCAAGAATATCGTGGAGAAATTAAAGTTGGTCTCACATTCACCCCTACCTGTGAGGTATGCTATTTCACGAGTAAGAAATCTATAAAAAAAATATATAATTGTTAAACACTAAAACGTAAAAAAAAATTGGAACTAAGCATTTTGATAAATCAGGAATACTACAAGGTTGTCTGTGTTGGAAATTTAAGATTTAACCGTTGACAGATATCTAATCATTTCTTGCATCGAAAATATTTTCAGGAATACAATGATGAGAGTTACGGTGTTCGGAAAGAGTCTGAATGAGATAAATAAAGTGAGCGTGAGAAGTGTTGCAAAGTGCTTAAAGAAATGCCAAGCTTCTATGACTTGTCAGCTGTGAAGAAAGGAGTGGAGAATGGCTTAGAGAATGGCTTTGAAATTGTTGACTTTGTCAAAGGACCAATAGGTGACGAGCTTCTCCACTATGCTGAAGAGTTAATGCAAAAGGGATGTTGCTTTTATTGCAACCAATGAAGACATGGGAGCAAAATCTCTGTAGATCAGAGTTGTCACTTGTGGAGTGGTTGCTAGTACTTGGTTACATTTAAATAGTATTATCTTTTGTATTTTGTGTTGGAACTCCAAATCATCATGACCATTTTTTGGGTTACTTTTTTCTATTGATGATTGTACCGTTAGCCAGTAGTTTTTTTTAACCTGTATCTTTTATCTCTGAAATTAAGAAGCCTTTTGAAACTTCTTCTTTTCTCTTCTTCTGTATCACTTTGGTTACCTAACTTCCTGTAAATTTTGATCCTGAACAGTGGTATCAGAGCTAGAGCATATCTACGGCCATGGCGTCCAGCAGCAATCCACCGGGAGGCGTTTCAGGGACCGTCTGTACCCACCTTTGATGCGGAGGACTATGACTTGTGGTGTCTTATGATGAAGACCCTCTTCAAATCTCAAGAGCTATGGGAGCTCGTTGAGAAAGGATACTCGGAGAAGGAAGATGAGGCCAAGGTCCGTGAGAACAAGAAGCGGGATGCCAAAGCGCTGTTCTTTATACAGCAAGCTCTTTCAAGGCCGATGCTTGCCCGTATAGCCTCTGCAAACACTGCGAATGAGGCTTGGACCACCTTGAAGATGGTTGTTCAAGGAAACCCAAAGGTAATGGCTGTTAAACTCCAAACCTTGAGGTAGGATTTTGAGAATCTCAGGATAAAGAACACAGAGGGTGTGCAGAGCTACATTACAAGAGTGTTGGAGGTGTCAAACCAAATGAAGAGCCTTGGTGACACAATCTCTGAAGCCATGGTGGTTGGGAAGCTCTTAAGGAGCTTAGGACCTAAATTTAACCATGTTGTAACAGCTATTGAAGAGTCTAAGGACTTGACGAAACTCACAATGGATGATGTGAGTGGTTCTCTGTTGGCGCACGAAGCTAGGCTGTTGAGGCAAGCAAGTGATCAATTTGAGAAAGAGGAGAAGGTTTTCAATGTTAGAGGAAAGGTATCAGGAGGCAGAGTCAAAGAGAAGATGTCCTATAGAGGCAGTGGAAGAGGCTTCACACGCGGGAGGTTTAGAGGAAGAGGAAGAAGCCGTTCAAGTGAGAATCGGCAACAACATCAACAATCTGGACCTCAGAAGGTGTACAAAGGGAATGTTCAGTGCCATTTGTGCAAGAAATTCGGTCATATGAAAATGGATTGCTGGTATAGGGATAGGAATTCTGAAAAGGAAGCAACTATGGTTGCAGAGGAGAAAGAGACTAGCAATTTGTTCATGGCCTCATTTGAAGATGGAAAGGAAAACACTTTGGTGTGGTTGGTGGACAGTGGGTGCTCTAACCACATGACCGGCATGAAGGAGATGTTTACAAGGCTAGATGAGAGTCAAAAAATTAGTGTCAGGTTGGGAAACAATAAGGAGATGTTGGTTCAAGGAAGGGGCACTGTTTCATTCACATCCAATGGTGGAAAGACAAAGGAATTGCATGATGTTCAGTATGTGCCCGGGTTAGCTCATAATCTTTTGAGTGTTGGGCAGCTAGTGGGCTCGGGATACTCAGTTAACTTTGTTGCCAATGAGTGTATAATTGGAAGTGACAAGAGTGGAGAAAGAATTGCAACAATTGTAAAAACTAGGAACAATATGTTTCCTTTAAACATCTCCGATGTTTTGCAGGTTAACATGGCTATGAATGCACAGGAGAGTGCAAGAATGTGGCACCTAAGATTGGGCCACATAAATTATGATGCTCTAAGGAGTATGAAGAATCAGGAGATGGTGCTGGGCCTTCCTAGCATTGGAAAGAAGCACCATTGTGACACCTGTGCAATGGAGAAGCAAGTACGAAGACCATTTTACTCAAAAAACTCAGGAAATGGCCGTGCGGCTCTGCAATTGATACATGTCGATATCTGCGGGCCCATGCAAACCTGCTCAATTGGAGGGAACAAGTACTACTTGTTGTTCATTGATGATCATACAAGAATGAGTTGGATTTACTGCTTGAAACAAAAATCATATGCACTGAATACCTTCATGATCTTCAAGCAAATGGTGGAGACTCAGTCAGGAATGAAGATCAAAGCTCTGCGGACCGACAGAGGTGGTGAATTCACAAGCAATGACTTTAATGTTTTTTGTAGGAAACATGGAATAATCAAGCAGCTCACGGCTCCTTACTCACCACAGCAGAATGGGGTCTCGGAGAGGAAGAACCGAACCATAATGGACATGGCAAGAGCTCTGTTGAAAGAGAGAGGCCTGCCAAACTATTTCTGGGGTGAAACTGTGAATGCTGCAGTGTACCTCATCAATCTATCTCCCATAAGTGCCCTGAAGAACAAAACACCCTATGAGGCTTGGCATGGATGCAAGCCCAAGGTGAGTCACCTAAAGGTCTTCGGTTGTGCTGCATACACTTTAACCCCTGCAGCTAAATTACAGAAGCTTGATACTAAATCTCAAAGATGTGTGTTTATAGGATATTGTTTAGATTCTAAAGCCTACCGTTTGTTCAATTCTGTAATCTCCAAAGTTATTATTAGTAGGGATGTAATATTTAACGAAGTTGCAGGTTGGGATTGGAATTCTAAACAGGAAATTGGTGTGGCACCCTTAATAGTCTATGAAGAGGCATCTGCCGACACACGTAGCCCAACTGATGAAGAGAATTCAAGCTCAATGTCGTATCCTGCAAGGCAAAGCTGTGAAGATGTAATTAGAGAAGAAGAAGATAGTGGAGATGTGATTAATCACAATGATAGTTCAAGTGAAGACGCTTCACCAAAGAGAACAAAGTTATTAAGCGACATCTATGAATCATGCTCGTTTGCTCTCAATATATGTGATCCTACTACATACAAGGTAAAGGCTGAAGTATGGAGAGAGGCTATGAAGATGGAGATCAATGCAATTGAGAGGAATAACACCTGGCAGTTGATTGATCTCCCACTCAGTAAGAAAATAGTGCAACTAAAGTGGGTATTTAAAATGAAATATTTCTCTGATGGCCGGATACAAAAGCACAAGGCTCGCTTGGTGGCCAAGGGGTTCACTCAGCAGGCTGGCATTGACTTCCATGAAGTATATGCGCCGGTTTCTAGAATGGAAACCGTTCGACTCTTCTTAGCTGTTGCTGCACAAAGGAAATGGCCGGTTTATCAGTTCGATGTTAAATCGGCATTTCTCAATGGAGAAATTGATGAGGAGGTATATGTAGAGCAACCAATTGGCTTTGAAAGGGAAGGAGAAGAAGACAAGGTTCTGAGATTGAAGAAGGCCTTGTATGGCCTCAAACAAGCTCCGAGAGCTTGGTACTCGAAGATAGATGGATATCTCTTGAGCAAAGGGTTTACTAGAAGTGTGAATGAGCACACTTTATATAAACGAGTTGATGATCATGGTGATTTTCTGTTAGTAAGCATCTATGTAGATGACATTATCTACTTGAGCTCTTCTCAAAGAATGTTGGAGATATTTAAACAAGAAATGAAAAACAGCTTCGAGATGACAGACTTGGGGCTACTAAACTATTTCTTGGGCTTAGAAGTGAAGCAATCACAAGAGGGAATATTCATTACTCAAAGACGATATGTAGAAACACTGAAGCAGTTCATGATGCATGAATGCAATCCCGTCTGCACACCTATGAATAATAGTGAAAAATTACACAGCAAGGATGACTCAGGGAGAGCTGATACAAAGGTCTATAGGAGTATGATTGGGCGTCTCCTTTACTTAACTCACTCCCGTCCGGATATTGCGTTTGCAGTGAATTTATTGTCAAGGTTTGTTAATCAACCTAGCAAGATGCACATTGGAGCAGCGAAGCATCTGCTGAGATATATAGCAGGGACAGTTGATTATGGAATAAGATATACACATACAAGTGATTGGAAGCTGAGAGGTTTCAGTGATAGCGACTGGGGAGGCTTAATTGATGATTGTCGAAGCACCACAGGGATGATGTTTGATCTTGGTTCAGGAGCTGTCTCTTGGAGCTCCAAGAAGCAAGATGTTACTGCACTGTCGACGACCGAAGCTAAGTACATCGCCCCTGCAGCCACTGCCTGCCAAGGAATTTGGTTGAAGAGGGTGCTTGATGATTGTGAAATGAAGAGTGGAGATGCAATTGAAGTGTGGCGTGACAACCGTTCTGCTGTGGAGATAGCGAAAGAACCCGGCACACCATGGTCGGACAAAACACATCGACATCCGGTTTCATTTCATCAGAGGATTGCTGTCGAATGGATCAATTGTTCTGAAGCACTGTAAATCTGAGGAACAAAAGGCTGATATTCTGAGCAAGGGGCTGCCGGTGAAGAAACATAATTATTTAAGAAGCTTGCTGGGAGTTGACAGCCTTTCAAGCAGGGAAGGGTGTTGCAAAGTGCTTGAAGAAATGCCAAGCTTCTTTGACTTGTCAGCTGTGAAGAAAGGAGTGGAGAATGGCTTAGAGAATGGCTTTGAAATTGTTGACTTTGTTAAAGGACCAATAGGTGACGAGCTTCTCTACTATGCTGAAGAGTTAATGCAAAAGGGAAGTTGCTTTTATTGCAACCAATGAAGACATGGGAACAAAATCTCTGTAGATCAGAGTTGTCACTTGTGGAGTGGTTGCTAGTACTTGGTTACATTTAAATAGTATTATCTTTTGTATTTTGTGTTGGAACTCCAAATCATCATGACCATTTTTTGGGTTACTTTTTTCTATTGATGATTGTACCGTTAGCCAGTAGTTTTTTTTTAAGCTGTATCTTTTATCTCTGAAATTAAGAAGCCTTTTGAAACTTCTTCTTTTCTCTTATCCTATATCACTTTGGTTACCTAACTTCCTGCAAATCTTGATCCTGAACAAGAAGATCATCAAGTACTTGATTATGAATGCCATTGTTATAAAAACCAGACTTTTGAATTATGGTGCAAGCGAATTAGTTTTGTTATATTTATCAATTTTCTTGAACTTTAGATGGTTGTTTATGTTGAGTTTATGATTTGGCTTATTTGAAGGAGACAACAATCATGAAATTTTAATGTGAAGATTGAATATTGTTCGTAGTACTCCTGGTTATGAGTTTGTCTTTGCAATGTGAAAATTTTGGAATATCATAAAACTACAATTTTAGAAATATATATATAAAGAATCTATCAACAGATGGTCATTTGGTATTAACATGAGCTTCATAAAAACATATAGGATCTTAATGGAGATATGCAAGGGTTTTTTCATACAATATGTGTTGAGTGGAGGTAATACCTGGAACTATCCTTTATTAATCACATATATTCTTTTACACTCTCTTAGCACTACTACACCTCTTACTTATTTAATTCCTAACTCTTCACTCTATTACACAACCTATAGCTTGTCAGTCACTTTGAGGAGTGACACACCTCCTACATATCTATACTGCAAGTGCACATGTGTCAAAGTAATAAAATACTCGGTGAGTAAGGTAGTCGAATCCACAGGAAACAAAAGTACTAGTAATAATTATTTATTAGTTATCTAGTCGGAATCAAGAATATGGTGGAATGAACTCAATTGCAAGAATTTGAATGCCTCAAGCAAGCAAGGGAAAAATAAGGGAGATCTCAATCAATAAAAATGAGGTACCCAGGCAATGCTCTCCCTAGGATCTAACATAAAGTGTAAGACTTACTAGTGCTTCTAAACTGAGTTAAATGAGTCAAGGAAATCCAAGAACAATCGGTCCCTGCCTCCAGGGCACCAATACTAGTCCCCTACGAGGTCCCGGCGGAGAAATCACTCAATCTCAACATCTCACACCACATATGACTGCAATAAACTATAGGGATTCCTAAAGGTACATCAGATTCCTAAAAATAGATCTAACCCTACTTCTAGGTGAAAGATCCCTTACTCCCTACAATTTTCCCTAGGAGAAATCTCTCAATCTCACGCCTCGCACCAAATATGGTTGCATAAAGTCTATGGAATATGGAGATAGGATGAGCTAGTCAGAGGGGAAAGGGGACACTCTACTATCTCATGACTCACCCTCTCAACCATCTTCAATCTTGAGGTCCTAACCCTAATGGAGACCTCTCTCTCACCAAGGTAAACAACTCATGAAAACTAATCAACCACAAAGATCAATAGGTAAGCAAGCAATGATAAAACAAGATTGAAACTCAATTAAACTCAGATTTAATAGCAAACACAAAGTAAATCAATAAATGAATAAGATCCTAAGGTTCACATACCCAAATACCTACTAGGGTTTAGCCCTCCATGGGGCAAGTTACAAAACAAATAAAGTGATGTGAAGCAATGAAAACCATGGAATAAAACCCCCCTTAAAATCTTGATGATGGCCTTGATGGGTCACTCAATGTCTTGAAGGATTCCTCTCTAAAGCTAGGTCACCGATGGCTCCCTTGGTGCTATGATGAAGAAAGAATCTATCAAAGTTGGTGAAGAACGCCCCCCAAATTGGCCAAAGACCTCTCCTTCAAAACCTAGCCGCCTTGCCCTTCAAATGCTAGCAAAAAGTCTCCAAAGAATAGGGTAAACAGGCTATTTATAGTCAAAAACCCATGTTTGTCACGTGCCTCCACGTGACCGTGTGGGCTGCAGAAATGCCCACGCAACCACGTGGAAATTCCACACTGTCGTGTGAACAGTGTTTTTAATACAATTCTCTTCATAAACATGGCTCACATACTCTTCTCTTGAGAACACATAGTCAGGAACACATCCACGTGGTAGGTTATGAGGCTTCTCGTCGTTGAACCATCATTGGGAAAGCTCTTGCATTCATCACACAAGTAGGAACATGAAAGTGTGACTGCTTTTGTGCCCTTACAACTCAAAGTCTAGCTTGAATTCTATTGGAAGTTCGCACATACCTCCATGTGTAGGAACTCCTCATTTGTCTTGATCTTTATGTTACACAAAAACTCCCATACGGTGCCTTCATAGCCTATCTTTGCTCTTTTTTCTTCTCTCACGGTCTTCACAACCTATTTGCTCAAAAGAACACCAAATATAATTTATGAGACATTAACCATGATAAAAAATGATGCTCAATGCATGTAAAACACATAAATAAATATGTCTACTCAAGCACTTATCAAGGAGCAAACTTGTGTTATGTATCAACAGCTCAAGATTTCAATATCAACTAAAAAAAAAAAAAATCAAATGATAGGACACTACTTCACTGTTTGGATAAAACAAACTTCTTCCTATTCATTAACATTCAGTGAAATTAAACATAGAATTCAATTAATTAAGCTCTGTAAAACCAGATAAGCTAGAAAAATACAACCGTCCCTGTTCTCAATTCCTTTGAGAGAAACCAGGGCCTTCTAATTCCTAGTATCAAGCAACCCTCTTTTTCTCCATTTCTTCTTTTCCATGGATCTTGTCTTTCGATATGATGAACCTGTAAAGCCGGGAACTTATCCTCCTTACCCTACTGCCTCGCCGACACATGTAGCTAACTTTTTCCTTTTCACTCAAAATCACGTGCTCTTTTCCCTTGTTGACCACATTGACTGGCAATGTAACAGTTCTCGGCTCATTAGCTGTAACCTTGTCCTCAAGGTCAAGTATGAGATACTGAAGGATCAATTAAGCCACATCCTCCCACAATGTGTCCTTCAATACCAGACCATGTTAATGAATACAGACTCGGGCAACTCTCCTATGCCCTTTTAACACCTTTCAGTTCTTTAAGATTACTATTGGAAAACTAATAAGACCTTGGGAAGAAGTCATGAAGGGAAGTAGAATTGATGTTGTGGTAGGATCACCCAAGCATGGCTTTAAGAGGGACACATGGAATACTAGGTGGATCTTAGTACCTTCAAGTAGGTTCAACTTATACGCCACATCACCAATTCTCTGTAATACTTGGAAGGGGCCAAAATACTTCATGGTGAGTTTTTGATTCTGGTAAAGCAACACTAGAGTCTGATGATACGGCTGAAGTTTAATAAAGACCCAATCACCTTCCGGAAATGTAACCTCAGTGCATTTGGTATCCGCATAACATTACCTTTTAATTGAGAAAAAAAATTTTTGCCGATTGAGAAACCATTGAGAAACCACGGGAGGATCATCCACTATTTTGTGATAAGGTAGTAATCATGGGGGATCCTGTCCACCAACAATCAAAAAGGGGCCATGGCTGATCTTGTTTGATAGGAGCTGTTTTACCAATATTTAGCCCAGGGTAATATATTAACCCAATTCCCATGGTATTTACTTGCAAAACAATGCAAATACATTTCCCAACATTTGTTTAGAGCTTCCGTTTGTCCATCTGATTGTGCATGGTAAGCGGTGGACATCTGAATAGAAGTGGTCATTTTGGAATAGAGATGTTGCCAAAATCAACTTGTGAACGTTTTTCCTCAATCACAGACAATTGAGTAAGGAATGCCATGAAGTTGAATATAGAATGGATGAATACCTCTACAACTATTACATTGGAGAAGTCACTTTTTAATGCCATGAAGTGACCATATTTTTTGATAGCCTACCAATGACAACAAATATAACAGAATACCCTTTTGAACCCAGCAGTCCACAAATAAAGTTCATTGCCATATCCTCCCAAACTTGGTGAGGAATCGGGAGTGGTTGTAACAAACCACTAGGGGTATAGTTGAATGCTTAGCTTGTTGACAAACCATGCATCGTTGAACAAATTGATGTACATCACAGCTCATACCCTTCCAATAGAATTGTTGAGCCATTCGCATGAATGTTCTTAGAGACCTTGCATGTCCACCCAATAGAGAATTATGGAAGTCTTGTAACAATTGCTGCTTCAATTGTGTATCTTATGGATCCACCAAGAGGTCTTTCCAATATAATATACCTTGCTTGAGTGAAAAAAAGAATCCTCATTATTGTTGTCTTGTAATTTCTGGATCAGAGGACCATAAGTGCAATCTTGATGTTGTAACATCTTCAATTGCTGTAGAAAATATGTCTATGATTAAAAGGACATTAGAGCCAAACATCGAGATAAGGCATATGCAGCAGCATTATCCTAACCTAGCTTATCTCTCGATTACAAAATAAAAAAGCATTATTGCTCAGGAGTCTGGATTATTTGTTGACAGAGATGTCATAGTGCTTGTTGGTATGTTCGGATGGCAAAATAATGATCAAACAAGTAATGATAGAATTTGCTGACTGACTCCGTGACCGCAAATAATTCTCTAACATAGCTCGATTGAATTTGCATTCTAGGAGACTTTTTTTTTTTTTGAAAAATATGCAATGAGGTGGTTGCTTTAACTTAACATAGGCCCAATTGCAATCCCAGAAGCATCAGTCTCCGTAACAAATAGCATTGCCAAATTTGGTAAGGCTAACACTGGGATCATAGTCATGGCTTGTTTTAATGCATCAAAGGCTTGCTGTGTTGCTATCATCCAGTTGAAAGAATCCTTCTTCAATAAATCTGTTAATGGTCCTGCCATAGTAGCATAGTTTTTGATAAATTTCTGATAGTAGCCAGTTAATACTAGGAAACCTCGAACATGTTTCACATATTGAGGAGGTGGTCATTCTAAGATTGCTGATACTTCCATTTCTACACCTTTAGTGGAGACAATGTGACCCAAATAATCAATTTGTAACTATCCAAAACTGCACTTGGGCCATTTTGCATACAACTGATTTTTTGCCAAGGTGGAGAGAACAATCTCCAAATGTTGCAACTAAAGAATCCAGAAGGTCTTGTAAATAAGTATATCATCGTAAAAGACTAGAACAAATTTTCTAAGTACAAAATTGAAAACCTAGTGCATTAAAGTCTGGAATGTTGTCGGTGCATTTGAGAGGCCAAATGGTATGACCAACCATTGGTAATGCCCTTGATGTGTGCGAAATGCCATTTTGAATTTTTTATCTGGATGTAAAAGGATTTGGTGATAACCAGAACGCAAATCCAATTTGGAAAAATAATTAGCTCCATAAAGCTCATCCAAAATTTTATCCACTGTAGGAATAGGGTAGGCATCTTTTCTTGACCAGAATGATTGGAGATGAGAATGGGCTTACACTATGCTCAATGAGGCCTTCACCCAACATTTCTTCCACCATTTGTTCAATTTCAGCCTTTTGGTTGTGTGGATATCGATATAGTCTTATTTTCACTAGTGCAAAATATGGAATGAGTAGAAAT
The DNA here is from genome assembly GCA_020875875.1 of Dioscorea alata. Taxonomy (NCBI): domain Eukaryota; kingdom Viridiplantae; phylum Streptophyta; class Magnoliopsida; order Dioscoreales; family Dioscoreaceae; genus Dioscorea; species Dioscorea alata. The sequence goes on from CM037011.1 coordinate 6,067,872, forward strand.
TTATGGTTGTAGGATCTAAATGGAGGTAATCCCATAGGTTTGGAGAAAATTTTCTGATATTTGAGTAGCACTGCAGATAATTCTGGTGGAGTAGATATAAGCAATACTTTTGTAATTTTTGCAGAGTAAACACTCAATTGTTGTGCCACTAGGTTGGGTTGAAATTCATCATGAAGCACTTGAAGAGAATAACACTCCCGGACAGCTTGAGTAGTATAACACTCCCGGACAGTCATGCAAGTTGTGGCACAGTAGTATACACAGGATTTTCCAATTGATCTTGAACTGATTATTATGATAGAATTGATTATTTTTCCTCATAATCAGTGACATGGGGGCCCAGTTTGGCTAACTAAGAGGCTCCTAGAATGAGATCAGCTCTTGCAATGTCAAGCGCAAAAGCAGGCACCGATAGTGTGTAACCTTGCACGTGCATAGATAAATCAAGAATCTAACCCTCTACTTGCAATGTCTATCCATTGCCCACCAAACTCTCAAAGATGTAGCAGGAAGGATATCTAGTTGCAAGAGTTTCACTTTCCTTGGTTGGATGAAAGTATCATCACTGCCTCCATCAAGGAGAATTTTAATTTGTTATCCGCCGAGATATCGTGTGAACCTAATTATTCTCGAGACATAAGTGATGGACATAGCATTCAAAGATAGTTTAGTATTAGTCTCCTAACTCCCATCATGTGCTTCATCAAGTGGATGTGAATCAATGAAAATTTCACTATCATATATTTCGGTATCATTATCATCCCATTGTAAGAGTAGAAGTCTTTTGTTAGAGCATTTGTGTGGGGTGAATATTTTTCCTCACAATTGAAACACAAACCCTTAGTCTTTTGGATTTGCATCTCCTGCATACTTATTCTTCTTAATACTGTAGGGTGGGGTATTAGAGGGACCCCTTTGTGGGTTAGTAGCCAGCAACAATCCTTGTCCCATAGTAGCTGATGTAATACTTGACAAGGCCTTTATCTTAGTATCAGGAATGTAAATATTCTTTGCATGGAAAGGCCTCTTTCCCAATTGTAGCTTTTCCTCAAAAATTTGGCCAATGTGACAGCCTTATCAAGATGATTAAGGTACCATGGAATTAGCTCTGCATGTATGTCCTTTTTTAAACCACTTTATATAGCAGTCCAAGAGAACATCCTCAGGTACTACCTAGATCTGATTTGCTAGTGCAGTGAAATGAGCTTAAAACTCACCAACTATGTTCTTCTGAGTTAACTGAAAGAGAGAAAATCATGCGAAGTCAAAAATGGATGGGCCAAAAGTACATTCCAAAGATTTCATTACTTGTTGCCCTGAAGTAAGTCTGCCTGATTTTTGTAATCTTTGAAACCAAGGTACAACCTCTCCATAAAAATACACTGAAGCAATTCACAATCGATGGTTATTTGGCACCCCATAATACTCAAAAATTTGTTCCACCTGAAAGATCCATTACAATGCATCCTTGCCTGCAAACTTGGGAAAATCAATCTTAATATTTCTGATAGAATAGTTGTCCATGGAATTATGAACAATAGCGTGGGATGAATTGTTAATCAATGAAGGTGCTATGGAAGATTCTCTAGCTGGTTTAATGAATTGATTAGACTCAAGGAATTGTGGAATCCTAACCAAGGATTGTTGAATTAATGGCAGACTAGTAAGAGATTGCTCAATAGTTTTGAATCTCTATTCATTGTTGTCCATCAAGGTAAAAAGAGTCTCCACTTTAGCCTGAAGATCCTTCAAGCGATTATTATCATCCATGGAGGAAGTACAATGAAAGCATCAAACGTTATGTATCAGTGGCTCAAGATTTCAATATCAACAAAAAAAATCAAATAACAGGACACTACTTCATTGTTTGGATCAAAGAAACTACATCCTATTCATTAACATCCAGTGAAATTGAACATGGAATTCAATTAATCAAGCTTTGGAAGACAGATCTACCTCACAGAGGTCATTCAATCATAAGCACCTTAGATTCATAGATCTTAATGACGGTCATTCATAGAAAGGAAATACAACAAGAATAAGAGTAATCAGAGTTTGAGAATAGAACACTCTCACTAGAGTTATACTTAGTTACAGAAATTAAGATAACTCTATTGCTAAAAAACTAGATGAACAAAAAAAATATAACCATCCCTACTCTCAATTCCTTTGAGAGAAACCTGGGACTTCTAGTTCCCAGTATCAAGCTGCACCCTTTTTCTCTGTTTCATCTTTTTTATGGATCTTGTCTGTCGGTATGATGAACCTGCAAAGCCTGGAACTTATCCTCTTCACCCTATTGCCATGTTGACACATGTCGTTAACTTTTTCCTCCCCACTCAAAATCATGTGCTCTTTTCCCTTGTTGACTACATTGACTGGAAATGTAACAAATTGCTTGATTGATTGCTTAGGGTTAAAGCTTTACATTTGTTTATAGCATGTTGAGGTGGTCGAAGAGATCTTATGGAACCATGCATGAGTAAGATGGTGATGATTGTTAAGTTGGTGCAAACTTTGAGAGAAGATTCTAAAGCGGTGTTGCTCTTCATCACTCCTTCTCATTGCCCACTTACTCCAAATTGTTGATCTACTGAATACTCCAAGTTGTGCACATATATCTTCAAACTTCTCTGTACCAACACTACACCAATTTATAGTTATAGAGACAAACAATGAGATCCGGTTTTAGAAAACTGGCTCTAATGAATGGGATTAAAAAATTAATCTCACTTTTAGAACCAGTTTAATGCAATCGGCTATATAAGGGCTTAAATATTATCAATAATTTAGCCAATGATCAAGCTTACTAACCTTGGTAATGAGCTAACGAAGTCTGCGAGTGGGGTTAGTTTTGTGGAGAAAATTTGATAAGTGCTCATATATAAGTAATACAAAGTATTCTTTTCTTACATTGAGCATTACTTTTCTTAGGTTTTGTCATTAATTCGTGTGTATTAGTGTTCTTTTGTGCATATGGGGTTGTGGAGAAGTGTTCAAGAGAAAGAAGAAAAATTGGGTCATGTCCGCGATTGTAGAGAAGTTTCTTGAACCAAGCAAGGATCAAGGCATGGGTTGTAGATTTGTGGGTGTGTGCCAACCTCCAATGTGCTCAAATTATTCTATAATTTGGAGGGGCACAAAAGCAGTCACACTCATAAAGTCTAACTCATGTAACATTGAAGAACTTCATCAATGCGGGGAAAAGAAGAAATGACATGTTCCACTGCGCGGTTGTGTGCCCAACCTAGTGGTCTCGATTAAGGAAATGAAGTCAGGAGCAACTTTGGAAATTCCACACCACCGTGTGGATACCTGATTTCAGCCTTTTAAATACCGCGACTTCAGATTTATTTGGAGACTTTTGACCTATCTTTCGCCCAACTTAGGGAGAGCTTGCTGAGAGTGGTTTGGAGAGGATTTTGCGAGGCTTTTGGAGCGAGTCTATGGCATTGATATCAACATCCTTTGGAAGATAGCTATTGGGGGAGCTTTCCTCGGCATCAATTCGGCGAGGTGTGCCCTAGGCTTGGCAAGGGATTCGTTGGAGATGATGAAGCGGCTTTAAAAGATCATTGAGGGCCACAAGGGGGTTTTATTCATGTTTTCTATGCTTATTGATACAAACACTTTGTTGATTTTGTATAGCTCCATGGAGAGCTAAATCCCTAGTGGGTATTCGGACTTGTAAATCCTAGGATGACATTGTTTCTATGACTTTTATTATGTTTTCTTAATTGATGCTTTAATTGGGTTCCAATCTTGATTGTTAATTACATTGATTTTCCCTTAGATGTGACACTAGAGTTGAGAGTCATCTAGGTTATCCTTTGAATGTGTGATAACTTCTATAGGATTAGACTACACAAGATTGGAGAGAGTTGAGAGGGTGAGTTGAGAGGTAGCGGAACGTCCCTTTTTCTTTCCGACGTGATCTGTCCTACCTCCGTGTTCCAAGAGTTCTTTCCGGTCGAAGTAGAGCGAAGTGCTAAGAGATGAATTCCCCTGGGGCTTAGTTGCACGAGTAACAGAGTAAAGGATTATAGTGAATCTTAGTGTTGGGGCTTAATTGAGACTAGGGTTCTTTTGCCTGGACCAAAGGGTTAGAACTATACTTAGGAACAAGGTTTATCACTTGGAATCCCTAAAACCCCAAGCAGTCCAACAAAGTGTGAGGCGTCGAGAGCATCCTCTCCGCCGGGGTATAGTGTAGAGGGCTAGTCACGGTTGACCTTAGGTTTGGGATCGTGTGTTTTAGGATGTCCACGACTCATTAAACATCAATTAGGAGGTATAATATTAGTCTTGCACTAGAAACATTAGTCCTAGGGTGGTGAGCATTGTCCGGGTGCCCCATCTTTACATTGATTATTCTCTCCTTATCTTTTGCTTGCACTTTTCTTTCTTTTCACTTTTCTTTTCTTTATTTCACACATATTGCTTTCACTTACTACCATTGTTTTCACATTAGCTAAGTAGTAACTTCTTTTGTCTCTTAACAACTATTCCTTGTGGATTTGACTACCCACTCACTGGGGTATATTATTACTTCGACACTCATACACTTGCGGTATACACACGCAATTCGGAATACGTGTCTAAATCTGAATCCAAATCCTGCTATGGTTTTTGCTTGTTCCTTTCTCCTCACGGTCGTGGGAGCACGTATCGAAGCCTAGATCATGAATGGTGAGCTCATGAGTGCTAGAGATCATCACCATCAATGGGAGTCCCGGTGTTCTACTGTTGGTTGGCGGAGAAGTATCCTATAGTGGTGGCTGACGTTGTGGAAGAGGAGCCCGTGGAGACCGAGGTCATTCGAATCCCTATTAATACTTCGAAACCAAATCCTAATGGCCTTGAGGTTGATAATCTCTACTTAGATATGAATGGAATCATTCATCCTTGCTTCCATCCAAAGGATTGAGTATTCCCTCACTCTAACTTATTTATTTATTTCTTCTTGTTTTTTGTATGATTTAGTGATTTTGGTGCTAGTTTCGGGTTTTGGAGTTTTTGGGGAGCTGAAATTCGAAGTAGGTATTTTATATGATGCTGATGTCTCTTCCTTCTTATCAAGATTTGTCTTGATCTTTAGGTTGCTCATTACTTGAAGTCTTTTTTATTCAAGTGAATAAAAAACATTTTTTTCTAGGTTTATGATTTTGTGAGTGTCGAGACTAAGCAATTATATGTTATTTACTTAGCACCTTGTCAGAAATAGCACTATAGCTATGAATCCTAGGCATTGTATCACATGAATTTGGAGTTTAATTTTCACTGGGGATACATTTAGATCACAGCAATCTAAATCTATTTGATAAGTGGAAAATTTTACTGCAAACAAGCATATTAATCTTCCACTTGATTGTTTAGAATGATATAGTTCTTTCTTGAAGCAAAAGATGAATCACTTCAGTAGTTAATGTGCTAAATGTCAGTATAGTGAAATGGTGCAACTTTTATCCAAACAGGGTAGAGATTTAGTAAATTGTCTAACTTTGTCTTCTTGTTGATATCTATCTGGTAGGAGGGTATTTCCACTTAAGGTTTCATTGAGTTGGGTGACCGAAGGTTACATTAAGTTGCACCTTTTTCTCTCTTGAAATAAAACCTTTCATTCACATGGTTGATGCTTTTAAAATTTTGTATTTTCTAGAGTGACAATGAATGTTTTTGTGTGAGGTATGCTTATTCTATTAGCTTTGAGTATTCCCTTTTTAGTATATTTTCTATCGTTGGAATGTATGTGAAATGCATTCTTATGCTATTAATAATATTTGTGGCCACCATATCATTATTCATATTTAGGAGTGTAATGCTTAGAGAAGGAAATGACTCAGTCATGGTTAGATAATGCAAAGTTTTCCACTGCATCAATTTCAGCATATGGTTTTTGTCTTGTATTTTTGCAATCGTCATCGAATTCTTACTCATGACACAGGTTAATATGCTGTCTTTTCCTGTACACAAGTAATTCTTCATTACGCTCTTTGATCATAGAGGGTGTAGGTTTTAGTGTAAAGTTCAAATCTTCCATATATTGTTCTATATGATTTTATATGATAAACATGTCATTTTAATGCCAAATGGATGTAGAAGGGCACCCTATTTTTCATGGGTTCTTGTTTTCTTGCATTCTAAAGTGAATAAATATTGAAATGTACTTGTGTGAAAGAAATGTGTTCCTTGTGCTATGTTTTAAATAATGCGCACATTTCTTTGTTCTTAGGAAACCATAATATTGTAAAGTATGATGTTGGTCATCCTGACTTTGTTACTTATGGATATGTTATATATATTTTTGCTTCCTTATTGCATAAATATTTTTAAGATATTAGAATTGAGGAAGATATCTCCTAGAGGAAGACACTCCAAAAGGCTTTGGGGATTGCCTTCTAAGTACAGTTGATTTTACTGCATCAAGATGTGAAATAATAGATGGACATGCTCTTGTTTCTTGGTAAGCAATTTCTTGTTCTCTTTGATGATGAATAGTGCAGTCCTTCTTAGAATAACTAATAAAAAAAATTCAAATGCCCATGAGAATCTGAAGAAACTGGCTTGAGATCTGAGTGCTATCAATGTTTTTTTACTAGATTCTTTACATTTTCTTACTTGCGATTGAACATTAGTTTCCACTTTTGATTGTGTAGAGCATTGCTTTTGCAGGGTAGAATCAAAGTCCTTAAAGCATTCATCTGCCAAATACTATCCCTTTCTTTCCCTACTAAGGCCAATAATTGTTGTAGCATTTAGTTCAGATGGCAAAACACTTGCTTCCACTCAATAGCTATACCTCTGCCTTTGCATATATCAACAATAAAAACATCAATTCTCTCCCTCTCTTTCTTTCTCTCTCTCTCTTTCTCTCTCTTAAAATTATTCCTTTGCAATGTTTTCCTTTTTCTCTAGTGGTGATCACACTATCAAAGTAATCAATTGCCAAACTGGTAATTGTTTGAAGTTGTTAAGCGGTCATAGATGGACACTATGGGTGGTATGCCTTCATCTACTGCTATCTATAGCATTATTGCATTTCTTCCCATGTTTTATAATTTTATCACCAACAAACGAATGTTGTAGTAGCAAGTGTTGGAAAATTATTCAACATGTACCAATAATAACGAACCCTTTTGTAAGATTGTGGGATGTATTGATGTTATATTGGACATAATCCTCTTCTTTATGCTTTTTAATGAAGAAAATTTAATTATTTTATTAAATGCTTCTTTGAAATTGAAATTGGTATGAGGGATACTTGACAAAGAAACAAAGTCATACTTGACAAAAAAACAGAGTAATTTTCATATCACAGACGAGGGTTTTACTTATTCAGATCACAAGCAAATACCAACTGCTTGTATTTGTTTGTTCTAATGAAATCTATATTTGTATTTTCAAAGGATGCTGATTCTGAGAAGGAACTGGGTGAAGCTTTTATGGTTTTTGACAAAGACCAAAATGGTTTAATTTCTGCAGATATGGTAAATCAGTTGCTTGTTCTTTCTTTCATTAATGATGTTGAGAAAATTATATTTTATGCATCTCCTAAGCATTGGTTTAGTTATAGTGAAGCACTTGAAATTAGTCAGTTAAATATTCTTTTGTTGAATTTTTTCTATCAAAAGTCATAATAAATCATGCCCAAGTTGAACATGGTTAAATTAGTGCAAGAAAAACACATAAACAAAACAATTTTGCTCCCATATCATCAATAAAAGATCTCGTATTCTCAATTTCTCAATCTGCCCATCATTGTAGGGCTGTTAGGGAATTCCACTAAACAAAGTTTCAAAATTCATCATCCTTTTAATGGCAAACAAGTGAATACACAGTAAGGTAGTCAGGCATTTTAGATATCATCCATTTTTCTAATGGGAAAAAGGGTTTGTTTGATGTAATAGTTTATAGTAAGGTGCGATAGAAATTAGCCAAATCCCAACGTTGTAAGTCTCATTCAAGGATTATTTTAATACCTGAGAAAAATCTTTTGCACTTATGTATCTTAAACAATAATTTTTCAAAATCCCATAACCTTTATGTTCACTAGTTTATGCTTGCCACCATTCTCAGGATATCAACAACTATTTCCACATTAGATGTTCAACTTGAACATTAGATTTTTTATAACTGTGCATGGTATGGATTTTGTAATTTAGCATTTAATAGTTTTTTATTTGATTTTAATTACAATTAGAGCTCTTTATTTGATAATGTTTGTTTACTTATGTAGGATAATTCATATTTAAAGATTGAGAGGGTTGAAGATTAAAAGCATACATGAACCTTTTTACTTTGTGTAGTTAAGAACAAAAATATTTTGTAATAAAAGTAGACAAACAGTGTAAAACTCTTTACATTTTGTTATTAATAAAAATACATTGCACTTGAGCTCATTACTTGTTAATAAAAGTAAATGAAATTGAATTTATGATACTTTTGAATGTATTGAAAGATTAATATTTTTTATTTACAGGTTAAAAAAATATATTTATTATCAATCGGGAAATAAATTAAAATTTAATTCTATTAATGAACAAATTTAGAGGGGTTATAACAGCTTCTAAAAGTATGAACATGTTAGAAAAATCATAGTATTAGAGGGGGTTATAACCACCTCTAAAACTATTGAGTAGGGATAAAAAATTATTAGCTATAACCACCTCTAAAACTTTTGAAAGAGATAAGACATTATTAGCTATAGAGGCAGTTATAACCACCTCTAAAACTATTGGGTAGAGATAAAAAATTATTATCTATAGAGGCTGTTATAACCACCTCAAAAACTGGTGAGGAGGGATAAAAAATTATTATCTATAGAGGCAGTTATAACTGTCTCAAACTATTGAGGAGGAATAAGAAATTATTAGCTATAGAGCGCGATTATAACCGCCTCTATGCTTGTTATTAAAAACTGATTTTGTAGATAAAACTTACTGCAACGGTTGGTACAAACCGGCTCTAAAGTGTAGAGCCGGCTTGATATGAGGTAGTTTAGAGGCGAGGGGAAAAAACAAAGTGATAGCTATAGAAGCGGTTAAAACTGCCTTTATAGGGCTTGAAAATTGCCTCTAAAACACTTTATTGGTGTAGTGTAGGTCCTTTAGTAAAGATGTTGGTGATTTGTTCATTTGTTGGTGTTAGTTTCGTGTACATCTCTCCTTGTAGGACCTTTTTCACTTAGGAAGTGATAGTGTACCTCAATGGGCTTAGTCCTAGCATGGAACGATAAATTTTTAGCTAAGCATAAAAATGAGATGTTATTGCAATAAAGAGTTACCTCTTCAATTGATTAGTGAAGCTTTCTTAGTAGTTTCAATGGCCGTGTACTCTCTTGTGATGCCATAAATGTTGCTTTATATTCTGCTTCTAGTGTTAAAACGATATGATAGGTTGCCTATTACAGTCCCGTAAGATTACTCCCAATCCTAAGATGATGATGTAGCCTATTGTTGGCTATCTCATATCACAGTCCCCACCATATTCAGCATCACAATAACCAACTACTTTCGATCCTCCACCTTTGTGGTATAGAATAACATAATCCAAAGTACCTTTCACGTATCTAAGATTTGCCAAACTACTTCCAAATATGGCTTCTTTTGATATTTTGCATGTAGAGCTTGCTACTCCAACTGCATAGGCCAAGTTAGGTAGAGCAAGAGTGAAATAGATAAGACTTCCTACTAGTTATGAGTACAATTACTAGTTACTTGCCATTGATAAGTGCTTGTGTTGTAGTAACGCGAAGCGTTATTATCTTACAAACGAAAATACTTTTATCAGATTTTATCACTAAATAGTGTGCATTTGTGTATTCTTGAGCATTGTAGGTTTTCAGACCAAGCAAGGAACAAGACACGAGGTTAGACTTGTGAGTGTGTGCCAACCTCCTTTGGAGGGGCACAAAGGCAGTCACATTCACAACAAGTCTAACTCGTGTAGCTTAGGAAAACTTCACCAAGAAGGAGACTCGAAGCAATAGGCACGATCTACCATTGATTGTGTGCCCAATTCAATGGCCTCGATGAAGAAACAACATATTCGGGAGCATTTCGGAGTGTTACTGTAGCGAATCACTGTAGCAAGTTACTGTGCACTTCTGCCGAAGAATCAAGGTTCCAGAGAATTCACACGGGCGTGTGGAATTAACACACGGCCGTGTGAACTAATTTTCCAGCAAACCAGAGACGTCACACGGGCGTGTGGAATTAACACACGGCCGTGTGGATTAATTTTCCAGCAAGCCAGAAACTTCACACGGGCGTGTGGAATTAACACACGGCCGTGTGAAGTAATTTTCAGGAAAGACAGAAACTTCACACGGGCGTATGGAAATTCCACACGGCCGTGTGAATTCCCGATAACTTCAAATTTAAAGCCGCACTCAGCCTATTTAAAGTCGATTTTGGAGACTTTTTGAAGAATCTTTTGACCTATCTTTCTCCCCAACTTCTGGAGAGGGCGGCTAGGGTTTCGGAGAGGACTTTGTGGAGGATTGGAGTGTGTCATCGGCATCGTCACCGACGTTCGACGGCCGCACAAGACCACGGCCACACCATACGCGAGGGGGTTTTCATTGATGTCTTTATTTTGTTCTTTCTTTCATAAATTGATGAACATGTATAGCTCCATGAGGAGCTAAACCCCTCGTGGGTATTCGGACTTGTAAAACTCTAGGATAATTATGTTTCTTTGACATTGTTATTATGCTTTTCCATTAATTGATGAATAAATTCGAGTTTCAATTTTAGATTTCTTGTGCTATTGTTTTCTCTTAGCCGTGACACTAAGGATTGAGAACAATCTAGGTTATCCTTTGGAGGTGTGACAACTCTTATAGGATTAGACTACTTAAAATTGAAGAGGGTTGAGAGGGAGAGTTGTGAGGTAGCACCGTACCCCTTTCCCTTCCGTTGTGATTTCTCCCTACCTCCGATTCCTTGTGTCATTAGAGGTCGAAATAGAGTGAAGTGCTAGGTAGACAAACTCCCCCAAGGTTTTGGGGTGACGTGAATCCTACGCACTGGGGCTTAATTTAGACAATGGTTCTTCCTCCTGGACCAAAGGGTTAGAACTATCATACATAGGAACAGGTTTTATCACCAGGAGTCCCTAGAACTTAAAGCAATCCCACGTAGTGTTAGGCTTAGGTAGAAATACTCCCCTGGGGCTTAGTTGAGCAATCAACAGAGTGAAGGGTTGACATGAATCCTATTGCCGGGACATAGTGTTGGGGTTAGCCACGGTTGACCTTAGATTTGGGACCGTGTGTTTCAGGATTTTCCTCGACTCAATTAACATCAATAGGAAGGTATAATAACATAGTCTTGCACTAGAAGCATAAGTCCTAGAGGTAACTTGTCCGGATACCCTATTTTCACTTATTACTAGTCTCTCTCTTTTTACTCGTTGCTTGCACTTTTCTCTCTTTCATCTTTCGATTTATTTGCTTTGCATCTACTCTAGTTCCCATGAATTCACTCATCACTCCGATCATTATTTCTTTTCATACATCACATGACTCAATAGCAACTTCTTGTATTTTAAATCCCTATTCCCTGTGGATTCGACTACCCACTCACCGGGGTAACTTTTATTACTTCGACAAGGCCGTGCACTTGCGGTACGCACGCAAAAGGTCGTGTCAGCCATCCACCACCATTGTGGTATAGAATAACATAGTCCAAAGTGTATTTCACGTATCTAAGTATTTGCCAAACTACTTCCAAATGTGGCTTCTTTGGATTTTGCATGTAGAGGCTTGCTACTCCAATTGCATAGGCCAAGTCAGGTTGAGTAAGAGTCAAATAGATAAGACTTCCTACTAGTTATTAATACATTAGTGTGTCTTTTGGGTGTTTCACTTCTCCAGCATGATGCTTGATGCTTGGCTCCATTGGTGCAGATAGTGGCATACACTCCAATACCTCACATGTCTCTAGAAAATCTTTTGTGTACTATTGTTGGCGAAAGACTATACTTTCCTTTGTTTTCTCTACTTTGAGCCTTAGGAAATACTCTAATTTTCCAAGCTCTTTTATTTGAAACCTAGTTGATATATTGACCTTTGTTTGCTAGATCTCTGCTTAAGATGATATTATCAAAGTACACTAGGACTATGGGCATCTTGCTCTTATATGTTTGACAAATAGGCTTAAGTTTGATATTGCTAGCTTCTAACCACTTTGTATTTAAAACTCTACATCTTTCCCATTCCATGCTCTTGGAGCCTATTTTAGTCTATATAGCACTTTCTTGAGCTTGCATATGTATTATAGTTGATTCTTAATTTTCAAATCATTATGCTTGTTCCATGTAAATATCTCGATCAAGTCCTCCTGTAAGAAGGCATTCTTCACATCCATTTCAGTAAGCTTCCAACCTTTACTTGACACAAGAGCTAGTAGAACAAGCACCATTGTTATTTTTGCTACTAGTATGAGTGTCTTATCGAAGTCTAGCCCATACTATTGCGAGATTCCTCATGCTTTGAGTCAAGCTTTGTACCTTTCAATTAATCCATTTGCTAGAGTCTCACCTTGTACACCCATTTGCATGAGATTGGTTTCACTCCTACTGGTTTTAGCACCAAATCTAATGTCTAGTTTTGTTTGAGGGTTGTCATTTCCTCCTTTATTGTTTTCCTTTATTTGTTATTTTTAGCTTCTTCATGAAAGGTTCCAAGGTTCTTCAACCAAACTTTCCATAATCAATGTAGCATTTGCATACTTTGGATTTGGGTGTCTTAGTTTGGGTAACCTTTGTTGTAGTTGTCACACCCCGTCTAGCGAGCACCTAAGGAGGGACACCCACGTCATTCAATCCTCAAGTCATCACAAGGCTAACCAAACCCTAGATTTTCACAATCCTAAACGACAAAATCACATATGCAAAATATGTAAGGCATAAAATACAATAATAGCACAGAGGAAGCAACAACAACAAAACCTGACAATAGAGTTCAAGAAACATACTGGTTATAAATACCACAAGGTTTTCAAGAAGAGTAGACAACACAAAAATAATGCAAATAGAGTGACTAATACACTAGTGGATCCATGATTTTATACAATGCAACATGTTCAAGAAACAACATACATAAAATTGGAATTAAGAAGAAAATAGCTAGAAAAATGCTCAGCACGCCGTTCCGCCATAATACCACTAGATTCTAAAGCTTGGAATAGAGGGAGAGGGTGAATAACCAAAGTCACTCAGTGAATGGGTTAGCACAATTCTGATGGAATACTCAAGCAAAACGATAAAATCCACAAAGCTGAGCTTTAACAATAAAGCAAATGGACTTTGAACTTTTTAGCATATATGTGTCAACATACATAAGTATAAGGAAACCACATATAGAATATAAGAAACACTTTTTCTCAAATGAAGGTCTCAACATTCATAACTCATGAATGGCATGATACGAGTTTTGAAACAATAAAGCATGATACTCATCATTAAACCAATTTACTTTCCAAATAATATAAATTATATCTCACCACTAGATTTACTTTACATGAAAGATAATTTCTTTAAAAATATGAAGTTTGCATCTCGAACAAATAAGTAGTGGTCTAGAAACCTTTCCAAACTTTAGCTGTTGGTGTGGCTAAGTTTAGAACCGTCAAGGTACTCATTTTCCTTGACGTTGACCCATCGGTCCACCACGTGGTGCCTCCAGCTTTCCAATGAATATCCAATCTAGGCTTTACACTCCTACTTGAACAGGACAAATAACTCAGCCAGCGTTCCATGCCACCTCAACAGTATTGGAGCAAAGACCACCTACTGCAATAGGATGTTACCATCAAAATAATGCAATACATGCATATCTCCTTATAGATTCCATATCCAAGACAATATTCAAATAACGAAAATAAATTCCATTTCCACAAATATCGATGCTAGAAGCATGTTTGAGTAACCAAAGTCTCATAAACCATTTCAACTCAAAATATAGGTATAATCATAAACACATTCATTCAAACATCAAGAGTTTCTGATAAGTGCTTGAGTATACATGTTTTATCCACTTGTTTTACATGCATTAAGCATCATTTTACCATGGATTATGTCTCATAAAGTGTATTTTGGTGTTCTTTTATGCAATTAGGTTGTGAAAGTATTGAAGGAGGAAAAGGAAGCAAAGATGGGTTATAAAGACCTATTGTTGGGAGTTTTTATACAACACAAGTGTCAAGGCATGAGAGGGGATCATGCACATGAGGGTGTGTGCTAACTTCCAGAAGAATTCAAGCCAATTTATGTGATGGAGGGGCACAAAGCAGTCACACCTTCATGTCCCTTCTTGTGTGAAGATACCTAAAGCTTCCAAATGATGGTTCGATGGAGGAGAAGTCTTATAACTCACCACATGGACGTGTGCCCGACCATGTGGCCTCAAGATAAGAGAGTTTGGATTGCGATTTATGAAGAGTAGTGTAGAAAAACACTGTTTATTTTACTGTAACAATACTGTAGCAGAAATCACTGTTCACGCGATCGCGTCAAAATCCCACGCGACCGCGTGGGATCTCACGTGGTCGCGTGGAGGCACATGACTGGCGCGCTTCAGGCTTATAAATAGCCCTTTTTGCCGATTCTTTTGGTATCTTTTGTGTGGTTTTTGAGAGGCGAAGCGGCTAGGGTTTGAGTAGGAGGTCTTTGCCAAATTGGAGGGCCGTTCTTCACCAACTTTGATAGTTCTTTCCTCCGTCATAGCATCGAGGGAGTCATTGGCAACCTAGCTTCGGAGAAGGATCCTTCAAGACGTTGAGCGACCCATCAAGGCCATCATCACGAATTCAAGGGGGTTTACTTCCATGATTTACATTGCTTGTCATTGTGTTATGTTTTGCTTTGTAATAAGCCCCATGGAGGGCTAAACCCTAGTAGATACTTGGGTGTGTGAACTTTAGGTTTCGATTCATGTATTTAATTTCTTTATGCTTCCCTTTAATTCCGAGTTAATTTGAGTTTTAATCTTGTTTAATCATTGCTTGCATGCCTTATTGATTCGTATGGTTGTTTGGTATGCTTGATTTGTTGTCTTGGTGAGAGAGAGGTCTCCATTAGGGATTAGAACATACAAGGTTAAAGAGGGTTGAGAGGGTGAGTCTTGAGATAGAGGAGTGTCCCCTTTCCCTTCCAATTGAGTGTTTCCTATCTCCGTATTCCCTAAGTTTTATGTAACCATATGGGGTGTGAGGCGTGAGATTGATAGATTTCTCCACCGGGACCTTTGTAGGGGGTTAGGGATCTTTCACCTAGAAGTAGGGTTAGATCTAATTTTAGGAATCGGTTTCACTCCTAGGTATCCCTAAAGTTCATTGCGGTCATATGGGGTATGAGGTGTTGAAATTGAGCGATTTCTCCACCGGGACCTTGTAGGGGACTAGTATCGGTGGCCTGGAGGCAGGGACCGATTATTCTTGGATTGCCTCGACTCATAGAACTCGGTTTAGAAGCATTTAGTTAGTCTTGCACTTCATGATAGAGCCTAGGGGGAGCATTGCCCGGGTATCTCATCTTCATTGATTGATATCTCCCTTTATTTACCTTTTGCCTATTCATCTCTGGTATTAATTTCTTTGCACACTAGATCACCACAAAATCACATTAGTCATTAGGCTAGATTGCAGAGAAGAAGTTAGTACTAGTAGCCCTATTCCCTGTGGATTCGACTACCCTACTCACCGGGTATAATTATTACTTCGACAACCCGTGCACTTGCGGTACACACATGCAAGGGGTGTGTCAGTTTCATATATGGTTTAATAGCATAGGAATTCCTTTCCAAAACAATTGAAACATCGATTCAAATACAATAAAAACCATGAAATAATTTCAAATAGAGCAATGGCAATCTTTAAATAGTATTCTAATAAAATTATGCAATCACATAACCCACTCACAACTTAGGTGATTAAACCTCAGGTATGCTACTACTCCATCGGCTCCTTGCCTCAAGCCAAGCACTGACCACCTAACTGGTGTGAATCCCATAAGTGTACGAGGTCACTGAGTAATACCTCGTGTAAAACATGAGGATCATATTCCTCTGAGACAAGGATCTACTATACTCTTTTGCCGCCTACTTTCTAACCTAGCTCTTAAGTGATAGAGTGTTGTTTAAGTAGCTAAGGAAAACAAATAAATGACCAAACAAGAAGTAAGGACTAAGGCAAATGACAACAAGAAATACAGTGAGATGCGAAGAGCCACGGATGTGGATCCCCTTAGGAGGGTCATCAAGGTACAAGAATGAATAACCAGATATGCAAAGATGGTTTGGACCAAACGATTTCTAAGTTAGATCAATCCTAATCTCTTGGTGATTGAACCCTAATCCCATAAGAGTGTTGATCAAAATCTATCGGAATCTATTCCGGATCAACCCTCCTACGAGTGCATTAAAAATAATGAAATCCCTAAATAAGAGTAAACACAATTTAGGTCTACTCTTAGAAGTTGGAGGGATATAGACACCCGATCTCTCGGTGTGTCGGCACAAACAAACCCTTCTAATCCAACCAAGACCTAGTGCATGTCGGCAAGTCACATCAACATGCACAACTCATAAAAGAACTATAGATCTCTCTAATTGTAATTCTAGCATGAAAGCGTGATGGATTAAATCAAAAACCAAAGAAATACATTAAAATTAAAGAGCAATCATCAAAGTACTTGATTAACCCCCCAAGGTTCATCGACATCCGTTGGCCTTGGGGGTTTAGTGTGCCATCAAGCAATGATCAACAACAATGTAAGCTAAAACACACAAACAAGTTATAAATGACACCCCCCTAGGTAAAATGATGATGGAAATGAGGTAGATCCGGCCGAATGATGCTTCCCTTTATGAAGGCCACTTCCCGGTCCTAAGGACACCTCTCTTTCCAAATGTGGTGGATCTCTCTTCGAGATTGGGTGTTTTGGAGCCTCAAAGACCCTTGAAATTGACTCAAAAGTGTGCTACCATTGCAAGATCTCCTTCTCTTTTTCGGTGGCCGATCTTCCAGTTTTTTAGCCGTAAAAGTCTTCATAAATACCCCCAGGCCAGACTGGCAATATGGGGCTGTATAGGGGTTGTGTGGAACCAATTACACAAATCCTGAGGCATACTAGATGCTATGCAGGGTGGTATAAGGGTGCCATACCGACCCGGTATGAAGGCCGTATGACTGAGACAAAACTCTCTGTCTTAACGAATTTCTCAGTGCTACAGTAAAGTGCTACGGTAGACTGCTACAGTACGCGCCTCCAAATCCAATTTTTTTTTTGCCCAAATCATGTTCTCATGTTCCCCATGACTTTTTTTTATGCCCTACAAAGCAAATAACAAGCGATTATGCACAAAATGAGCATCAATTCTAAGAAAATACATGCTAAGTATAGAAAATAAGTATATATATATATAGGCACTTATCACTAACCAAAGCATAACCACACACGCACCACCAAAAATAAGCAGGAATTAAGCAAAGGAAATCATTAATGAAACCCTAAGCTTAATAATGCAATGCAACCCTATCAAGACATAAGGTTGGCACAAAACTGGGTTTCAAGATTTCCAAGGAGTTCCTAAGGGTTTTGGCTTCAATTAAAACCAAGAAAACAAGGAAACAAATAAGTTCTACAAGTGTTACAGTAATGATATAGTAACCCGATATCATGGAAGAAGAAGATCCATGGACTCCATAAGATTGATGGAATACAAGGCAATGCAAACACTCCTCTCAAGCATTCAATCACTAAACATACAATAAAGAGGGAAATCATCAAGCTCATTGCAAACAACCCTAAATCCTACACTCTCATCCAAACATAATCGAGAAATAAGGAGAGGGAAAGAAAGATAGAGGTGTTTACCTTGCTAAACTCAAGGGAGAAGGAAGGAATGAAGGTTGAAGCTTCAGTCCAACAAAGGAAATGGAGGATCATCCAAGGTTCCCTCCTCCTCTAAGAGATAGTCAAGAGAACGAGAGGAAAAGAGAGGAAGAAAGGGGGCATAAAAAGGGGTTAGGGCTAGAGAAAGACCAAAAATACCCTCAATTGAGCATTATGGAACTGGCTGTTCGGCTAGCACAGGTGGCCTCATATCCACCAAGCTGTGGTGTGAGGGTCGTACAAGGGTGCGCATAGTCCCCAAGTAGGGTTGTACAGTCTGTGCACAGCCCGCACAATCCTCTTGGAATTTTGCTACTTGTCCCGCATGCTCCAAATTGCTCGGTAAGTTGTATCGAGGTAAATACAAGAAGAACTCGACCAAACCGTCGAGTCAACACACAAGGAAAGACCGAAATGCCACAATAGTGAGGGTGTTTCTTCTAGAAGGTATGGAGGTTCTTCTTCAACTTCTTCATGAACTCTAGTCTTCCAAGGGCTCTTAGCCTTTGATGACCTTGGGCCTATATCTTCTTCATTTATGGGCACTAATGTCTCTGGAACATCTTGAACTTGTTTTGTATCTTTTCTTCATTCTTTGCCTTGATATCCTTCATATCTGGTTGGATTGAGTCTTCTGACGGGCCACTATGCTAAGGCTTGATCGAAGACAATATTCCTTGATGTGTGGATGTGTCCAGTCATTAGATCCAGCATCTCCATTCGTTTCTTTCATCATCATAGCTGGCAAAGATGCATCATACCACCTTTCTATTAATCTTAGGTAAGAGATGGTTAGGCATGAAGACAATAGCATACACACACAATGACCTTGACGTGATTTATTATAGTTTTAGTCTTTTATGGTTTTTGGAATGGAGAGATAAAACCCATCTTCTCTTAAGGTAGTTGGTTGATGATGTGCGCTGCCATTTTCATGTCTTCCTATTTTTTCCTTATTTGTATGTGCTATTTGTGTTACCTTTTCATAATATTGTGTATTACTATTCTGATTTCACATCATCTTGAGTTGATAATTTTTTAATTGTTGTATAGGCTACATGTATTTTTCTTGTTGTTACCTTCTCTTATGATGTGTTTGTGTTACTATTTGATAGAGATTTGTTTTAATATTCTGATTGCACAATGTCTTCTATCTACAAATGTTTTATTTTCATGTTTTTCCCTTACCCATATGTTGCGTTTATTTTACCATTTGAAAGAGCATGGTTTTTCTATTATGACTTCACAGTCTCTTGAGTTAATGGTTTTTTACTTTGTTTTCTTTTTTAAATTGTTGTGAAGGTGGTAGATTTTATTTTATTTTTCTTGTTTGTTTTCTTCTCTGTTTGTTGTGTAGTTCATGTGGTTATTTAATAAAGTTTTGATTTACCATATTAAAATTTCATGGCATCATAAGTTAATTTTCTTTCTTGTCCTTTTTCTGCTATTGTTGTGTGCATTGCATGTTTCATCCTCCTAGTTTTTCCTTATCTCTACGTTGTGTTTGTGTTACCCTTTCATAATATTGTGCTTTACTAGCTATTCTAATTTCACATCCCCTTGATTTAATAAAGTGGTGTTTTACTATTATTTATATGTGCAAGCTATAATTGTTTATTTTATGCATGAGTTTATATGTTTTATTTTGCCCTATTGGCCTTTTTTTTATTATCAACTATTGTGCAAGCTACATGTTCTCTTTTTTAAGCTTGTGCCTGAGGTTTTTTTAACTATGAATGTTGCTGCTTGAGCTGTCTTCGTTTTCTACAACAATATTTCCTTGTAAATTTTAATTTGCAACCATGTTATCTTTTGCCAAGCTGGAAAATTTTAATTGTGACACAAGGACAATAAAATTAGGAACTCCAAATTTGGTGGTGTTTATATCTTAAATCTCAGAGCTTTATCTAGTGTGAAGTTTAATTTGAGTCTATCTAATGAGAACTTAAATATTCTTTATTCTGTTATGTACCTCTATCTTTAATATGGTTCTTTCCCAAGTTGATGAATAGGCTACATTTCTATTGTATTCTTGAGAGTAAATTTTTTGGGAAGTACCCAAACTATACCTTTTTTTCAGTTTGGGGTCCAAACTTCAATTTGAATCAAAATGGTACCCCATCTTTTATTTTATTTCACCGGTAGGTTACCCGAAAGTTTCCGGCTAATTTACGATGATGTGGCACCGGAAAACACACATCAGCATCCTATTTACATGCTGGCAAGCCCAATTGGCATGTCCATGTCAGCGAACTTTGACACGTCGGATGCCACGTTGGTTCAAAAGACACGTGGCGTGAAAGCCCTATCTTCTCCACCAGGCCGAGAGAGGGATGGCGAGTGGGATCTCTTTTTCAGCTTTGTCGCCCCCGTCCCCAAACTAAAAGATTGAAGGAGGGAAACTGAGTGCTCTTCGTCTGTTTGTCCCGGAATTGAGAGAAAGAGGGAGGAAAAGGCTAGTCTTCTTCAGGGTAATCATTCTCTCTTTCTCTGTTCTTCAATCCGATGCGAGCACGTTGAATTAAACCCTAGAACAAGCAGATGAGATATTGTGTGCGTGTTTGTTTAATTTTATTGCTGTTGATATTATGCATATCCATGGATTGGTAGTTATTAGGGAAAATTTTGAGCTTTTTTGGGATTGTTGATGTTGATTTGCAAGCACGTTGAATTAAACCCTAGATTCTTTTGCATTTGTTGATTGTAATTTTTTGAGTTGTCTAACCACTGAATTAACTCAGTGTTTTGATCATCATCATAGGTCGAAGGTATCCATCTCTTTTGGAACTCATCTCATTCGACATCCAAGTAAGCTAGTTCAATTTTTTTTCCCTTTTGCTTTCTTAGTATCTATTTGTTTGCCAATTACTGATTTTCTTTCATTTGTTTGGTTGAAGATGTCCGTTAGCTGGGAAATACGACGGGAAGGGGATGAAAGACCCCAATATTGTAATTAGCTTTATGTCACCACTTGGGTTATTAACTCTTGGTTGATATTTTTCATGTGCATGTCTTGGTTGATTTGTTATTTATTTGTTTTAAGTTACCAGTGTCTTCATTATATTTTTTACATGTGCATATCTTTCTTTGTTTGTTTCATATGTAGCTCTTGTAAGTTTGTATTATTGGTGTTATAATTTATAAATTGATATTCAATGCTATATGTATGTCTTTTTGTTGGTGTTTGTTTAAAGTTATATTACTTCTCTTAATAATTTAAGCATATGTATTTCTCCATTTCTGTATGTATTGCATTTGTTTGATATTCAATGCTATATATACTTGCCACATTGGTGTTTGTTTAAAGTTATATTCAATGCTATATATGCTTGCCACATTTGTATTTCTTCATTTCTGTATGTATTGCATATCTTATTTCTGTTTATTGGTGTTTGTTTAAAGTTATGTTACTTCTCTTAATATTCAATGCTATATGTATTTCTTGTTATTGGTGTTATTCAATGCTATATATACTTCTTTTTATTGGTGTTTGTTTAAAGTTATGTTACTTCTCTTAATATTCAATGCTATATGTATTTCTTGTTATTGGTGTTATGGTGTATAAATATTTGTGTTATGGTGTATAAATTTAAGCATATGTATTTGTTTATATTGGTTTTTGTTGGGAAAAATATTATCTTTTACCAAAAAATCTTATTAGGTGCAACATAATCTAAATAGTTTCTACTGAAGTTGATTAGAAGAAAATTAGCATGTCTTCTCATTTTAATATGTACCATTAGATTCAATATAAATTTCTTTGTACCAGTTTAGTTGGAAACTTCTTTGGAACATATTTA
This sequence comes from Dioscorea alata, assembly GCA_020875875.1. Taxonomy (NCBI): domain Eukaryota; kingdom Viridiplantae; phylum Streptophyta; class Magnoliopsida; order Dioscoreales; family Dioscoreaceae; genus Dioscorea; species Dioscorea alata. The sequence goes on from CM037011.1 coordinate 6,089,570, forward strand.
ATAAATATATTGTAGGCCTTATGAGCTTCTCTATATCCTTGCCTTTAGATAATGTAGGGCTACTTACATATCCTTTTACTTAATCCACTTATTTTAATAATTTCAGTACCAACAGCAGAATTATTCACAATTCGACTGCATTATATGATTGGTGAAATATAAGGTATGGCAGGGTTTTTAGACTACTGTTGTGCAGACCAGATGTCCAGATTAGAACTAGTTTCTATGGCCAAAGAGTTTGGTTTAGATGTTGAAGGGTGTGTTCTGTGGTGGTTAGATGTCAATGATCAGGTAAACAAGGTAAAAGAGATAAAAAATGATTCAGATGCCCTATCTATGTCATTGTCTGTTGGTAATACTAGAGAGGTGTATGTCTACATTAAAATTGCAAATGTAGCCTGTGACCTAGAAGCAAAGGCTGTAGAAGAAGAATTAGTAGCAGGAGAAGTAACTGTAGAGGAAGAATTTGAGGATGAAGTGGAAGATGATGCAGACCTAGAAGATATTTTAATAGGAGGGCAGAACAAAACATTTGATGAGGAAAATGAATTTTACGATTCAGATTATAGTTTCCATGGTGACACAGATGAAGAAGATGGGCATGATTCTGCACAGGGTAGGGCTGATGTACAACAAGAAGATGATGTTGCTAGAGTTAGTACTGATTGTGAGACTGATTATGCAAATTCTGATGAGCTGCAGTCATGCTCATCAACAAATGAGGATTGCATCGGCTCTGTTAGACCTAAATATGCAGAATTCAATGAGGAAGTTGACATGAAAAACCCCCAATTTAAGATAGGAATGAAGTTTAGAAGTTTTAAACAATTTAAAGAGGCAGTGAAAAATTATGGGATCAAGAATCGCTATGTGATGAACTTCAAGCCTAATAATAAAAGGAAATGCAAAGCTTATTGTAAGAAAGGATGCCCATTCTACTTGTGGGCTTCTCCCATGGTCACTGATAGGAACACAATCCAAATCAAGACAGGCCATTTGGAGCATGAATGTTCAAGAGATCACATCAATAGGCATGTCAATGCAGATTGGATAGCAAGAGCTTATTTAGAACAATTCAGGGCAGATCCAAGTTGGAAGATTTCTGGAATTATTCAGGCTGTGAAAACCAACCAAGAAGTTGATATAAGTAGATTGAAAGCTTATAGAGCCAAAAGCATTGCCAATAGGTAAATCATTATCATTATTGTTAATTGGTTTGTATTTATTTCATTGCATTTAGGGGTTTAGACCTCAAAACTCAGTGTCTCAATTTTTTCCCTCTTTCCTTGTTCTTAATTGGGGAAAGGCTCATAGATGGGGATGAAGAATCCCAAATTAAAAGGTTGTATGATTATAGACTGGAGTTGATGAAGACCCATCCTGGTTCATCCATTATTGTGTCCTGCAATGATGAAGGGGTCTTCCAATCCCTCTATGTATGCTTGGCTCCATTGAGAACTGGATTTTTGGCAGGGTGCAGGTATGTAGTTTGCTATATACTTAGCTATCAATGTGGAGACTTTATTTGCATATGTTGATTTTTTTTTTGTCTTTGCAGGTCTGTAATTTCTTTGGATGGCTGTTTCCTGAAGGGGTTGTATGGAGGGCAGCTACTCTCGGCTGTTGGGATAGATGCAAATGATTGCATCTATCCAATTGCTTGGGCTATAGTGAGAAAAGAAAATAAAGAAAACTGGAAACATATAAGCACATATTAAACCCAACACGCGACAAAGATGCATGGCCTAAGAGTGACCAAGGGCCAATTATCCCACCTAATCCAGTTAATAAGAGAAGGGGTAGGAAAACCTTGATCAGGAGAAAGGAGGATGGTGAAGACACTGGCTTTACTAATAGGAAGGTCAGCAAGAAAGGTGTAAAAATGACCTGTAGCATCTGTGGTGTACCAGGACACAACAAAAGGTTTCATGGAAACCAGGTCAGGCTTTTATACCAAACTATCCTTCTGTTCAAAATATATGTATAGACAAATTTAATGGCTTACACATTTTTGTTACATGTCCACCCAGGGGAATAAAAAAAATTCAAATGGCCAGAACGATGCAGAAACAACTGCAGCAGTTGGACAGCCATCACATGGACCACAACAACAGGTGGGTCTTCCAAGTGATTATTTAATTAGTAGAATAGATCATGATATCTAATTTGTTTATATTCAATTTCTACAGATTGATGAAGAAGTTCATGATGTGGGGGAATCACAAGTAAGTAGAGAAGCTGCCAGAATGCACAATGAACATGATGTGAGTGAATCACAAGTAAGTAGGGAATCACAAGTTAGTTCTTGTGTTTAGATTAGGAATAAGCTAATTTTCATTTTCTACTTACCATTACAGTTAATTACAATACCTGTCCAAATAAACCATGAAGCAACAACAGGGATAAAATTAAACAGTGATGGCACAGATGACAACCAACTTTCACAAGACCCTGCATCACAGGTTTTTATAATCATATATATATATATATATATATATATATATATATATATATATATATATATATATATATATATCTGAATAAGGAAGTGTTTATTTATCTCTTTATGTATGGATTTTATTCTACTTTATATCATGCAGGTAGTTACAACAAGTGTTCAAACACCACAAGTGTCCAACCCTCCAAGGGGACCCCAATTGGGAAGATCAAAGTTGAACATAAAGGGATCAATCAAATCAAGAAGAATTCCAGATACTTCTGTTGTAGGTCCTGTGGTAAGGTCCCAGGTCAAACAAGTTGATGTGGCAGAAAGAAGCAAGGCAACAGGGACTGATAAGAAAAGGAAAATATGGCTGCCACCAGGAGTTAAAGCCTTTGCTGCCTCCAATGCATCAACTGATCCACAAAGGAAGAGTTCATGAAGGGAACACTTTTTTGTTTATAGCTTCTCTAGGTTTTAGTTCAAAACATGTTTTTTTGGCTCTGTTATGGGCAATTTTTGTTGGCTCTGTTCTGGGCAATTTTACAATGCTATTGCTACTTTAAAACTGCAAAATATATTTTAACTGCAGTGTTTTGTAAACATGCTTTACTTTAAAGCAATGTTTTGTAAATGCTTTAATGCAGTGTTTTGTAAATGCTTTACTGCAGTGTTTTGTAAACATGCATTTAAATATATATAGTACTGTTATAGTCAATTGAATCATCTACAGTTTCAGTGTTATAAATGTGCAAAATTTTCCAGATGCAACCTACTGCAGTTCAGTGTTATAATCTGTACTTTTTTAAGTGTTTTATTCTTATAAACTACAGGGTTTATAATCTGCAGTTTTTTGGCTCTATTATGGGCAATTTTGTAGAGCTAATGCTACTTTAAAACTGATGAATTTCCAGGATAACCAATAAAACTGAAGAATGTGTTTCATTCTCACTGCAGTTTCTTAAGAATGTATTTTAACTGAAGAATGAATTCCAATGATGATAGCCAATAAAACTGAAGAATGTGTTTTAACTGAAGAATGATTGAATTTCTAGGATAAAAAAACCAATGATGAGAGCCAAACTATTAATGATCAGTAAAACACCAATAAATATTACACAAACACCATTGATAATAAATCCAATGATGAGAGCTTAATACATTAATTTCAATTGTCCAATTGAAATACAATTAAAAAATAAAAAATAAAAAACTATAGAAAACAAGGGCAAGCTTGCCGGCAACAGCGTCATCACCCACTGGTGCCACAGCGGGTTCGTTTGTCCATCCCTTCATCATTGAAGTAGACAAAGCCAAGCTCGATTTTGGCATTCTAACTCTCTGCCGAGACTGCTACCTCTCTCTTTCTATCTATCGGACAAAATTTACTTATCCCTTTTGCCCTATCTCAGTCCGGTGGAGAAGAAAGGGTTCCTAGGACACGTGCTCTCTCTCTCACTCCGGGCAACAAAGCTGAAGAAGAGATCCCGAAACTGAGTGACTCACCATCCCTCTCTCTCGGCCTGGTGGAGAAGATAGGGCTTTCACGCCACGTGTCTTTTGAACCAACGTGGCATCCGACGTGTCAAAGTTCGCTGACATGGACATGCCAATTGGGCTTGCCAGCATGTAAATAGGATGCTGATGTGTGTTTTCCGGTGCCACATCATCGTAAATTAGCCGGAAACTTTCGGGTAACCTACCGGTGAAATAAAATAGAAGATGGGGTACCATTTTGATTCAAATTGAAGTTTGGACCCCAAACTGAAAAAAAGGTATAGTTTGGGTACTTCCCAAAAAATTTACTCGTATTCTTGATGTCAAAGACTTCTATATTATTCTATTGCATGTTTATTTTTTCTAGATATACTCTTTGTTGTGTATGGTACATGTTTCATTATTGAGTTTCTATTCAAGGCCTCTTTATCAATTAATGTTCAATTACCATATTGCCCTAGAAAATTTCAATTTGCAACTATAATACCTTTTGCCAATTTGAAAGATTTAATTATTGAGGTATTAACTTATCCTCTAAGTTTTTTGCTGCTATGTTTTTCTGAAGAGTTTTTTTTTAATAACTATAATCATTGTATATTCTGCACAATTTGAATAATTTATTGCATGTTTTATGTTGTTAGAAGGCTGGATCAATGTGGTTTTCATATTGTTGTAGTTTTTGGCAATGGTTCTTTAAATTTTTCCTATTTATTCATGTCTCCAAATACATAAGTGCTCACGTAAATGTCAGTTCATGTTAGCTATTCAAGCCACATGTTAGAGCTTGTTTTCTAGACTATTGGCAATTCCAAGATATGAAACTGGCCCTTAAGTGTCAATTATATATATATATATATGGATATTTGGACACTAAATGAGCATATGGAGACTTTGGCTATGGCGTTCACTACAATTATCATCATCATATTCTTCATAATTAAAAAAATATGTGAACTTATGTTTGATCAATGTGCAGAACCTTCAATGTTCTTAGACCTGACAAGGAAGGGACAGATGCATAGAATTTTAAGAAGTGGGTGAGACTATTCAATGAACTGCTTTAGGATGTATACCCATTCATGCTTTTGTCATTGATTATGAGTGATAGGCATGTTCTTGTTAACACTTGGCATGTCTTGGCCGAAGGATAGTTAGCCACAACATGAAATAGGACCATGCAAGTTGAGTTCCTTCACTCTAGAGGAACAATTAGTCAGTATTTTAATAATGCCTTTCGAGCCTCATGTGATATTTGTGAAAATTTTGTTAATCCTTGATCCGCGCGTGCTTGTCATCTTGAATTTCAATATATAGCACAAACTAATACCACTTTTTCAAAGTAATTGCCTAACTAATTATAACAAAGATATTAATGATTTTCCTAAATCCAAGAAAACCCATGGTATTCACCCTTGATGTAGACCTTCATTGGGTTGTTAGATGGTATGCATATATGCGTCCATCACCCCACAAGAATTGCCTTGATTTTTTGTGGTCGAAAAGGCTTAATTCAAAATACGTTAAATGTGGTGCATTAAGTGGGATTAGATACTGTTCAACTTTATTTAGAAAGTTGTTTTTTTCAAAATTAGCCTTTATTACTCTGGTTCACTAACTTCGACACTAGGGGTATTATGGTTATTTGGATTCACCATAATCTATAAAATAGCTTACACTTTTGCTAACCATTAATCATTTTCTATTAAGTTAATTAGTAAGTAGAAAAGCTTATATGTAGTGATTATCTTTTGGATAACTTAATTAGTTAAATTTAAAACTTAGTTAAATGTACATCCTTATTATATTAGGATATTTATAATTTTAAGCTTTTATATATATATATATATATATATATATATATATATATATATATATATATATATATATATTTGCTTTAGCATTAGACATGACAATAATGGTTTCTCTTTGTTTCTCCATCAGAATACTAGATCTAGAACAATAGTTTAGATTTTTCAGGGCTTGTTGGTTAGCTAATATTGTAAGTAATTTTTCCTATAATAAACGATTTTGTATTTTAGTTGTGAGTAAATTTTCATTTGACAAATATTTTTGTATTTTATTTATAAGTGCCTTTTTATGTGATGGTTTTCTCTTTTAGTCATGAGTACCTTTTCATATGATTGTTTTGCTTTCATTTGTAAGAGTTGTTTAATGTGATTAATTGTTTATATTTTATTAGTAAGTGCTTTTCACGTGAGTGATTGATTTGTATTTTATTTATAAGTTGCATTTTATATGATAGATGTCCTTTTTGTTTTTTTTTTGTACTCTATTGCTTAAATGGTTTCATGCTTCAAGATTGTGATATTTTTTATATTCTACTCTCTTTATTATATTGTGAGAGCATGTGATACAAACATTAAGATAACCACCACTCATGCATTAATGTGTGTTACATTGACAAGTTAAGGAATTTAGTTATAGACCCTTTGATGTTTAATTGCTCTCCCTATGTTATGTTCTCGGGCTATGTGACTCATATGTTATCAAGTTATGTTCATGTTCACCTCTTGGGTTACACGTGACCTCAGTTGGGGGTATATTGTGATAACTTGCATGCATGTGTTTCTTTTCCATTTTATGGATACATGTTCACCTCCAGTGAGTGCAGGTCACTATTTTCAGGAGAGGCTTGTACTAAAATCTATAGATCAGGTATGGTGAATCTACATTGTTCTATGGATGTATGTTTGTCTCCCTTAAGTATAACCGATTATATTTTGGGGGCGACTCGGACTAAGATCTATAGATCAGGCGTGGTGAATCCACCTTTTTAGGATGAGTGTTTGGAGCACTGTTGAGTTCTTACATCATGACAATGTAGTTAACCATTCTGAATAAATAGATCAAAAGTAAATAGCTAGTTTTCACATAGTGCATGTGATATAATTCTTTTCTAAAATCGTTTCTATTTTTCATTTGATAAGCTACTTACAGATTATTTCTAAGGGCATTGGGGTTATATAGATCATCTCCAACCCACAATCCCAAACCTTTATGATAAATCTCAAATTTGATTTTGTTACAGGGAATTATACTACAACGACAAACTCAAAATTTTACCCCCAAAAAGTATATTCTCAGAATATTTCTTACACATCTCATTTTTTATTATTATTACTATTCAATCAAAAATTACTTGAAATTAATTGTTATTAACAATGATTTAATTAAATATTTATTAAAATTTAATATTTTACTAATAAAAACAATTTAAAATATTTAACAACTAAAATATTTTTAATTTATGACTTAACATTATTTTGAATGTATTTTGTTTTAAATTCATAGTGCATGTGTCTTTCATTGTTTTTAAAATATTTTTAACTATTCAGTTAAATAAATTTATCACAAATTAAATTAATTAACAATTTTATTGTTAATTAATTAATTGCACACAAAATTAATATTTTAAGTATAAATTGACTACTTATAATTATAGTTATGAATTATAATTTTTCTAAGTTTAACAATAATAATAATAATTAAAAAAAATGTATCTGTGCGAACGGAAATTTGATGTCACAAATTGTTAACCCCAAATTTAGTGTCATCCACCACTAAAAGCCAAATTTAGGGTAATATTTGAGGGTGGTTGGAGCTAACCATGACTCCAAAGTTGGGATTTGGGGTCATGGTTGGAGATGCCCTTAGAGCTCCAACTAACCCCTAATATTTTGCTCTAAATTCGGGGTTTGGAGGTGGTTTGGGGGTGGATGACCCCAAATTTGGGGCACCAAAAGTTAACCCCAAATTTGGGGACCCACACATTTAATATTTTTTAATCAATATTTTTTATTATTGTAAATGAAATTTAAAGTTAACAATTCATGAATGTAATTATAAGTAGCCAATTTATATAATTATAAATTTTGTGTGTAATTAATTAATTAATAATAAAATTTGTTATTAAATTAATTTATGATATATTTATTAAACTAAAATAGTTAAAAATATATTAAAAAAATGAAAGATTCGTGCACTATGAATTTAGAACAAAATACATTCATAATAATATTGATAATATTGCATAAACATTTACTGATAAGTTTGTGGCTGGATATTATCAAATTAATGACAAAAAACCTCAGATTGCATTTCACAATGCATTGATAGAGCATTTGTGAGAGAAATATACTAATTCAGAAGGCTCTTAAAACTGATGAGACAATGTTTCTTTCCCATATTATATTGTAATAGTATGCATTTGTTTTATGTTTGTCTGTGATTTTTAATGTAAAGTATCTAATTAAGTAATTTTTTTGTTGTTAAAATTGTAAGCAACCATGCGTTTAAGTATGAAATATTTTCGTACTATATGTAAAAATAATTTCATTATTTATCAAACTAATTAAGAAATTCATTATTAAATATCTAAATTAATTAAATCATAAATTAAAAAAATTTTAGTCGTTGAAATATTTTAAATTATTTTTATTAGTAAAATATTACATTGTAATAAATATTTGATAAAATCATTGTTGAAAATTATTAATTTCAAGTATTTTGTGATTGAATAGCAATAATAATGATAATAATAAATGTGATGTGTAAGGAGTATTTTGAGAATATACCTTTTGGAGATAAAATTTGTGGTTTGTGATTGGAGTATAATTTACTGTAACAGAAACAAATTTGGGATTTGGAGTAAAATTTTGGGGTTGTGGGTTGGAGATGATCTAAATACTCATTCCCTTTTTAGGGGTTGTTGATGATGCAAGATTGGATGCCAATGATGATGGAGGGATGCGCTAAGCTGGCCATATTTCTTCTTAATATCTTAAGATATTACTATTAGTTGAATTTTAGTCAGCCACTGACATTGTAGAACTAAGCTATTTTTATCTTATTGGGTTCTTTAAACGGTAAACAACATCAATAGTTCTCTAATTTTTTGTGTTTCTATTTTAATCACTCAGCTTTAAAATGTTATGTTTTGGTTCCTTATCCTTTGTTTTTGTTACAATTTGATCTCCTGAGCATACATCAATAACGGCGATCACGTGTGACATACTACATGACATATCTTTTCTCAGAGTTGGCATCTGAGCTGGCATATGGCACATATGATTGGTATTAATGGTGTATGTTTGAGTGGCCAAATTTTAACAAAAATTAAAAGTAAGGAACCAAATAGTAACTTTTTAAAGCTAGGTGACTGAAATAGTAACACACGAAAAGGTAGGATATTATTCAGATTGTTTGCCCTGGTTTGAAAGTTGGATTATCTAGTAGAACGATTTCATTTAACAAGTATATCTTGAACTATTTTTGCACATCATGGTATCTAGATACGTAAACCATACTGTTATGCTAATTAATGACCCTAATACCCTAGATAATTCATCCCTAAATTGGGGCCATTACATTTGTTATAAGGGAATATCAATTGTAGATGCCAATTACACAAATATGAATAGTTTCATAGCTTCGTATAGAGAAGTTGGATACCATTGAAAAGAACATATTTGAAGAGCAACAACGAACCCCTAAGACCTATTAATCGTAGGCATTTGATGTTATGCTTACCGGTCGAGCAAACATTTGCAATCTTAAAGATTCAAGATTCTTGCCTCACATCCATTTTTTCCATTCAGGACTAAAGTTAAGTCAGTTCTTGTATATTGTGTCATCCATAACTACATAGCAAGCATTGACTAAAGTTAAGATCAAGAAGATGAACGAGTTGAGTGGTGTAGGTTGGGATGATGCAACAAAGACAATCACTCTAAATCCAATAGTGGCCTTTACGTATACTGAGGTAAGATGATATAAGTTTTTGAATGCTCCACAATTCTTGGCCAAAATTTACATATGTGTGTTTATCCATGCTCACTCGGCCGAAGCTGTGGGATAACAAAATGCATCGGTAGGGGACTGTTCCACCTTAGGTACGCTTAGCTGTGAAGCCTTTTATCAATAAGCCAATAAAGAATTTTGAAGGGCTTAGGTTATTCTGCAGTAAGGACACCACAATTGGTTCTTATGTGATATCTTTATTTTTAGATTTTGGTGACAGATTTGAAAATAAAGACAACAAAATTGACAATGTTGAATCGGATCCAATAGAACATGCTATTGATGAAAATGTTGATGTAAATCACCAGCGAAGATCATATCACTAAAGAGACTCCAAGCAGCTCACCAGTTTCTCTAGAGTATTTTTTGGAAGAACAGGATAGCCTTTTCCTTAACCCACACACAGAGCACCCTGCTCTTGCTTTCAATATATATTCAAAAAGTAGTAAAAGTCCAAACACATAACAACCACCCCATTGGTCAGACACTCAAAACCCATAACTATTGGCCATGCCATTACACTAGAGCCATCACTATTGGCTGAGCATGCACACACATAGATATGGAGAGCCATTAATGCTCTCTATTACAAAATCTTAGTCACATGACTAAGAAGACACATTACACTGAACCTTACTCTCTTCCATGCTCATCAGAAATCAGCAACATTCCCCTTGGCCTGCCACACTACTTTGCCATTGTCATCAGCTTCCTGAGCAGGCCATGCTTCCAATCACACATCAACAGAAAAGGGTGATGCCAACTGTGTCCCACTATTTGCTTGTAGCTTTACCATATCATTAACCCTTAGGTTACAGTGTATGAGCTAGGGACTTATAAGCACTTCAATGATGTTTGATTTGATTGTTATTGTAGGCTAAATGGCTTCCATAATTAAAAATCCTTCACAATAAATAGAGACCTTAAATGAAAAAGTTATAGGATTAGTGGGATTCAATGAGCAGTTCCTAGTAGAGGTATTTGACTACCTTTAGGTGCAAGAAAGTGAAGCTAGGAGATTCATGGCGAGGAGGATGATCTTGAGGCAAGCTTGGATTGAGAAGTACCTCTCCCAAATGGAGTGAAACATCTAGTTAAACTATTTGTGTTGATGGAAGCTTTACTTATTTGGTTGGTTTCTAGTACTTCTGCATTTTTTTTTACTTTAGACATTATTTGCGTTTCATTTGCATATTTTAAACAATAATTTTATTCTCTTTTGTGGACTTCATCCCTATTTTTTTGCACTAAAGGTTTTATGTATGAAACTATTATGTATAGCTCTATTCTTATACTCCGTAACTTATGCCTACATAACTCGTATACATGAACTCTAGGTGGTTTCATATATGTATTTATTTCATGGCCTATATCTTCATGTGGCTTCTTGTTTTCTCTTGTTCCCATAGGTGGAAATTTCAAAGCAATGATGAGATGAAGAAATCTGTGACATATACACTGAGGCAAGGCTCCTTTGTTTTAATTTAATTGGCTATGGTTGCTTCCTAATATGAATAAATCCTCAATTGTTTGGCCTCCAAAGCATTAGGTATATTAGCAAGCAATGTTTGGGGATGAAGAACCCTTTCTTTTGCAGCTAGAAAGCATTTCAATTGAGGTGAGAAGCTTGTGGATTTAATTGAAGTAGCAATTGTATTGGTTGTTTAGTCACGGCATATGAATATGATGAGGTAATTAGGAGGCATATAATGCCACCATTGTGGCCCACTTTTTTCTCTTTATATATATATATATATATATATATATATATATATATATATATATATATATATATATATATATATATATATATATTTTCATTTTAGGATTTGGAGTTCCTACATCAGAATTTCTTTTAGCACCATAAGGATTTTGTGAATCCATTCCATATTTTATTTTAATTTTGTGCCGTGAATACTATGGTCTATTGTATTTTTTAATACTTTGCTTATATATTGTTGTGTTCCTTTTTTTTAGCTATATGTGCTTCATTTTTCCCCTAAAGTTGACATGGTAGTGTTGTTCATTTGTTATGCAAAATTTTTGTGTGTGTGTGTTCATAAGTCCATGCGCGTGTGTGTGTGATTTAGAGGTCTCTTCTACATATTGAAGTTTGAACTATCTTTAATTCCTCTTGAGTTATTCTTTTGCATGGTTTTTCCTCCTGAGTCAACCTATCTTTCTTTTCCCTTCTGACTTTATATATTTTTTCCTTTTCCAAGTTCAAGAGTTTCCATAATTGGTCTTCTCTGGTTTTTTATTGCATCTATTTATGTTGATATTTGAAACAAGGGGATCCATAAATGCTGATAAAAGTGCTATAGTTTGTTTTTGTAACTTGATACATTCTTTAGTGTGTAGATGGAATTTTCTTGCAAGATAGAGTGGATTTCCTAATCATGAAATCCTAGTGCTGTTGCAGTGAATTTTGTATCTTGTTGTAATTGTGAATATTGGATGTTCAGCAGTTTGGGATCCATTGTTATAGTTTTTTCTATCTTTGTACTTTGTATACATTTATGTTTTAATGAAGGTACATTTGTGTTATTTGCCTCCACCAGTTAGATGCCATTCGTATATTCCAATGTTCACTTGTGTTTTGGACCCCAAGTATATGCTATCTCATTTCCGTTGAAGTACTTTGTTGGCTGGCACCATCTACTTGAACAAGTCGAAGTATATCTTGTATTCTCAACAATGAGTCAAGGTACCATGTTATGAGATCAATTATCCTATTTATTCAAATGCATTAGTGTTTGCATGTATTTGTATTTTTTTCCTTTTTTTGATCTTTTATTGTTTATTAAAAAACCATTGGCCTAGGAGAATTTGTCAAATTGAATGATACAGTTTCTTTTGAGCAATATTTCTCCTATGTTATTAATTTAACTCATTCTATAACTAATTAATATTATTCATATGATTGTACATTTCATATAATATAATAAATTTCAAAAATACTTTATGATTTTTGTTAACAAAAAAATGTCAAAATGTTAACCCATTGGGTAAATAGATGTTTTTGTTCAAATAACATAAAAAAATGATTGATGTGAAGCCTAATTTTAACTTTGAATATATTAAAAAAATGAAGATGCTAATTATATTTTCTTCAAATATTTATGGAAAATATTTGAAAGTCTATAAATTAGTATGCTAATTAAAAAAATTAACATGCTAAATAATCATAAACCCATCCCAATATATGCAATAAGGTAACCTTATCCCCATTTTGAAGTGGTGAGCGGAACCTTACTTCCATACTACCAACCATGCTACCAAATACCATGAATTGCTGAATTTACCTTTTCTAGATTTTCACTTTGACCAACCAAACAAAGAAAATAGTTAGGAATGCGACACTTCCCCTACAACGAAAGACAAGGAACGGAGGACTTGTAACTGAAGCTTTCACTTCAACTGACGTTCCACTTCTAGACTTCCACCCCTTTGATGGACCACCTTGACCAAAGATCTAGAGCATTGATTTTTACAACTTTTGCATGTTGTTGTTTAGAAAAATCGAGGGCAATAAGCCCATTGTTAGAGAAAATCAAGGTATGTAATCAAGAAGGTAATATAACTATGTATGACGTATTACTGCATGGAGATAATATGGAAGGTAATCAAGAAGATAATTAATACAATCTTGTATGAAGAATCAAGAAAAGAAATTAATTACTATATATCATGAATAATAATTGATGTTACATGAATAGCATAGGAAATAGAGAAGATTACCATGTGTAACAAGGTACCATTAAGGAAAGTAATTGATTACCATACATAGCATAGTGCTATTAGCATATAAATAGGTGGATTCTCCCCTCATTTGGTATATCTCAAAGTTGAGGAAGAATATAACAATTCTTGTGAGATGAAACATTGAGTTTTTCCTTACGAGAGCGGGGAAAAAAATATTTTCTTGAGCTCAGGCCAAGATGCAGAGTAAGTGTTTGAAAACATTTGTAAAGATTTCTTCTCTTTTCTCTATAGTGAAGATGTACATTAGCTCGGTGGATGAAGCCCATATTGGGTAAACCATGTAAATTTGTTATCTTTAATTTTATTTATTTTTCTCCTTTTCTTATTTTATCTTTTAGCTTATCTCTTTTTGAAAGGTTTTTTACTAACAAGGATCTTATTTAAATAAATGTTATTTTTAAAACATAATACATATCAAAGTGACCTATAAGTTTTCGAGACTTCAGGGTTGCTTTTATTATACATTTGAGATTTTCTAGTCTTAATGTTTCTATACTTCTAAGACTTGACTTGAAACATGCATTGCAATTATCTCATATTGTTAAACTACTATGTGATTCCATTACCTTTCTCTTCTTAGAGGCTTTTGATTTTTATGTCTTTAGATCTTCAAACTTTCTTTTTTTTCATCAACTTTTATTCCTCAAAAGTATTTGACACACCCCTTGCGTGTGTACCCGCAAGTGCACGGGTTGTCGAAGTAATAAAATACCCTGGTGAGTGGGTAGTCGTATCCACAGGGAATAGTGTTCAGAAACAAATGTTATCACTATTTTAGCTATAAATGGAATTGATGATAGGAGAATTCAGTACGTAGATATATATATATATATATAAGAAAGTAAAAGAGTGCAAAAAAGGGAAATAAAGGTAGGAGAGGTAATCGATATAGAGATGGGGTACCCGGACAAAGCTCCCCGTAGGACTAATGCTTCTAGTGCAAGACAAGTATTATACCTTCCAATTGATGATTATTGAGTCGTGGAAATCCTTAAACACACGGTCCCAAACCTAAGGTCAACCGTGACTAATCCCAACATTATACCCCGGCATTAGGTTTCACTACGACCCTTAACTCTCGTTGACCTGTCAACTAAGTCCCAGGGGAGTCTATCTTCCTAAGCCTCATACTACATGGGATTGCATGAAGTTCTAGGGATTCCAAGTGATAAAACCTGTTCCTATGTGTAGTTCTAACCCTTTGGTCCAGGTGGAAGAACCCTAGTCTAGATTAAGCCCCAGTGCTTAGGATTCACTTCAACCTTTCACTCTGTTATTCGCGTAACTAAGCCCCAGGGGAGTATATCTACCTAGCACTTCACTCTATCTCGACCGCTAATAAATCAAGGAAACGGAGGTAGGGAGAAATCACACCGGAGGGGAAAGGGGTACATCGCTACCTCACAACTCTCCCTCTCAACCCTCTTCAATCTTAAATAGTCTAACCCTATAGGAGTTGTCACACCTCCAAAGGATAACCTACATGACTCTCAACCCTAGTGTCACATCTAAGGGAAAATCAATACAAGAATAAATCAAGATTGAAACTCAATTAAATTAATCAATAAAGAAAGCATAATAAAAGTCATAGAAACAATATCATCCTAGGGTTTACAAGTCCGAATACCCACTAGGGTTTAGCTCTCCATGGAGCAATACAATGTCAATAAAGAGTTTAAGAACATATGCATGAAAACCATAAAGAAAACCCCCTTGTAGATTGTATCGATGGTCTTGTGTAGTCGTGTGTCTTCTCCAACGAATCCCTTGTCAAGCCTAGGGCACACCTCGCCGAATCGATGCCGATGAGAGCTTCCCCTATAGCTTTCTTCCAAAGGAAGTCGATGTCGATGCTGTTTAATCGCCTCCCAAGACCTCCAAGAACCTCTCCAAACCCTAGCCGAAAGCCCCCCAAAAGATATCCAAGTGATAGAAGGGGAGGGTCCCCAAATAGATCTGAAAACAGGCTATTTATAGGCTGAAATCGGGCTGAAATCGGAGTTCCACACGCCCCTGTGTTAATTCCACACGGCCCTGTGTAAAACCAGGAATTCCACACGGCCGTGTGGAAATGATTTTCGGTAGACTGTGAACAGTGTTTTTGCTACAGTACGACGACCGTGTGGAATTTCCACACGCTCGTGTGAACTCTCTGTAATTCTGAATTTCGGTAGAAAGTAAACAGTAGTTTGCTACAGTGTTTTGCTACAGTACAAAATCTACATTGCTGCTACAGTATTTTTGTCGAAATGATCTGGAATTCATCGTTCTTCATCGAGGCCGTTGAATTGGACACACAATCAACGGTAGATTATGTCGATTACTTCATTTCTCTTCATTAGCGAAGTTCTCCAATGCCACACGAGTTATAGACTTTTGTGAGTGTGACTGCCCTTGTGCCCCTCCAATGGAGGTTGGCACACACCCACAAGTCGAGACTCGTGCCTTGTTCCTTGCTTTGTCCGAGAACTCCTCAACAATGGCGAACATAACCTATTCTTGTTTCTTTTTCTCTAAATCTTCTCCACAACCCTTCAATGCATAAAAGAACACAAATACACACTAATTAGTGATTAAATCTGAGAAAAGTAATGCTCAATGTAAGATAATAATACTTCGTATTACTATAACATAAGCACTTATCAGTATTCTTATCCTCACTTGAAAAGGTTTTCCTTTCATCATTGCATGTGAGTGCCTTTTTCTTATCATTGTATAATCATCATTGTGTAAGAAGTCCTCAGGATCATGAACATGAGTTGTACTCTTAAATAACATGGGTGCCAAGTAATAATGATGTGGAATATCACAATACTAGACTAGTCATCTATTGACTTATCTAATTTTCAACAGCATGGGTGTCAAATGATAGTGACGTAAGACACCACAAGAGTAGTCATCTAGTAGTATAAGTGTTTAGTGTTAGTGATGAGCCCTCAATAATGGAATTATACACTACATTGACCATACTTTTAGGTTATCTTTGTCTTGAACAACACAAGTTTTAAGTGTTATTAAATAGCTCACAAGAAACACATCATACGCTATAAAGATTACTTAATTATATGTATCAAGTGTTCCTTATCCAAGAGAGGCACTATATGTGATACGCCCCTAGCATATACTTTGTAAGTGCACAGATCATAAAAGTTGTATAATGTAATTGAATCCACATGGACCAACTCTAATAATACTTTTTCACTATCAATTATCTAACCGATGAAATCGATTGAAGTTGCTAAACATAATTACGAAAATCTACAACTATAGTGGAGAGATGACAAAATTGGGATAAAATCAAGGGATGGAGCAGTGCCCCAGACTCACTCCTCTCAAGACATTTGCAAAAACTTCCTCTGTTGGTTATTAGTAGGATACTCTTGGGCCTTGGAAATTCCTAGAATAGTTGATCCCTTTGGTCCAGGCAATCAACCTCCCATATGGGAAACTTCCTAAACAAACAAGATTGAAGTTGGGTGGGAGAAAGAAATCATAGGTACCGTTGCAATTTTTTTTGAAAAAAATGATGATAAGTTCTCAAATATACAATGTTCTATACATTGATTTTGAGCATTTAGCTTGTTCTCAAGGCTTGTATTTTATTGTTTTGATGTATGTTTTTGTTGTCTTTCATGTTTAGGCTACGTGGGAGGTATATGAAACAAGATGAATGAATTTGGTGCAAGTTAGGGTAAAAAATGAAGTTTAAATAAAGAAATTATGGAAGCAATACGACGCTAACACTGGTGTGATGGTATAGTAAGGAGCTTGAACATACACATTAGAGCTAACCTAGCATAAGTATATCCTCAACATAGGTGGTACTTGGGTGGTGCCAATGTAGCGCACCATCAACATGGGTGGTACTGAGGTCATGCAAAGCCCAGTATCCTGCAACACTCTGATTCATCCTTCGTTCTAATAGTCTTTGTATGCCTCATGGTTGACCCGTGTCAGGGGCTAATTAGGGTGACTTTTTAAGGCCCAAATGTTATTTCTTTTAGGGGAGACAAGTTTTAGGAAGGGTTGAAGCTACCACCACCACCACCACCATTAGAGCTTGGAAAGGTAATTTTCACAAGGTTTGGGTGCAGATTAGCGTGGAGAAGCTTAGAGAGATTGAAGAGGATTCATCGGAGAAGAGATGCAGGGTAGCAAATCATTAGCTCACCATCAAGCTTAGAGGGTTCTTGCATAAGTCATAGTGGAGATCAAGGGTGTGTTTTGTATGTTTTATTTCATTGAGTTAGAACTTGTTGATTGCTTTTATGTCATATTTGTAATGAGTGGCTTAACTCTCTTAGGATTTCGAGATTACAGAACCCTAGGTGACTATTGTACTAGAATCTTAATCTTTCTAGACTCAATCAAGGTTTTAATTTTGAGTTTTGTCTATGAGCGTTGATTGTTATAGATTCCTACTAATGAAAGCTAGGATATATATATATTCAGTTTTTTATATTATGATTGAGAAACCTTGCGAAAAAAATATTCATAGACAAAAGGGGATTGGGGCTGTACCTACAGATAGGGTATCTTCCTCTTACTGTCATATGGTTAACTCTAAGGTTAGAAGCCGAGTGCTTACCTTTGGATAAGAAACCTTATGCGCACTCTTAGTGAGAGACTCATTGAGTTTAATGGTTTCATTCTCGATTAGGGTTAGAAAAAAATCTCGCTGGATAGTGTGTTGATTTAGATGCTAGTAGCTTCAAGAGAAGTATTGGTGTCATGCCTAGACTCACAGTCAGCCATGGGACTATCGTCTCGTTAATCCAAGTGGAGTGAACAACACCTCATCTGAATTAGCACAAGGTTGACAAAAAAACTTAAGTAAACCTGTATTGGATTACAGCTAGGAAAACACCAAATAAAACTAGAAAGAACAAAATAAATAGTTATATATATATATAACAGAAGCAAATGTGAGTACACAATGTGATATACAACTCAAATATACAACCCAATGGATTAAATCTGTACAAGGCTGTTTAATATACAATATACTCCAAAAGATGCACATACCCAACTTATAACAACACATACAAGCAACTGCCCAGCACAAGGAAAGAACACACACACTAGTAAGCCTGATTAGTGAAAAAGAAGAGTGATGAGTAAATCTATTACTCAGTGACTGAATAAGCCACATAATTCTAATAGAACCAAAATGAAACCAAAGAGTATGATTAGAGTCAAAGCAATAATAACCAATACACATTTCGCTTAAAATAAAGAAGAGTCATGATTGAATTAAAAAATAGATTAGAAAAAAGATGATCGAATGCATATATTACCAACAAATAATTCTTTTGAAAACTCATAGGCTAGCCTCAAAGAATGTTCACCCTAATTGCGGACGTAATTTGGGTTTGAACCCGCCATGGTTAGTTTGAAATATAACAAAATCCATTAGATAGCCCTCTTCGGCGTTGGCCACTAAGAACCTCGTGTGGTGATCCTGGCCACAATTAGAGTTTGAACAAGCCAAGGTTAGTTTGAAACATAACAAAATCCATTAGATATCCTCCTTGGCGTTGGTCATTGAGAACGTCGTGTGGTGACCCCAGGTGTCTCAGTTAGCATTTCTTGCATTCAGACTCTCTATGAGCCACCAAATGTGAACAATATAATAGTCAACCATGCTATGTCTACAAGCCAGCAGTGGGGACCTCTATTGCAGTGAATCACATAAAGCATGTCACCATAAAATTGTTAGGAAATATCACAAAATTAAATAACACCATCAAAGGCATGCAAAAGCAAGAATAAAATGGTGATATGATCTGATTGTTTTAATGTATACACTATTTTAGTTCAAAGGTCTAGAATATTACCTCTGGATCTTCCAAAATTTTTCCTTTGATATGCCAAATTGGTCCTCAGATTGTTAGATATCTTTTAGTTCCGAACGAAAGTCCCACTTCTCTAGATTACATGCCGGAATTGAGAAACAATATGCTCTTCTTCTCCAAATAGCGGCTAGGGTTAGAGAGGAAGAGAGATTGAGGATATTCTCACCAGAGAATCAATTGATTTCTTCAAGTGTCAGAGAGGAGTCATATTTATAGAGACTTCATAAAACATGACAAATATCATCATCGAAGTTCTATTAGAAATATGAGCCCTATTATAACTAAATCCACTTTTGTCTTTAAGTCATTATAATTTTGATTAACAATTTAACTCGATCAAATTTTAATCAAACTTTAAACTTAAGTCAAAAACTCTTGACTAATTTACAATTTCACTCATCCCATGAAGTAAAATTTTAAATCAACAATTGATGAGTGAATTTTATATGGATATTTTTTATACCCTATTATGTGTTTTATTTGTCCTTTTAGAACATTTCTATGATAAACCGATGCTACTTGAGGTAAGTTTCTTAAATTGTGTAGTTAATTGGGCTCGTGACCAAAAGGAACAAAAAGAGACCAATTCTGATGCAAAAGAGCATTGGAATACAAGTTTCAAGACTGGTAAGTTCTGAAGCACACCCATGCTTAGAAGCACTGGTGTGCTGAACCCCGTGCATTTTACTAGAGTCTGCACAGAATGAGAAGTATGGTTTTGCTGCCCTTAGCACCATCATGCTGAGGGAGCACCGTTAGTAAGCACGGGCATGCTTACTCTCGTGCATTTTACTAGAAGCTTCATGAGAAGATCAGCAAGGTCATTGTGCTCCTTGCACAAGCATACTCTCCAAGCACGGCCAGTAAGCATGGGTGTGCTTATCCCATGCAATTTACTCGAATTATGTAGAAATCAATCCCTAAGATCTAGAGCCAAGCATGGTCATTAGCACGCTCGTCAGCACAGGCTTGCTTACATTAGGAAAAGGGTTATTTAAGCTCTAAAGTTAGATTTCGAAGGGGTCTTCTTCTCTCTTTTTGGGAGGTGCGGGTTAGGGTTGCCGTCAACACTGTTCAATTTCAGATCTGGAGGAGAGATAAGTGTGGAAAAAGAGGGTCATCGATGACAACTATTATCAAGCCATCTCTGACATGATTGTGAAGTAAGAAGGGAGTTTACTGGATTTCTTTTCTATTTCTCTTATTGTTTTCCTATGGTTGTTTGTAAGACAATGAGGGGCTAACCATCTTTCGGTGTCCTGGATTATGATCATTGACTTCTAATGCTTTGATTTTAGTGATATTATTTATTGAGTTTCCTTGTGGTCTTCCTATTGTTCATATTGCTTATCGTTCTATGTGCTTCTTGCCTTGATGCTGTTAGGATTATGCCCTCTGATGCCAACAAGGATACTTGTATTAGGGCATTTCATTTGTATCATACATTCTTATTATTTAATATCCATTTATTTTGATGTTCATATAATTCTTATGATGCCATTTTAATTAGTTTTGAACATTGCAGTCCATGTGCATTAAGTAAAATCTTCTACTCTTTGTGGGATAAAGAAGAGAGCACTAGAAGGGCTTGGTATTTATATACTTAAATAGTTCACAAATTGGAGAATCTTTAATTGGGCATTAAAGGTTTGTAAGAATTTGTATGACATATATTTTGACAAAGAGTGCTAGTTGAACACTATAGAATAGTCGGAGCATATGTCATAAATGCATCACTGGGATTGGTGTATTCGAACATGACTCGTAACAATCCAATCACATGGATTTTACTCTTTGATAGTCAATAATTGGGATTTTTGGTTATGATCATATGAATAGACCTTAGACCTGAGGTATCATGATCATAATGTGCTTGTGACACCTAGTCTGTTAGTAGAGTCGTTAGGCTCACGTTACCTTTTGGTAGAGCCGACCTTGAAGTGTGGCTATGTCACACAAGTAGCAGTTGTGAGTGATCACCAAGAAATTCGTTCTTTTAGAAGTAAACGAGTTAGTACCCTATGCGATTATAAGTATGTGAGATCAGAAGATCTTGGCCAAGGCAGTGAAACTAATCGTGTGGGACACGAAGGGTAGTTTGGTAATCTCACTTTGCTATAGTTATTTGCATATGATCGAGTTCAATGAGTTTGACAATTACCATGGCTCTCACTCTATTGGGATACAAGAACGAAGGGTTTATACACATATGGTAATCATAATCGGAAAGGTTCGTAATGATCTACTTATTCTTGCTCAATTAGGTTACGACGTGGGGCCACGGGGTTAGCTAGGTATCACCAACATCTTTTGGTATCCTCCCATTGCCAATCGTAACGAACCTACGGAGTCACGCTTAAAGGGATAAAGAATCAATTTCGTTTTGAGTACAGGGATAAAATTATCAATTTACAATTTTTACTTCATGGGATAAGTGATATTGTAAATTGGTCTAAGGTTTATGTCTTAAGTTAAAATTTTGATTTAAATTCGATGGAGTCGAATAGATAATCAAATTATAAGGATACAACGACAAAGGTGGTTTTAGTTACATTAAGACTCATATTTATGATAGAACTTCTATGATAATGTTTATCATATTATAAAGGTTCATATTGTGAATAGGACTTCATAAATGAATAACGTTTATTATATTATGAAGGTTAATATTTCGAATAGGACTCATAATTGAATAATGTTTATCATGTTATCTGAGGTCTCTATAAATATATCATCTCTAACCCTAGAATCACTCAATTAATTCTCTAGTGATAAAAATTCCTAAGCTCTTTCTTTCTCTTTAACCCTGGCTGCTATTTGGAGAAGAGGAGGAGATTGTTTTTTAATTTTGGCGTGTGATCTAGAGGCGTGGGACTTTCGAGGGACTTATTCGGCACATCAAAAGAAGGGCTTTAAAATATTAAGAGGTAATTTTCTAGACCAATTAATTAAATTATGGTGTTCATTAAAACAATTAGAATACATCACAAATTTATTGTTGCTTCCACATGCCTTTGATGATGTTAATTTAATTTTTGCAATATTACCTAACAGATGCTTGTATGTTGCTAGCTTAACGAGGGACTTGTCGACTAGCCGCATATGCATGAATTTTCATTGTCATTTTCCTCATTGGTTGTCATTGCTAAGTTTCTATTCAACCTTATATCTATTTGCTATCTAGAGGGTGATACTTGTCTAGCTAGGGCACACATTAGGAAAGGGGTTGAGTCTGCTTTGAGCCTTAGGCAAGGACGTACATTAACAAACATTCTGTCATGTTCACCACAGTCCAAGTGAACTCTTAAATCATTGCCTAGTCATTGCATTTGTCAAGGGGATGAAGCCGTGGCATTGTCCTTTCCACTGCTATCTCTTCAACCTAAGCCCGTCTCTTCTTTCTTCTCTATTCTTCAATTCTTTAGTAGATTAAGAAATTTAACCCTAATCTTTGAACCAGCTAGATATTAGAAAACCAGCGAGTAATGAGAGCTATACTAGTCCCTGTGAATTCAACTACCCAATCCTATTGGGTACACTTTACTACTTTTACAACCCGTGCATTTGAAGATATGCAAGGGCGTATCAAGTTTTTGGCACCGTTGCAAGGGATTGGTAACTCTAGAGAAAGTTTTACTATCTAGTAATCTAGCCATTGTTCTTTATTTCATTCTATCTTTTTTTTTTATTTGATTTTTTATTCGTGGTTTACTGAACTGGTTTGCAGGTGTTCTTGCATGAATAGAGGAAGTTCCTCTTTTCTCCACTTGTAAGTTCTGATATGGAGTTAGAGACAACATTGCACAGAAGTTTAAGATAAGTCAATCTCAGAGACACAGGTTTAGTGAAAATCAGTATTGAGGTTGATCATAACGAACCAATTGTTAGGAATCAACAAAGAAGTATTTCAGATTATGCTAGGACAAACTTGGAGGAAGCATGGTGCAGCATTGTTTGCCCTCTTGTGGTGGTGAATAACTTTGAACTGAAACTGAATTTTATACAGATGGTGCAGCAGATGTGCTAGTTTGATGGATTTCAGGATAAGGACCCATATAAACACTTGAAGAACTTTTTGGAAATCTGTAACACATTCAAGGCAAACAATGTGTCTAAGGATGCAGTTCAGCTTTGACTTTTTCCATTCTTAGTGTGAGGAAGGGTCAAGCAATAGCTAAGTTCCTTTCCGCAAGGGTTGATCACTACGTGGGCACAGTTGGCAAAGAAGTTTCTTACTTGATACTTTCCCCCTACAAAGATTACAAAGCTTAGAAATGACATGTTTTCTTTTCAGTAGATGGAGTCCAAAACCTTGTACGAAACATGGGAGCGGTATAAGGAATTGTTGAGGAAGTGTCCTCAACATGGGATTGTCGAGTGGATGCAGATTCAAATTTTTTTACAATGGTTTAAACTTGGCTACCAAGCAAAATGTTAGATGCGACAGGCGAGGGTTCTCTTTGCAATAAACAACTAACTGAAGCGTATACTCCTATTAATGGCATGGCATCAAATGACTATCAGTGAATCTTAGAAAGGAACAAGACAGTAAAGGCTGTTGGAATTTATAAGGTTGATGCATTGACTACCCTAACAGTACAGGTGGAAGCTATTGCCAAGAGGTTAGATGCTATGCAGTTTAACAACAAGCACCTATTATGGCCAAGCAGGGCCGATTGTACCATCCCAGGAGGGGCCTTCTAGCACTAAGTAGGTTGATTATATGGGTCAGAACAATAGGTTTCAAAATAATCCCTACAGTGATACCTACAATCCGGGGTAGAGGAACCACCCAAACTTCTCTTAGAGACAATAGGGGAAAGGACCACAAGGGCAGTTTAAGCCACCATAACCACAACATGTACCTCCTCAACCATCATATCAAGAGGAATGGGGCCAACTCTTGAATCTTTGTTAGCAAAGTACATTAAAGCTATTGATATCCATCTCATGGGACATGAAGAGTTGATGAGGAACCAACAAGCATCCTTGCAGAATCTGGAACATCAAGTGGAATAGATTGCCATGACTCTTGCTGAACATCCTTTAGGTTCATTTCCAAGCAATACATAAATCAACCCCCATAAGTTTCTCAAAACAGTCACTTTGAGAAGTGGAAGAAAATTTACATCTACCCCAACTCAAGTGTTTGATGAGGCATCACCAAAACATGAAGTGGTAATTGTGAAGAACCCATCCATTGGGGGAAATGTTGAGAAAAATGAGAAGGAGCAATTCAAGGAGAAGACCAAGATTCTTAGCTTCCAACCAAAGCTACCCTATCCTGCTAAGGTAAAGAAGGATCAACAAGATGAGCAATTTAAGAAGTTCATTGAAATATTTAAGACCTTGCACATCAATGTCCTATTTGTTGAGGCCCTCGCTCAAATGCTTCACTATGCTAAGTTCCTCAAAGAGTTGTTAACTAACAAGAGAAAGCTAGAAGAAGTGGCCACTGTTACATTGAGAGAGGAATGCTTTTCCATCATCTCCAACAAGATCCCCAAGAAAGAGAAAGATCCTGGAGGGTTTATCATCCTGCGTACTATTGGGTGGATGCTTGATGAGAAAGCACTCGCCGATCTTGGGGCAAGTATTAACTTGATGCCCTATAAAATTTGTCAAAAGTTAGGGCTCGGTGAGCTAAAGCCAACAAAGATGACTCTATAGCTCACCGATTGTTCAGTTTGTCACCCAATGGGCATTATCGAAGGTATATTAGTAAAGGTGGACAGATTCATCTTCCCAATGGATTTTGCGATTCTTGATTTGGATGACAAGGCTAAGGTTCCCTTGATACTTGGGAATCCATTTTTGGTCACTTCACAAGCATTGATTGATGTTAAAGATGGCCGAATGGTATTAATAGTGGGTAATGAAGAAGTGGTGTTCAAATTAAAAGATGCTATGCGCCACCCCATGGACGGTGATGACACGTGTTATGCTCTAGATGTTATTGATGATTGTGTTGCGGATTTTGTGCAGGACGCATGGATGAAAAATGACTTGTATGAGTTACTAAATGATAAAGAACCACCTGATGGGGTCTTGGAGGAGCTCCATTCTCAATGCCACATTGAAGAGTCCGAGGGAGAGTTGAAGTTAGTCAATCATAGGGTCTCTCAGACCAAGAAGAGGTGCTTCACTTTGTTCTTTTAGAACAATCAGCTTACTTCCTCAATCTTCTTGAATGAACTTGTCTTCCAAGAAGTGGTCTTGTAAAGCTACAATGATCCTGTGATCATCAGACAGGTAGAATAGTATCCCATCAAATCGTAGTGGTAACCAACAAAACACCTTTTTAACTATCTAGTCTGCAACATTTCCATCTTAGTCTTCTTGACATAGGTTGGACATTCCCAAATTTTAATGTGTTTAAAAACTTGGTTTTCTTCCCTTCCATATTTCATTCAGGGTATTAGGGATGGACTTGGAGGGATATCTGTTCAAGATGTGTGTAGCTGTGTGAAGCACATTACCCCACAAAAACAAAAATGGGCAAGTTTGTGTAGCTAAGCCAAGAACAAACCATGTACAACAAGGTTTGATTCCTACGCTTAGTTAGCCCATTCAATTGAAGAATTGCTGGTGGTGTCAATTGTGAAACTATTGCATGTTCCTTCCAAAACAAGTCAAACTCAATATTTATATACGCGCTTCTACAATCAGGTCGCAGTGTCTTTATATGATGACTAGTTTGATTTTCCACTAAAGTCTCGTACTTCTTGAACATGTCAACAACATTTGACTTGTTCTTCAGTAAGTACACAATCTTACCAAGAATGATGATGGGTATTGGTGTGCACTAACTGCCAAACTTATGCAGCCCTCTCAGGATGTCAAATGAAAGGAACTCGGTTATTTTGCTAAAGAGACATGACTCACATCTCGAATTGGGATCCAATCCCAATGGACCTATGAGGTCATCCAACTCATGGATTCTTTGTTCTCCAGCATGAGCTAGTCACAAATGCCATACAAGTTTTTGATTTATCTCATGCCTACCATGTCCTTTAGGTATAGCATTCAGAACACACTTGTTGTGGACATTCAGATAATATAATCCATTTAGTAAAGAGACATTGCCAATTAATTTATTTTTAAAATAAATATGACAAATAGTTTCACCAAATTTAAAGGCATACCCTTTTCTGACTAAAACTGGAATAGAAACAATGTTCTTTAACCCATTTGGTGTTACTAAACAATCCTCTAAAACTAAGGTATGCCAGGAATATAAATGAATAGAAGCGGATCTAATGTGAGTTGCAGCGACACTCTGTCCACTTCCCACATTGATTATCATCTCTCGTTCATCCAGCTTCCTTCTTCTTTCTAGATTCTGATTCATAATATAAACACGAGCACGAGCTCCTGAATCAAGAATCCAAGAAGTAGAAAATACATATATTAAATAATTAGTTTTCAAAACAAATTGCTCAGTATCTATAGCGTCATCTACTTCTTGCTATCGGCAATCTAGTTTCCAATGATTGGCCTCGCTATAATGGAAACATTGTCCCTTGCTTGGAGCTCTTACTAATATAAACCATGGAAGCCTTAGCTTTCTTCTTCCTCACTCCTCCCGTAACCTTGGGAGGAGGTGTAGTAGGAATATTAGCCTTATGAATGTACCTAATTGGGTCTATACTGAGGATTGTCCTCAAATTCCTGAGCCAATATACATAATTAGACTTGATAAGGACATTATCTTAAGCAAAATATTAAGTGTGTTATTTATCATATCGAGAAATAAATGCAAGAAAATAAGGAAACCAAGATTATTAGTTTATTTATATTTTACCCAATATATATTAATGTCTTCAGTAAAATTTGGCTCCCACTACATTTTTCAAAATCTACACTGCTATTGTAAAAATCGGAAATCCTCGTTGGTAGGATCTCGTAGTGAGTGATTGTGCTCTTTATTAAATCCAGTGGAGCTCAACCCATACGATATAATTACACCACTAGAGTCAATAAAGTGGCATCCTATGCCAACCTATTCCATAGTTAGTCCAATAAATTTTCGTCCATAGTTCACCAAGCCTCAACTAATGCAATTTAATTGACTCATTGATAAGTGCTTGTGTATAAGTAATACGAAGTGTTATTTTTTTACATTGAGCATTACTTTTCTCAGATTTTATCAATGATTAGTGTGCATTTGTGTTCTTTTGTGCATGTAGGGTTGTGGAGAAGAGTTAGAAAAAAAAAAGCAAAATTAGGTCATGCCCGCGTTTGTTGAGGAGCTTCTTGGACCACGCAAGGATCAAGGCACAGGGTCTAGACTTGTGGGTGTGTACCAACCTCCAATGTGCTCGAATTGTTCTATGATTTGGAGAGGCACAAAGGCAGTCACACTCATAAAGTCTAGCCCATGTAACATTGAAGAATTTTGTCAATAAAAAGAAAAGAAGAAATGACATGATCTACCAATGGTTGTGTACCCAATTTAATGGCCTTGATGAAGAACATGAAGTCTGTAGCAGTTACTGTAGCAAAATTAATGTAGCAATTTACTGTTCACTGCGCCAGAAACCGATTTCCAGAAAATCCACACGGCTGTGTGGATGCCCGATTCCAGCCTGTAAATAGCCGCAACTCAGATTTGTTTAGGGACTTTTCAACCTATTTTTCTCCCAACTTCTGGAGAGCTCGCGGCTAGGGTTTGGAAAGGATTTTGGAGGGCTTTTGGAGTGTTCGCTGGCATCGACATCGACATCCTTTGGAAGATGGCTATTGGGGGAGCTTTTGCCCGCATCGATTCGGCGAGGTGTGCCCTAGGCTTGACAAGTGACTTGGTGAAGAAGACGAAGCGGCTTCACAAGACTATCGCCACACATCACAAGGAGGTTTTATCTATGTTTTCTATGCTTTTGATTACATATACTTTGATGATTTTGTATAGCTCCATGGAGAGCTAAACCCCTAGTGGGTATTCGGACTTGTAAACCCTAGGATGACATTGTTTCATCTAGGTTATCCTTTGAAGGTGTGACAACTTCTATAGGATTAGACTACCCGAAATTGGAGAGGGTCGAGAGGATGAGTTGAGAGGTAGCGAAATGTCCCCTTTCCTCTTCGGTGTGATTTTCCTTATCTCCGTATTCTAAGAGTTCTTTGCAGTCGAACTAGAGCGAAGTGCTAGGAGATGAACTCCCCTAGGGCTTAGTTGCGCGAGCAACAGAGTGAAGGGTTGTAGTGAATCCTAGTGCTGGAGCTTAACTGAGACAAGGGTTCTTTGGCCTGGACCAAAGGGTTAGAACTATACTTAGGGACAGGGTCTATCACTTGGAATCCCTAGAACCCCAAGCAGTTCCATGTAGTGTGAGGCTTAGGAGAAGGACTCCTCTGGGGCTTAGTTGAGCGATTAACAGAGTGAAGGGTTGTAGTGAATCTTAGTGCCGGGGCATAGTGTTGGAGCTAGTCACGGTTGACCTTAGGTTTGGGACCGTGTGCTTAAGGATTTCCACAACTCATTAGACATCAATTAGAGGGTATAACACTAGTCTTGCTCTAGAAGCATTAGTCCTAGTTGGAGCTTTGTCCGGGTACCCCATCTTTGCACTGATTGTTTCCTCCTTGCCCTTTACTTGCACTTTTTTTTCTTCCATATTTCTCTTTCTTTTATTGCACACACATTGTTTTCTTTCACCACCATCATTCTCACACTAGCTAAGTAGCAATTCCTAGTCTTGAATCACTACTCCCTATGGATTAGACTACTCTCTCACCAGAGTATTATTACTTCGAGAACCCATGCACTTTCGTGCCCCTGTCACTCATAAACCATCTAAATCAAGTCCACTAACTTCTGTCAATCTAACAATTGAATTCCACCCCCTCAACCCATATAGTATAATTGGGAGGAATTTGTTTCGACTAAAGGCATCTAATGTACTAAAGGTTCTTAAAGTTATAAGTGAATACAAGACCCCCTCATATAAGGATGATATCATGCACCCTTATAACTCTAATTACCCAAAGCTTGGTGGCGAGCCAGGACATCTCATACCCTTCAACTTAGTGTTTTCTTTTGGGAGAATTTATTTGCATCTAATTAATTAGATCTCACATTACATCAAACATACATGTATGAATATGACATACATATATATTCAAGCCATCACATGTATACGATCATAAACATCTAAGATAAACCCAAGTTATTAGGTTAAGCTAAAAATAAAATCCTAATCTATTACATAGTTTTGTACTTTATACAAAAGATGTGAAAAGGACATCACGCCAGGCTTCTTGCTCCACGTATTCTAGGACTCTTGTATCACTTGACTATATTTTTTCTAAAAATTTACAAATATGTATCCTAGATACAATCTACTTTTACAAAAATTAAAGGAAATTACATTGAACACAATATGACATAAATAGACAAATGCAAAATAAAATAAACATAAAAGCCCTCAAAATCATGATCATATGCCATCTATCCATTCAACACATCAAATCAAAAATAAAACAACCATATATTCACATTGGTATCAACTCAATTTATTTATCTATTTAAATTAAAATAAATAAATAAATAAATAAATAAATAACAACTTGGAAATAACAAAATTATAAAAAAAAATTAAAATACATGGGACCCGTGTAGGCCTTGTGCATCAACACTGCGTACTAGCCCACGTGGGCTCATCGCACAGTGAGGAACAGCGTGCCTGCGCTTGGACCCATACAGGGGCTGCGCGCAACACTACGCAGCTCTGCTCATGGGCCCCGTGTAGTGCACTGTGCACTGGCCGGTGTAGCCCACCTTGCACGGGTCCACTCAGGGCCCGCACAATTTTTTTTGTTATTAATTATTATAAATAATTGTTATTATAATTATTATGAATTTTAAGGATTTTATCACATGCAGTATTATAAAATATAACATTAATAAAACCCTAATATAAGAAATCAAGAAAACATACATAAATTTAATTTTTATTATATTTTCTTTTGATTAGACACCAATGAAATTATATGATTTAATCTAGTGTTCATTAAATAAATTAACATGGCTCTGATGCAATATGATCTAAATATTTTAATATACAAACTATTTTAGTTCAAAAGTGTAGAAAATTACCTCTTGATCTTCCAAAACTTTTCCTTTGATGTGCTGAATTGGTCATCAGTTTGTCGTTGATCTTCTAGCTGCGAACTAAAGTGCCACGCCTCTAGATTACAAGCCAGAATTGAGAAACAATCTGCTCTTCTTCTCCAAATAGTGGCTAGGGTTAGAGAGGAAAAGAGATTGGGGATTTTCTCACCAAAAAATCAATTGATTTTTTTTTCTAGCAGAAAGGACTCATATTTATAAAGACTTCATAAAACATGATAAATATCATCAACGAAGTTTTATTAGAAATATGAGTCCTAATGTAACTAATACCACTTTTGTCTTTAAGTCTTTATAATTTTGATTAATTATTCGATTTCATCAAATTTTAATCAAAATTTAAACTTAAAACAAAAACCCGACACCAAATTACAATTTTACTCAACACATAAAGTAAAATTGTAAATTGATAATTTTGCCACTGTACTCAAAATGAGACTGATTCTCAAACCCTTTATGTGTGACTCTCTAGGTTTATTTCAATTGCCATTAGGAGTATACCAAAGGATGTGGGTGATACCTAGCCAGTCCTGTGGCCCCACGCTGTAGCCTACTGAACACTAATAAGTAGATCATTACAAACCTTTCTAATTATGATTACCATATATGTATAAACCCTTTGTTCTTGTATCCGAACCGAGTAAGACCTATAGTAATTGTCAAACTCAATAAACTCGATTATATGCAAATAACCATTGTAGAGTAAGATGACCAAACTACCCTTTGTGTCCCACACAATTAATTTGATTGCCTTGGCCAAGTCTTGTAATTTCACATATTTATAATCGCATAAGATACTAACTCGTTTACTTCCGAGAGCATGAATTCCATCTTAATGATCACTCACAACTGCTACTTGCCCGATATAGCCGTACTTCGAGGTCGGCCCTATCAAAAGGTAAACTAAGCCTAACTACTCTAGTAATAGACTAGACATCAAGCATATTGTGATCATGATACCTCAGGTCTAAAGTCCACTCATATGATCATAACCGACAATCCCAATTATTGATTGTCAAAAAGTAAAACCCATGTGATTGGATTGTTTCAAGTCTTGTTCAAATACACTAATCCCAGTGATGTATTTATGACATATGCCCCTACTATTCTATAGTGTTCAACTGGAACTCTTTGTCAAAGTATATGTTATACAAATACTTAAGAATCATTAACCCCCAATTAAAGATTTTTGAATTTGTGAACTATTTAAATGTATAAGTACTAAACCCTTCTAGTGCCCTCCTCTTTATTCCACAAAGAGTAGAAGGTTTAACTTAATACACATGGACTATAATATTCAAAACTAATTAGAAATGTCATCGCAAGATTTATATGAACATCAAAATAAATGCCTATTAATAATAATAAGAATGTATAATATAAATGAAAGATTTGCACATTAAAGGTATAATACTAACTTGTTGCATTTGAGGGTATAATTCTAACACAAATAAGATGAAAGCATTTGCACAACATTTGCATATTAAAGCACAAAATTTTCATTTTACAAGAAGTGTCAAATTTTCACTAATATAATCTTTCCTTCCACAAAGAGAATAAGGATCAAAGGATCAAAAGACATCAAATAAAATCTCAAGAGTAGAATCATATTCCAAAACCATGCATAAGTCTAAATACTCATATTAGTTATCATTCAAATACTACTCGAATATATGTTTTAACAACACAAATTCACTTACAAATGAAGCCCAAAATATGGTCAAGATCCTTCCAAAGCCTTGTCTTTGCTTGGAGACTCTCCTCCTACAAATACGAAAGCATTCCAAATACGGAACATAAGAACAAAATATGAAAATAGAAAACAATCGCAATAAACCAAATGAATCAATTTAGATGCCGAAAACTAAGAATTTCGGCGTGCACATAAGATGGTAGAATGGCGACTTGATGAGGATTAAAGCCCTAATTTCAAATATTTCAAAACAACATGTGCCAACATGTGATTACTACAGTACTCAAAAACAAACTCTCAGAGCTACAGTAATTCTAGGTTGGGCTACAGTAGCAGAGAGTTAAAACTCTACACATCTCCTTAGAATACATCACTCATCCACTAGGGTTTTCAAGCAAAACAATAAAGGGATGTATAACAACTCCTAGAGCATCCAATGCTCAAAGTTTAAATCCAAAAATCTAGCCAAAGGAGACATTCAGAACTCTCCAAATAAACAAGAACAAGAATGAGATAGAATGAAGAACAAGATAAACTCTACTCAAAACAAAGACTCAATAACCCTCATACAAAGGATAATACTTAGAAAGCTTCAAGAATCACTACAACATGCCAAAGAACATAAACAAGATAATCAAAACACAAATTGGGAAAGAAACTCACTGTCAACAACTTCAATTAAAGGAGCTTAGCTCTTAATTTCCAAAGAAGCTTGAGAATTTGATGGAAATTTCAAGAAAGTGATGCATGGCCAAAAGTTAAAAAAAAACCCTCTTAAGTCCCGCCAAGGGAGAAGATGAAGTTAAAAAGGGGCAAGATTTGAGACAAAAGACCATTCTACCCTCAACTCTTTAAACAAACCACCACAATGCCATTACATAAACAAAAAGGACCAAAATGCCCTTTACTTCCAAGAAAAAAACAAAGCAAAAGAAAACTCACTAACACCCCTAACTAAACAAAGAAAATGCATGAAAAACAAATATAAAACAAGATATCACAATTGGAATACTTGTAGAATTTCCGTGACTTAATTTAACCTTGATTTAATCAAGAGTTGAGGTTTAGGTGCTTGAGAATTACTAAGGAGAATAGACTCTCCATATCTTGATTTCCCTCGCAACCCTTATCCTCGTTCTTTCTTCTCTTTAGTTCTTTAATTGATTCACTTAGATTTCTTATATTAAAACCCAATTGCTCTTAGGCTAGATAATAGGAAATTAGGTAGTACTAGTATTCACTCTCCTCATGGGATCGACATCTTTTGTTTCACACACACCATTATTACTTGAGCGACCTGTGCACTAGAGTATATCAGATGCATTTTTATTTAACAATTCATGCACGCATAACTACATCAATCAAATGGCTGTGAAGAAAATGATGTTCCAGAGCCACATGATTATTATGGTAAAGATCTTGTATATCTATCAAATAGTGATGCTAGTTCTTTGAGCTTTTACTTGTCTCGAAATAAAAGTATCCTCATAATACAAAAAGAAAGCAATATATTCTAAGTTTTCAATCTTAAGAAGGTGCTAACTATGGATGAACCACATAGGCACTATCATTGATGTGTTCTCCGCAAGTGCACGGGTCACACACAAGTAATACAATAGTACCCCTTGATGGGTAGGGTTGTCGAACCACAGGGACTGGACTTCTAGTACTAATTGATCTTCCAATTCCTAGTCGAATTAGAATAGATTGGATAAAGATGATAACTAAACAACCAAAAATGGGGAAAGATGACAAGTATGGACTAGAAATAAACATACTTTGGACCAACAAAACACCTACAAGAGATGTTTCAACCAAGATAAACCCTAGAGAGGGGGATCGACACCATACGCCATATCTCTAGGCACACACTCAATCCTTGACCTCTATGGTAAACTTTAGTTCGGAGGGTTCGACACCATACGCCCTATCTCTAGGCACGCACTTAAAGTCTTTCCTCTATGTATGCCTTCACTGGGTGGATTTCTCAATTTCACCTAGCTAGCAAGGATACAATAACGGCAACATGCACATAATCCAACAGTTACAAATACGACAAGCATACCCATTGCCATTACGACTACGGCAATCATGCATAACCGGAATTGCATCACAACATTAAACATAAGAAGAATCTCAAAGTAGTCCATAGCCAATATCATTCAGAATCAAAACAAAACACGCTAAAGTTCATAGCCTGAGGCACTAGAGATGGTTAGCCCCTCATAGTTTTACAAATCCATAAAAGAGTTAAGAAAACAAAAGGTAACGAAGCCATGAAAGACTCCCCTCTTTGCTTCTCAAAACACTCCGATGGTGATCAAATGAAGTCCTACCAGCTAAGCTCCGCTCCACTTGTGATCTTGTACCGTAGCTTCACTCCAGCCCCAGAAATGTGAAAGGAAAAAGCTTGGTAGCGGCCCCCAAGAAGAAGAAGGAATGAAGAATGAAGAATAACTTTAGATGACCTAGATTTGGGCTTAAAAGTACTTATCGGAGCGAACACGTTCGTGTTGAGGGTGTGCTACTCCCACTAATTATCCCAGGAAAGTTTGGAACACAAAATTCAGCACTGACATCTCCATGTCATGAAGAACACCCCTATGTTCGCCAGAGAACACGCTCATGTCAGGAGCATGCAAACCGTGCTTTTCTCCAAATTCGTGCTATAGTAAATACTATAGTACTAAACTACAGTGATTTTGCTACAGTATGCACTTCAAATGTTGCAGAATTTTTCTGAGAAAATTAGGGGAAGGAACACGGGGATGTTGAGCCCGTGTTCTGCCTAGGGACATTGTATTCTGACCCTCTTGTCACATTGTAATTGTGCCGAACCCTGTCCTTTTGCACAAGAACCTATTTTCCTGTACCAATACACAATAATTCCCATAGTAGCACTGAATCACAATAAATAAATGCTCATGGATAAGATAAATACATGAAAAGGGTATGAAAATATATATATATAATGCACTCATCAATCATCTCATGATTTTGATTAAGAAAAATGTTGCAAATTTCTTGCTAAAATAGTTAAAGTTTTTCAAATACGTTGACCATTAAAGGTTTCATGACTTTTGTAGTTCAATGTAACCATATTTTGTTGTATATTCATGAAAACATCTGTTTGGTATCGAAATAATATTTTTTTTATTGTGAAAAGTTGAAAATTTTCTTCAGAATTATTAGTTTCAAGAATTTGTCTTATTGCATATAGATTATATCTATTTAGAATTAAAATTACATTTTCTTTGATGCTCATTTTATTAGTGATGATTAGAATTTGGACAAGAAAATTATAAACTATTATCAAATTTTAGGCATTAAAATAATTGAGAGCTATTTACTTAATTAGAGCATTAATAAAGTAATGACAGTTACAGTAGACAATGCTAATTAGGGGAAAATTGAAGGATGGATGCCACTCTATAATTATGCAACCTATATATTGAACTTGATTGCAAAAGAAAAATATCATAGGTATATGATTTTATTATTAGACTTTCATGGTGTAGGATGTATTTAAGATCCTTTCTAGAAACATTTTAAAGGTTTAAGATATATATGATGGTCTTCTCTCAAATGTATATATTAGTGATCAAGCTATAAATAAATTAGATGCTAAATCTCTAAATTGTACTTTTATGGTCATAATGATGATGATCTTAGCCATAAATTATGGAATGGTCAAAATTGTGAAGTTATTAATCAGAGATATAGTCTTCAATGAGAACTTTATGTATCAATTTAAAGGTCCATCACAATCTACTAGTTTAGTATAAAGTAAACATAACTACTTTAAGATAGAGTATGTTACAGATGGTACTTTAGGTAATAAAACAGTTCAAACTTCTTAGGTCAAGGAAACCACAATATATGAGGTTGATTTGCCATAGGCAAAGTTAAGGGATCTATGCACCACATGTATCAAACAAGAAATATTGAAGTTATTTGTTACCTAGAGATAGCAATAAACCTGAGTGCTATGATGAGGCATGTTAAGTGATGGATGCAAATAGTGATGTAAACCTTGTCATGCCAACCTAGGCACTGTGCTACAGTGATGTGCCCTGTTTGGTACGGCCCAAAACCCCAACCGTGCCAAGCCGAGTTTTAACAGCTCGCAGCCTGTGCTGGCATAGGCATGCAGATCAGCTTGTTATAGATAAGCTTGTCTTTGAAGAGGCCGTAGGCATTGTAGCAGACAAGGTGACTGGAGCAGTCATGGTCATGCATTGAAGGACCAGTCTTTGTAGTCGAGCTCATCGTACGAGACTATGGCGAGGGTGTCGGCATTGAAGGAGGCGTGCTGTAGGTGTAGCAACGTTGGAACAGCGGGAGAAGGGGAGTAGAGTGATGTTGAAGATGGAGATGAGAGAAGCCAGAAGGGAAGGAGAAGAGAAGAGGAGGTGTTTGGGCGGGAGGGGGGGTGGGTTTATTAGTTTGTGTTTTTTAATTTTTAGTAAGATTTTTCATTAATCTTATTATCGTAATTATTAATTTTTTTTAATTTTAAATTTTTTTATTAAAAAAATACCGGATTGGCAAGGCACGATCTCGCCAAAAATGGGCCATGTCCCATGGTTGGCCGACCACTATTGTGGTTGGCGGGCCGTGCCGGGCCATCACGGTAAGAGTTTTAACCATGCTGGCCCGAGCACACATAGAACCTAGGCCACAACTGTCCCATGTCATACCGAGCTAGCCCGACCCACTTGACATCACTAGACATAAATAAGTGGGAGCATACGTTGAATGAAGAGATAAAGTCTCTCATACATAACTAGACTTAACATCTAGCTACAGTGCTAGTAGCTTAGAAGCCTTACACAATAAATGGGTCCACCGAGCGTTATGGTTCCAACAGATATAAGGCTAGATTGGTTGTTAAAGGATTTCAACAAAAGGAAGGAATTAATTACATAAACATATTCTATCCAGTTGTGAAACAATTACCATTCAATCAATTATAAGTATTGTAGTAGCAAAGAATTTACATCTATAATAGTGAGAAGTACAATTTTTTTTCTGTGGTGATCTAAATGACGACGATATATATACAAGAGCTATGCAATTTTGAAAAGAAAGACAAAGGGAACCTAGTTTGTAAATTAAAGAAGAGTTTGTATAGTGTGTAACATGTCCATAAATAGTGGCATAAGAAGTTTAATAGTTTCATGAATGAGACTAGTTACTAGTTGAATACTGACTATTATTACTACTTCAAGAGATCTAGTTCCAATTATATTTTAATGTTATTTATGTTAATGACATCTTGATTGCTTGTTCAAAAATGGAAAATATTAACAAATTGAAGAAATATTTGTCTAGAAAATTCGAGAAGAATGTCGCTGAAGATACTTAGGATAAGGATTAAAAGGAAGAAAGTACTTTATAGCTATCCTAGAAGGAGTATATTTATAAAGCCTTATAGAGGTTTAGTATGAGTGATTCTAAGCCTATTTGGATACCTTTGGCTAAATAACTACAACTTGCCAAAGACAAAGTGTCTAATGACAATTCGACAAAAATCTTTTTACCTAATGTTCCATATGCTTCAACTATTGTAAGTCTAATGTATACCATGTTTTGGACTAGACCAAACTTTGCTCATGATTTGAAAGTTAATACTGAAGTACTTGTATGATACTATAGAGGAATGCTTATACTTTGAGAAGGGTAAGATAAACATCAAGAATATGTAGATAAAGATTTTGTCTGAAACATATATAACAAAAGGAGAAGTGTAAATTATGTGTTCATTTTGGGTAATATAGTAATTGGTTGGGTTCCTCAATTATAGAAAAGTATTACTTTGATTGCATTTAAAGTAGAGTATATGCTAGTGGTAAAAGCTAGCAAGGAGATGTTCTAGTTGTAATGTTTATTGGCAAAGTTGGGAATTAAGCAAAAAAATGTATGCTTTGCATAGTTGCAATCAAAGTGTTATACATCTAGCTAAAATCTAAAGATACCTTTCTTGAAGCAAGCATATAGATGTGAATTACCACTTCATTAGATCATTGTTCAAGGATGATGTGGGCTACCAAGAATCATACTAACATGATGATGAAACAAGTGATGACAAAGAAAATGGAGATGTAAGTAGCTTTATTTGGTATTTATGGTCGAGGATATATATTACGGCCATAGTATTCACTAATCGTTGGTGGAGGGAGTTTTAATATACCCTTAGGTTTAATATATATATATATATATATATATATATATATATATATATATATATATATATATATATATATATATATATTGCTCATGTATTAAAGGTAAACTGAGCCTAACGACTCTACTACAATGATATGGTGTTTAAACAATGATATGATGAAGTGGTAATTCACATCTATGTTTCACTAGCGACTACAATGATTGTCAGGTATATTTCACACACCCTGTGTTTAACCTATTTCTAGCCCGATTCTCTCACTTATTAATGGATGAGTTGAGATTCTTTTGAGATATTTTTGCCTTCTCTTAGGCTTGGATTGGATTGCAGCTTCTCTTTAAGACCCTTAGAGGCTTGAATCAAGTGCATTAGTCATCAAATAATACCTTGTGACACGCTCTTGTGTATCCGCAAGTGCATGGGTCATATGAAACAGTAATAATGTACCCAACGAGGATCATATTAATTTCTTTTCCAATATCAAGCCTACTCAAAGATTGGGGAAAGTTATAATCTAAGAATCTAAAGAAAGAATGGAAAGGGATAAAACTAGGTAGAAAAAGTGATGAGAAGTAGCTCCCCGGACCAATCCCTTAGTGAAACATACAGTAACTTTCCTACAATGATTATCAGGTACATCCTACGGATTCTACATGTGCTCTCGAAGCAATGTCACATCTATCACGCTATCTGACATGACTGATTGCGTGTATACACCGCAAGTACACTGGTGTTGAAGTAATAAAATATCCCGGTGAGTAGGGTAGTCAAATCCACAGGGAACAGGGTTACTAATACTAACTTCTTCTCTGCTATCTAGCCTATTGATAAATGTGATGACGTGATGATCTAGTGTGCGATGAAATTAATACCAAAGACGAATATACAAGGGTAAAATAGAGGAAAAAATCAATAAATAAATATGAGGTACCCAAGTAATGCTCCCCCTAGGATCTACCATGAAGTGCAAGATTTCCTAAATGCTTCTAGACCGAGTTATAAAAGTCAAGGTAATCCAAGAACAATTGGTACTTGCCTCCAGGCCACCGATACTAGTCCCCTACAAGGTCCCAGTGGAGAAATCGCTCAATCTCAATACCTCACACCACATATGACCGCAATGAACTCTAGGGATACTTAAGAGTGAAACCGATTCCTAAAGATAGATCTAACCCTTTGGTCTAGGCGAAAGATCCCTAACCCCCTACAAGATCCCGGCAGAGAAATCTATCAATCTCACGCCTCACACCAAATATGGTTGCTTAGAGCTTAGGGAATAAAGAGATAGGAAACACTCAATCGGAGAGGAAAAGGGACACTCCACTATCTCATGACTCACCTTCTCAACTCTCTTCAATCTTGTTTGTTCTAACCCTAATGGAGACTCTCTCACCAAGGAAACAAATTGAGCACAATCAATCAATCACAAGGATGAATAAGATATGCAAGCATTGATTAAACAAGATTAAAACTCAAATAAACTCGGATTTAATAGAAAGCATAAAGTAAACCAATACATGTATATGACCCTAGGGTTCACATGCCCAAATACCTACTAGGGTTAAGCCTTCCATGGGGCTTATTACAAAGTAAAGGATAATGCAATGAAAAGCAATCAAAACCATGGAAATAAACCTCCTTGAATTCGTGATGATTAGCCTTGATGGGTCGTTCAACGTCTTGAAGGATTCATTTCCGATGCTAGATTGCCGATGGCTCCCCAATTGCTATAACGGAGAAGAAAACTATCAAAGTTGGTGAAGAAGGCCCCCCCCAAATTCATAAAGACCTCCTCTCTAAACCCTAGCCGTCTTCCCTCAAGAGCTGCAGAAAAGATATCGAAAGAATAGGGCAAATAGGCTATTTAAAGACATAAACCGTGTTTGTCACGTGCCTCCACGTGACCGTGTGAGATTCCACATTGTCGCGTGAGCTGTAGAAATTTCCACGTGACCGTGTGGAATTTCCACGCGGGTCGCGTGAACAATAACTTCACTACAGCAGATGTGAACACTGTTTTTGCTACAGTAGTCTTCATAAACACGCTCCAAACTCTCTTCTCTTAAGGCCACATGGTTGGGCACACGTCTATGTGGTAGGTTATAAGACCTTTTCTCATCAAAACATCATTTAGTAGCTCTTGCTATCTTCACCCAAGTAGGGACATAAGAGTGTGACTGCATTTGTGCCCTTCCAACACACGAATTGGCTTGAATTCTCTTGGAAGTTGGCACACACCCTCATGTACATGATCTCCTTTTGTGTCTTGACCCTTGTATTGTACAAAAGCTCGCAACAAAATGTCTTTATAGCCCATCTTTGCTCTATTTTCTTCTCTCATGGCCTTCACAATCTATTTGCACAAAAGATCACCAAATACACTCTATGAGACATAAACCATGATGAAAATGATGCTCAATGCATGTAAAACACATAAACAAATATGTCTACTCAAGCACTTATCAAACTCCCCTACACTTAAGCCTTTGCTTGTCCTCAAGCAAAACTAATCATTAATCTCATGGAAAGTAAAGAGAAGTGCTTGGCCTTAGGTTCACCAAGAGAGTACGAGAATGACATTCTAAAATTATAGAAAGAGATAAACATGAGGTAAAACAATCAACACCATAGCAAACAATCCAATAAAAATTGAAAGCACTAAAGTCCGAAAGCGCGCGTGTGTGTGTGAAAACTCAACTCATGTCAACACTATGTCCACTACTCGAAGTTCTTAATGGAACAGGATTTATTTATATACAAAAAGAATAGGAAGTAGCTTCACACATCCTCTAAGGTAGCCCTTTCCCGAGTGGCCTCCCAAGCGGCCTCTCGAGTGGCTTTCACACTTTCAAGGTGGTAGCTCTTTCTACCTAAGGTGGTAGCTTTCACTCATCCTATGAGATAGCTCTTTCTCTCGTTAGGGCATAACAAGTATACGACTTATGAGAGTAGCTTTATACAACATAAGTAGTAGCTCTTTCCACCCCCTATGTACAAATAAACACAACTAAAATTTTGAATTTTTTTTTCTAATTTTCTGATTTTTTTTTATTTTTTTGATTTTTTTTTAATAAAACTAACTCTAGAGTATCACAAAAATAATGAACTAAAGTAAGTTTCCATATGTTTAATGAGTGAGAAAAGTGCAAGAAGTAGCAATCGGACAAAAATTTCAAGAAAATTGGATGAAAACTAGAGCATGGTAAAACCTAATGTTTATAACCTCCAAAAACTAAGAATTAAACTCTCAACCGTAAGGTGAACTGATAAGTGCTCGTGTTATAGCAATACGAAGTGTTATTGTCTTACATTGAGCATTACTTTTCTCAGATTTGATCATTAATTAGTGTGTATTTGTGTTCTTTTGTGCATTTGATGAGTGCATTTTATATCATGTTTCATGTCCTCTATTCCATTCTTTTCGCTGTCCTTTAGCATAATTATTGAGTAGAATTAGTGCTACTCAGGGTATTATGTTCCATGTGCAGGATTCTGGGAGCCCGAGTCAATTTGGAGTGAAACCGAATGTGTTTCCTGGGTGTGCATTGACCAAGGGATCAAAACTAGCTAACACGTGCAAGACATGGTCGTGCCCGACCTACTGCAAATCCTAGCCTGGAGTGCGGAATAGCTAAACTCCTAACACGGGAGTGTTCTAGGTAGGACATGGTCAGCACACGCCCGTGCTCGAAGTGTTGCAAATCCCAGGAGAAATTCTCTCAAGAACGACACGGGCACGGTGCCTAGTACACCATCGTGTGCTAGGTGACACGGGGGTTGCACGCCTATGTCTGAAGTGCTGCAAATCTCAGGTTTTTCACTCAAAGATTTCCCAGGAAAGTACACGGTCTGACCACAACTATGCCCAGACCGTGTCGGGACCCGAAACAACCTTTTTAACTCCAAAACTTAGGGTTTCTATTTCATCTTTGTTCGGGGATTCTTCTCTCCACCGGGAGGACGTTGATGAGATCGAAGATCAAGCTTCACCAACTCGCCTAAGAAGATCAAGAACAAGTAAGAGGCATCACAAGAGGTGGGGTTAGCGCAAGGACATTGCAAGGAAGGTCATCTAGAGTATAAAAGAGAGTCTCTTCATCTTTCTTCTGTTCTTTTTTTTTTCCTTTACTTGTGTACCTGCCCACGAGGGGCTAACTAGCCGTAGTGCCCAGGTTTGTGAACTCTTGTCAAACTGTAATGCCTATACACTTATTCTAATTGATTGCGGAGTTCTTTTTGATATTTGTGTTAAATCTTGTATTGCATAACTCGATGCGTTGGAAGTGCACAGTTGTTAGGGTAAAACTCAGTGCGTAGCTCGTTCGGAGCAACGCACAGTTATCTTAGCAAAACTCGGTGTATCCGAGAACATATAGATGCAATATTGCTATTGAGCACACACTTATATCTATGGAATATACCTGGTAGTCAATTAGGGTGAGATAGCGTGCATAAGTCATTGTGACGGCTAGGATTTGGAGAGGGCTTTGTGGGGGATTGGAGCGAGTTTTTGGTATCGACATCGAAGCCCGTCAGAAGATAGCTATTGGGGGAGCTTTCGTCGGCACCGATACAACAAGGTGTGCCCTAGGCTTGACGAGGAGCTTGGTGGAGAGGACGGAGCAACCTCACAA
The DNA here is from genome assembly GCA_020875875.1 of Dioscorea alata. Taxonomy (NCBI): domain Eukaryota; kingdom Viridiplantae; phylum Streptophyta; class Magnoliopsida; order Dioscoreales; family Dioscoreaceae; genus Dioscorea; species Dioscorea alata. The sequence goes on from CM037011.1 coordinate 6,132,592, forward strand.
GACCATCGCCATGCTATACAAGGGGGTTTCATCTATGTTTATCTTTCTTGTTATTTCTTATACATTGATGGATTTGTATAGCTCCATGGAGAGCTAAACCCCTTGTGGGTATTCGGACTTGTAAACCCTAGGATGACATTGTTTCTATGACTTTTATTATGCTTTCTTAATTGATGCTTTTAATTGAGTTCCAATCCTGATTGCTTATTGTATTGATTTTCCCTTAGTCGTGACACTAGGGTTGAGAATCATCTAGGTTATCTTTTGGAGGTGTGACAACTCCTATAGGGTTAGACTACTTGAGATTGGAGAGGATCGAGAGGGTGAGTGGTGAGGTAGGGAAACATCCCTTTTCCCTACCTCCGTGTTTCAATAGTTCTTAGGGATTGAAGTAGAGTAAAGTGCTAGGAGATGAACTCCCCTGCGGCTTAGTTGCGCAAGCGACAGAGTGAAGGGTTGTAGTGAATCCTAGTGCTAGGGCTTAATTGAGACTAGGGTTCTTTCACCTGGACCAAAGGGTTAGGACTATACTTAGGAACAGGGTTTATCACTTAGAATCTCTAGAACGTAAAGCAATCCCACATAGTGTGAGGCTTAGGAAGATGGACTCCCCTGGGGCTTAGTTGGCAGGTCAACTAGAGTTAAGGGTCGTAGTGAAACCTAATGCCGGGGCATAATGTTGGGATTAGTCACGGTTTACCTTAGGTTTGGGGCCATGTGCTTTTGGATTCCCACGACTCATTAAACATCAGTAGGAGAGTATAATACATTGTCTTGCACTAGAACATTAGTCCTAGGGGAGCTTGTCCGGGTACCCTATTTTACACTTGCTTGTTCCTCTCTTCACTTTTACTTACACTCTCCTGTCTTCCATACTTCTCTTTCATTTTCTTATTTCTTTTAATTACTCTTGCACAGACATATTGATTCTTCTCACCACCGTATTCTCGCACTAGCTAATTAGCAAATTCTTTTATCTACAATCCCTACTCCCTGTGGATTCGACTACCCTTTCACGAGGGTACTTTATTACTGTGACAACCTGTATACTTTCGGGGTCCTGTCATGAACCTTCATTGGCAACATGAGCATGATCATGAAAACACAAGTAAAAGCTATGTATAAGGTGAACCATCCCCCACACTTAAGATGTACATTGTCCTCAATGTATGCATGTAAGCACAATAAAAATATCATCAATAGAAGCAAATATGTGTGCGGGAATGCAAATGAAACAATACTCCCCTGAACTCCTTGTTGATCATTTGGTGAAGTCTAACTCATGGGTGTGTTATGTCAAAGGTTTGTGAAGCTCACATGACTACATCATCATTAACATCACTCTCAAGGCCATCTGCACTAATACAAGGGGTTTAGTGAAGCTCAAAAATAGAAAAGACGCATGAGTTCTTATGAATTAAGAAAAATAAAGCACAACTCGCACAATTAAAACAAAGTATAAAGATAACCAAAATCTAAAAGATAAAATAAAGAAAACTAGAGTCCCATGAGTGGGACACCTCAAGCATCGTTATCATCTGCTGGTGTTGCTGATATATCAGAAGAAATGTCCTTATCCAAGGTTAGTTGTATATGATCAAGGCATTTCGGGGCAAGCTTTTTGGACCCTACATTTCACACGTCCGACAGTGCGCAAAAACTTTGACAGGAAGCCCGAAAGTGCATGGGTTTGTCCAAGTAATAAAAGTTACCCCGGTGAGAGGGTAGTTGAATCCACAGGGAATAGGGAGTTAGAATATGAGATTTCACTATTAAAACTATGCGAAGTACGGAAAAATGATCAATTAATTCGATGAGTGAATTATGGAAATAATTATACTAAAAGACGAGAAATTAAATAGAAAGATGGAAGATGAGAGAGTGCAAGTAAAAGAGAATAGAGAGGACTAGTAATGAATGAAATAGGGCATCCGGACAAGCTACCTCTAGGGTCTATGCTTCTAGTGCAGGACTATGCTATTATACTTTCCTATTGATGTTTAATCGAGTCGAGGATATCCTAAGACTCACGGTCCCAATCCTAAGGACAACCGTGACTAACCCCAACACTATGCCCCAGTATTAGGATTCACGTTACCCTTCACTCTATCGCTCGCACGACTAAGCCCCAGGGGAGTATATCTACCTAAACCTCACACTACGTGGGATTGCTTTAAGCTCTAGGGATTCCTAATGGTAAAACCTGTTCCTATGTGTAGTTCTAACCCTTTGGTCCAGGTGGAAGAACCCTAGTCTAGATTAAACCCCAATGCATAGGATTCACTTCAACCCTTCACTCTGTTACTTGCGTAACTAAGCCCCAGGGGAGTTTATCTGCCTAGCACTTCACTATATTTTGACCGCTATGAAATCAAGGAAACGGAGGTAGGGAGAAACCATGTCGGAGGGGAAAGGGGTACATCGCTACCTCACAACTCTCCCTCTCAACCCTCTTCAATCTGAAGTAGTCTAACCCTAAGGAGTTGTCACACCTCCAAAAGGCAACCTAAATTGTTCTCAATCCTAGTGTCACATCTAAGAGAAAACATTAACAAGATGAAATTAAGATTGAAACTCAATTTTATTCATCAATAATGGAAAAGCATAATAACAATGTCAAAGAAACATAATAACCCTAGAGTTTACAAGTCCGATGCTACAGAACCAAGCTACAGTGCTGCTACAGTACTCGCCGATGTACTCGAGTTTTTATTGAGCTATATAAGGAATCTAAGGAATTCTGAATCTCGAGTTGTATTTCATTTTCATATTTTATATACTCGAGTTTTTATTGAGCTATACTGAACCCTTGTGTATGTGTGCGCAGATGGTCTTGGATGAAAGGAATCTAAGGAATAGTCATAAACACGGTCATGGGACCGTGTGTGCTTCACAACCCATTGAGACTCAACTCTCAATACACCTAGCTCCATCAAATGCATCACTTGGAGTTCAGGGGAGTAATGTTTGAATTGCCTACTTCCACACTAATTATTTTACAATTCTTAATTTTTAATTGTGCTTGCATGCGTACATTGGGGACAATGTACATCTTAAGTGTGGGGGGGAGTTCACATTGCACACACCTTTACTTGTACGTTCAATTGCTTATGCTCATGTAGCCTATGGCGGTTCACCTTAGTTGCAACGGTTGTATTCTTATAGTTTAGGAGAATTTTTAACATTTTGTCCTATCATGCTCTAGTTTCTACTTGAATTTTAGGAATTTTTTGCTCGATATTCTCATATTGCACAACTTACTCTTGGAATCTTTTGGAAACTCAATCTTGAAGTTTTTAAGGACAAGTTTATCGTCGTTCTTAGTTTTACTTTGGAAAATGCATAAAAAAAATGAAAAAAAAATGAAAAAAAATATGGAAAAGAGAAGAAAAAAAGTATATGAGTTTGTAAATATTAGCTTTGATTTAATTATGCATTTAGGGTGGAAAGAGCTACCGCCTATGAAGTATGTAGCTACTCTCATAAGTCGGATACAAGTTATGCCCTAATGAGAGAAAGAGCTATCTCATGGGATGCGTGAAAGCTACTACCCCGGTAGAAAAAGCTACCTCCTCGAAAGTGTGAAAGCCACCTTTGGCGGCCGCCTAGGAGAGGGCTACCTTCAAGGATGTGTGAAGCTACTACTTCTTCCTCTACTTTTGTTTTTGTATATAAATAAGTCCTTTCTAACCAAAGTTTGAGGAGTACTCGTTGGTTCTCTTGAGTGAATTCGCACACACTAACACATTTTCGAGTTTTTTTATCCTTTTTTATTCGAGTTTTTAGCTAGAGCAATGATAACCTTATGCATTGTTTGGATTTCCCCTTACTTGTAGAATGCTTCTTTTGCATATTTTTGGTGAACCTAAGGCCGAGCACTTTCAATTGTTCTTCCCAAGTACTTTCACGTTTTATTTTTGCTTGAGGACAAGCAAAAGCTTAAGTGTGGGGGGATTTGATAAGTGCTCGTGTTATACTAATGCGAAGTGTTATTATCTTGCAATGAGCATTAATTTAATCAGATTTTATCACTAAAAAGTGTGCAATTGTTTACTTTTGTGCATTGTAGGGTTATGAAGATAAAATAAAGGAAAGGAACGAAGTTAGGTCGTGTTTGGCATTATTGGGAAGATTTTCGGGTCAAGCAAGGAGCAAGGCGTGAGCATAGACTTGTGAGTGTGTGCCAACCTCCTTTGGAGGGGCACAAAGGCAGTCACATTCACAATAAGTCTAACTCATGCCAACAATGAGAACTTCACCAATTAGGCGATTCGAAGCAATCGGCACGATCTACCGTTAATTGTGTGCCCAATTCAACGGCCTCGATGAAGAACGACGAATTCGGGAGCGTTTTCGGTACAATACTATAGCAGTACTGCAGCAAACATACTGTAGCAAGTTACTGTTCACAGTCGGCCGAAAATCAGAATTCCAGAAACTTCACACGAGCGTGTGGAAATTCCACACGGCCGTGTGAAATCCCGTTTTCAGCAAATTTAAAGCCGCGACTCCACATTATAAAAGCCCGATTTGGAGACTTTTTGAGATATCTTTTGACCTATTCTTCTCCCCAACTTCTGGGAGTGCGGCTAGGGTTTTGGAGAGGACTTCGTGGAGGTTTAGAGCGCGTCATCGGCATCGTCACCGACGTTCGGCGGCCGCACAAGACCACGGCCACACCATATGCAAGGGGGTTTTCATCTATGTCTTTACTTTGTGTTTTATTTCATACATTGATGAACATGTATAGCTCCATGAGGAGCTAAACCCCTTGTGGGTATTCGGACTTGTAAATTCTAGGGTTATCATGTTTCTTTGACATTGTTATTATGCTTTTCCATTATTGGTGAATAAGAATTGAGTTTCAATCTTGATTTTATTTTGCTATTGTTGTCCCTTAGATGTGACACTAGGGTTGAGAGCAATCTAGGTTTTCCTTTGGAGGTGTGATAACTCCTATAGGATTAGACTATTCAAGATTGAAGAGGGTTGAGAGGGAGAGTTGTGAGGTAGCGATGTACCCCTTTCCCTTCCGGTGTGATTTCTCCCTACCTCCGTTTCCTTGATTTATTAGCGGTCAAGATAGAGTGAAGTGCTAGGTAGATAAACTCCCCTGGGGCTTAGTTACGCGAGTAACAGAGTGAAGGGTTGAAGTGAATCCTATGCACTGGGGCTTAATCTAGACTAGGGTTCTTCCTCCTGGACCAAAGGGTTAGAATTACACATAGGAACATGTTTAATCACTAGGAATCCCTAGAACTTAATGCAATCACACGTAGTGTGAGGTTTAGGTAGATGTACTCCGCTGGGACTTAATCGTGCGAGCGATAGAGTGAAGGGTTGTTGTGAATCCTAATACCGGGGCATAATGTTGGGGTTAGTCACGGTTGACGTTAGGTTTGGGACCGTGAGTCTAAGGATTTCCTCGACTCAATTAGCATCAATAGGAAGATATAATAGCATAGTCTTGCACTAGAAGCATAGATCCTAGAGGTAACTTGTCCGGATACCCCACTTCATTCATTGTTAAATCCTCCTTAATCTCTTTTTCTTGCACTCTCTAATCTTTCATCCCTCTCTATTTAATTTCCTGTCTTTTAGTATAGTTGTTCTCACAATTCACACACGAATCGATTATTACTTTTCCGTACTTCGCATAGTTTTAATAGTGAAATTTCATACTCTAACTCCCTATTCCCTGTGGATTCGACTACCCTCTCACCGGGGTAACTTTTATTACTTCGACAAACCCGTGCACTTTATGGGAGCCTATCACCACGCGACTGTATGGACTGCAAACTTTCTACTGACAGTCAACTCGGCCCTCCAAACTTCAAATTAAACCTAATTCTTTGACATTAATCATGAATTACACCCTAAACCATGCCATATACATGAAAATCAATTTAAAACACCAAAAATTTTCCATGAAAAGTCAAACACCAACAAAAATTCATCAAGGCATGCACTCATGAATTTATTTCTGCAGAAAAAAAAAAATCTAACCTAGAAAGCAATTCAGAGTTTGGGTTGCCTCCCAAGAAGCGCTTGTTTTACTTCACTAAGCTTGACGTACCTCTTTCTTACCTTATGGAGGCTTGAAAAGAGTGTGTTCCTCCCAACTAGAAATTGCATAGATACTTCCTTTGAACCAAAAATCTACTTACCGGGGTGGAATAATTGTTGGAGAGTACAACCATCTTACCTTTGGCCTCAAAGGAAATAATTTGGGTTAGGAATTATCCAAGCTTAGTACTAGTGGGTCATTAGATGGTTTAAATATCCTACCCACATCTTCTTCCAAACCCAAAATCTCTTTCTTGCTTTTGATAAGTTGATCAATCCCAAAGAGAGGTGCTTGCTCCATTACCTTAGGGTTTGCTTCTTCTTGTGTATTTTCATCATGAAAGAAATATGACATTGGCAACCCTCCTTGAAAAGTTCCTTGGTCACAAGCACAATGTTCACTCAAGCAATCTCAATTCTCAAAATGAAGTTCTTCTTCTTTGTTTTCAATTTCTGCAGCATCATACACCTTTTGCCCCACTTTATCAATGCCATTCACGGCCTCATCATGTGCAAAAGAAATTTTTCTTGCTTGTTCCAATTCTTCTTGTTCCTTAGCAAGTGTATCTAAAATCTCTCCTACTTGATGCTCAAGGTTTTTGATGGAGATTTCTTGACATTTTAATGTGGTCCCAATATTTTCAAAGCGGAAATTTGTTGCTTCCATGAATCTAGGTAAAACTCTTTCCAACCGAAGTACATCCTCTTCAAGCTTCTCATCCACCTGAAAGTCATCTTGAGGAGCTTCCCATTGCTGTCCATAAATATTCCTCAAGTGGTTTGGGTAGCTCCTTAGATTTGGATGATATGTGTTGCGATTTGGGCTGCTTTGTTGTTATGCAGAAATAATTTAATCAATTTTTTCACTGAAAGCTTCGACCTGAAAATATAACTCTATAAGTGGATCAATCATCATTCAAGTTCCTTGCAAGAAAAAGTAACACAAGTCAAAATAAAATTAATGAGAACAGTGAAAGAAGATAGAGTGAAAAAGATAAACACAAAAATAAAAACCAATGAGAATGATGCAAGAAAAAGAAAGTGTGAAATAGACAAAACAATAAAAATGATAAATGGCTAGAGCAACAAAGTCCTAGCGTTCCTAGTATCCTGTTCCCCGGTAACGACGCCAAAAACTTGACATGACTGATTGTGTGTATACACCGCAAGTGCACGGGTGTTGAAGTAATAAAATACCCCGGTGAGTAGGTGATAAGTGCTTGTGTTATAGTACCGCGAAGCGTTATTATCTTACAATGAGCATCTCTTTTATCAGATTTTACCAATAAATTGTGTGCATTTGCGTGCTTTTGTGCATTATAGGTTTGTGGAGCTAATTAGAAGAAGAAGAACAAAGTTAGATTGTGTTTGCCGTTGTTGGGGAGTTTTCGGACTAAGCAAGGAACAAGGCACGAGCCTAGACTTGTGAGTGTGTGCCAACCTCCTTTGGAGGGGCCCAAGGGCAGTCGCATTCACAATAAGTCTAACTCGTATAGCTTAGGAGAACTTCACCAATAAGGAGATTTGAAGCAAGTTACTGTAGTGAAAATACTATAGCAAGTTACTGTTCACTGTCTGCCGAAAATCAACATTCTAGCAACTTCACGCGGCCGTGTGAAATCCCGATTCAGCCGAATTTAAGTCGTGACTCAATGTTATAAAATCCATTTTGGAGACTTTTTACACATCTTTTTGCCAATCTTTTCTCCCAACTTCTGGAGGGTTGTAGCTAGGGTTTGGAGAGGACTTTTGTGGAGGATCGAAGCGCGTCATCGGCATCGTCATCGACGTCCGGCGGCCGCACAAGACCACGGCCACATCATACGCAAGGGGGTTTTCATCTATGCTTTCAATTTGTTTTCATCTTTATATTTTGATGGATTTGTATAACTCCATAAAGAGCTAAAACTCTTATTGGTATTTGGACTTGTAAACCCTAGGATTATTATTTTTCTATGACATTGTCATTATGTTTTTTCATTATTGATGAATAAATTCGAGTTTCAATCTTAATTGCTTCTCGTAATTGTTTTCCCTTAGCCGTGACACTAGGGTTGAGAACAATCTAGGTTATCCTTTGGAAGTGTGACAACTCCTATAGGGTTAGACTAACTTTACTTAGGAACAGGGTTTATCACTAGGAATCCCTAGAACTTAAAGCAATCTCACGTAGTGTAAGGCTTAGGAAGACAGACTCCCCTAGGGCTTAGTTGACAGGTCAACGAGAGTCAAGGGTTATAGTGAAAACCTAATGCCGGGGCGTAGTATCGGGGTTAGTAACGGTTGACCTTAGATTTGAGACCGTGTGTTTAAGGATATCCTCAACTCAATTAATATTAATAGGAAAGTATAATAGCATTGTCTTGCACTACAAGCATAAGTCCTAGGGGTAGCTTGTCCGGGTACCCAACTTTACTCATTGCTTGTCCTTCTCTATTTACCCTACTTGCTCTCTCTTACCTTCCATCCTTCTATTTTATTTCTTGTTTCTTTATATTTGCTTTCACACTCACTCATCGATTCTCTCCACACTCACCACACACCGCTTAGCTAAATAGTGAAATCTCGTGTCTTAAATCCCTATTCCCGGTGGATACGACTACCCACTCACCAGGGTAATATTATTACTTCTACAAACCCGTGCATTTGCGAGATACACGCAAGGGGTCGTGTCAGTAGGGTAGTCAAATCTACAAGGAACATGGTTACTAATACTAACTTCTTCTCTGCTATCTAGCCTAATGATAAATGTGATGATGTGATGATATAGTGTGCGATGAAATTAATACCAAAGACGAATATGCAAGGGTAAAGTAGAGCGAGATCTCAATCAATAAATATGAGGTACCTGGCCAATGCTCCCTCTAGGATCTATCATGAAGTGCAAGATTTCCTTAATGCTTCTAGAACGAGTTATAAGAGTCGAGGTAATCCAAAAACAATCAGACCCTGTCTTCGGGCCACCGATACTAGTCCTCTACAAGGTCCCGGTGGAGAAATCGCTCAATCTCAACACCTCACACCACATATGACGGCAATGAACTCTAGGGATACCTAAGAGTGAAACCGATTCCTAAAGGTAGATCTAACCCTTTGGTCTAGGCGAAAGATCCCTACAAGATCCCGGTGGAGAAATCTATCAATCTCACGCCTCACACCAAATATGGTTGCTTCGAGCTTATTCAATATAGAGATAAGAAACACTCAATTAGAGAGGAAAAGGGACACTCCACTATCTCGTGACTCACCCTCTCAACTCTCTTCAATTTTGAATGTTCTAATCCTAATGGAGACCTCTCTCATCAAGGCAACGAATCGAGCACAATCAATCAATCACAAGGATGAATAAGACATGCAAGCATTGATTAAAAAAGATTAAAACTCAAATAAACTCGGATTTAATAGAAAGCATAAAGTAAATCAATACATGAATATGATCCTAGGGTTCACATGCCCAAATACCAACTAGGGTTTAGCCCTCCATGGGGCTTATTACAAAGTAAAGGATAATGCAATGAAAAGCAATGAAAACCATGGAAATAAACCCCCTTGAATTCGTGATGATTAGCCTTGATGGGTCGTTCAACGTCTTGAAGGATTCATTTCCGATGTTAGGTTGCCGATGGCTCCCCAATTGCTATGACGGAGAAGGAAACTATCAAAGGTGGTGAAGAATGCCCCCCAAATTCGCAAAGACCTTCTCTCTAAACCCTAACCGTCTTCCCCTCAAGAGCTGCACAAAAGATGTCGATAGAATAGGGTAAATAGGCTATTTAAAGACATAAACCATGTTTGTCACGTGCCTCCACGCGACCGTGTGAGATTCCACGTGGTCACGTGAGTAGCAGAAATTTCCACGCTACAGTGTGGAATTTACACGCGGGTCGCATGAATAGTAACTTCGCTACAACAAATGTGAATACTATTTTTGCTACAGTAGTCTTCATAAACATGGTCCAAACTCTCTTCTCTTGAGGCCACATGGTCGGGCACACGTCCATGTGGTAGGTTATAAGACTTTTTCTCATCGAAACATCATTTAGTAGCTCTTGCTATCTTCACCCAAGTAGGACATAAGAGTGTGACTGCATTTGTGCCCTTCCAACACACGAATCGGCTTGAATTCTCTTGGAAGTTGGCACACACCCTCATGTACATGATCTCCTCTTGTGCCTTGACCCTTGTAATGTACAAAAGCTCCCAACAAAATGTCTTTATAGCCCATCTTTGCTCCATTTTCTTCTCTCATGGCCTTCACAACCTATTTGCACAAAAGATCACCAAATACACTTTATGAGAGATAAACCATGATGAAAATGATGCTCAATGTATGTAAAACTCATAAATAAATATGTCTACTCAAGCACTTATCACTATCCAATATGTCAAGTTTTGCAATTGTAACTATGAGAATCATGCGCATCGAGTTTGCAACTACACTACTGCAATCACAACTATGGCATTCAACACACGCTAAGTTTTACAATCACAACTGCGCAATTCAAGCACATTGAGTTATATAACACAAGTTTTATAATTGAAAACCAACTGAACACCATAATCATTGTAAAAGAGCAAATCAACTACATATTATCAACTAAGTTCATGAATGTGGGGCACCGGAGAGAGGTTAGCCTCTCATGGATTCACAAAATATTGAAAATACAAAGAAAACAATCAAGTAAGAATCCATTGACTCCCTATTGCTTCTCAATCTCTCCGATTGTACTACGAGGATCTTCTCAGTAGTTTAGCTTCACTCCAAATTATGCTTCAAGACCTTTGCTCTAATCCCTGGATGGATGGTGGTGAAGATCATCCAAAAGTTGCCTCCAAAATACAAAGCCAAACTCCCTTTGAAACACTAACTTTAGGACTTAAAAAGGAGTTTTCGACCCAAGCACGTCTATGCTTGGGTCGTGCTTTTTAGCCATGCCCTATATGGCAAGATCTAGGGTTCTGCATCAACGAGAATTTCTCTAGACAGTAAAGTCCAGGTGTCACACCCCGACCCGTGGGTCCTGGGACACAACAATCGCTGCGAGAACCTGAGGAGGGATACACGCGTCACTCAACCCTTGAGTAACCGCAAGGATGACAACTCCTGTACACAAACATAAACTGAACATTAACTCAATTAGAGCACACGGAAGCCAAAGTTTCACTCAGAAAATCAATGAAGTTGCAAAAGACCAACAAATCACAAATACAAAATTTAGGACACTAGTGGATCCACTTTTCTTATACAATACAACCTGCCAAAACCAGCTTACAACAAGACTCAAGATGTCAATAAAAGATCAGGAATTTACCAAGCACTTCGCTCACTACGACGCTACTCACTACTAAAACCTAGAATAGAGGGAGAGTGAGTAACTTATGTCACTCAGTGAGTGGGTCAACACATTTTCAAAAGAATATCATAAACTAGTCAATAAATTTCTATAGCCAAGCTTTTGCAAGAATACAAATGGTACTAAACATTCCAATATTTATAACACATATAACTGCAAGGTACGATACCACCATATTCAAAATACCAAAAACAAAGGTTTGCACAAGTGTAATCAAAGCCTTAAAGCTTTCATCATGAGTAAAAAAAATGCATGCCAATAAGCCCCATAATGAGTGTAAACATCAATTTGATCAAATCAAGTTTCCAACTTTCACAAATACTCAATTTGGCATAATACAAGTTTTAAAACATCAAACCATAAAACTTGTCATAAAAGTCATTCTTTTTTTTCGAATGTATACGAGGAATCAATGCAAGAATAATTCCACATAAGTTACATAATTTCTCAACATCAAACTTACATCTCGATAAATTACGGTCTACAAAACGCTCCCGACAATAGATGTGGCCGCGGCTAAGTTCAGAGCCGTCAAGGTTCTCGCGTCCTTGATGTTGACCTACCGGTTTCATATGGTGACTCCGGAATCCCGATGTATCATCCAATCAGGTTTCTCCATGCCACCTGAAGAGGATAATCAAATCGCGTCCTCCACGCCACCTCTAAAGGCTGGCCCCCTACTGTAGTAGGCGGTTTACAACCCCATCACCATCACTGATAACATAAAACAAGCCCGAAGCCCACATCATAAACATGGAACAGAAACAACACCATGTGTCACAATAATATCTTGGATATTCAAATCCAAAACAATTCACATGTCCCCATTCAAGACAAATATCTAATTTCAAAGATGATTCAAATATTTACATAGCGGAAATGAAAACATTTTCATATAAACCAATGCTCAAAGCATAACAATATGCGTTTGGTACCAAAATTCATTTCAAATCCGATAAGTCAATATAACATAAATATTTTCATCAAACATCATGAATTTCAAATATAAAACCAAAGGCATGGAATATCTTTCAAATCGATCAATTTACAAGTTTAATAAGATAAGGCCATGAAAATCATTTCAAATTTAGACTAATGCCAATAGTACAATTTTATAAACAGAGATTTCACCAATCACTTTTGAATATAAATATCAATAGTATCAACAAAAAGTATTGACATACCTTTCGAATATCTTAAAAACCTATAATGATAATGATAAGTGCTTGTGTTATAGTAACGCGAAGCGTTATTATCTTACAATGAGCATCTCTTTTATCAGATTTTATCACTAAATTGGGTGCATTTGTGTACTTTTGTGCATTGTAGGTTTGTGGAGCTAATTTGAAGAAGAAGAACAAAGTTAGATCGTGTTTGCCATTGTAGGGGAGTTTTTGGACTAAGCAAGGAACAAGGCACGAGCCTAGACTTGTGAGTGTGTGCCAACCTCCTCTGAAAGGGCACAAGGGCAGTCACACTCACAATAAGTCTAACTCGTGTAGCTTAGGAGAACTTCAACAAGAAGGAGATTTGAAGTAATCAGCACGATCTACAATTGATTGTGTGCCTAATTCAATGGCCTTAATGAAGAACAACGAATTTGGGAGCGTTTCGGCAAGAGTACTGTAGCAGCACTGTAGCAAGGTATTGTTCACTGTCTGCCGAAATTCAGTAAAATAGAGACTTCACACGGCCGTGTGAAATCCCGATTCAGCCGATTTTAAGCCGTGACTCAACGTTATAAAAGCCTGTTTTGGAGACCTTTTCAATATCTTTTTGCCAATCTTTTCTCCCAACTTCTGGAGAGTGCGGCTAGGGTTTCGGAGAGGACTTCGTGGAGGTTCGAGCACGTCATCGACATCTAGCGGCCGCACAAGACCATGCCCACACCATACGCAAGGGGGTTTTCATCTATGCTTTCAATTTGTGTTTACTTTCATATTTTGATGGATTTGTATAGCTCCATGAGGAGCTAAAACCCTTGTGGGTATTCGGACTTGTATACCCTAGGATTATTATGTTTCTATGACATTGTTATTATATTTTTCTTCAATTGATGAATAAAATTGAGTTTCAATCTTAATTGCATCTTGTATCTTAAATCCCTATTCCCTGTGGATACGACTACCCACTCACCAGGGTAATATTATTACTTCGACAAACCTGTGCACTTGCAAGATACACGCAAGGAGTTGTGTCAAGTTTTTGGCACCGTTGCTGGGGAATAGGCGTATTTTAGATATTTGTTTTTGCTATTTTAGCTTTTCACTTCGTTTTCTATTTCACACTTTCTTTATCTATCATCGTTCTTATTTGTTTTCTTTTCTTTGTTTTCGCTCAGGTTATGACCCGCTGGAACCCTTCGATTCATGTTGAAGGAGAACTAGAAATTGGTAGAAGAATGCATCGTAAAGGGAAAGAGCCTGTACAAGAATCTTCAAATCAAGCCGATATTGATACAGGAGGATCAGAAGCAATGGCAGAACAGAATGAACAATAGAAGGCGTTGTCCGATTTTGCTAGACCCGCAGTTATGGGGACCCAATCAAGCATTGTGAGGCCCCCAATCACGGCAATGAATTTTGAGTTGAAGACGTCGTTCATTCAGATGTTGCAACAGTCCGCACAATTTAATGGGTTAGCCGATTAAGATCCCAACAACCATATAGAGAACTTCCTTGAAGTATGCGACATGTTGAAGATTAATGGATAACATTTCTTTTATTTAGATCAAATCCAAATTCCTCAACAAAGTGTCATTACTCTGCAACACACCAATATTAACTTCACTTGTAACAATTACATTATCAAAGCTATCGAGAGTTGACTATTTTCCATCATTCAAGAAATATAAATCCCATCTGGTTCAAATTCAGCCATCACTAATCAAGACATAATAAACTTTCCAAAGAGAATAAGACAATAAACCCATAGCCATTCTCATCACAATGTAGTCTATAACGACCAATTTAACTCCATTTTAACCACAAACATCATTGTAAAATATGATAAATTTAGGATAATAATTTCATCATGCAAATAAAACATATATATATTCGATTAGAGCTGTGCATTCAACTTGACCCACTCACAACTTAGAAGACCGGATTTTTCCCCAAAGGTGTTATTCTTCTGCTGGCTCCTTCACTCGAGTGGCGCTCTAACCACCTGACCCAAAACACGCATGAGAGTGGGACAACAAAGAAGTATAAGTAAAAGAAGCAAAGAGTGAGCAAAAAGATGCACCAAGAAAGATTTAGGTGCATAAGTACAATGCAACCCTATAAGGGCCTAAGGTTGGCTCAAATTTGGGTTCAAGGACTTTCAAAGAGTTTCTATGGAACTAGGCTTCCTTCCAAACAAGGAGGCAAGAGAATTAAGAAAGGTTTGCCAGTGCTATAGTATCGCTACAATAACCAAGAACTGCTACAGTAAAGCCGTCCCTAAGCAAATGGTTTTCTCCCGATTTACATCATCAAACAATAAAACTTTTTTACAATCATCCACCACAAAAAATCACAAGATAAAGGGCTTCAATTTAAGTCCGATAAACATCCACAAACAAGTAAAAAATCTAGGATTTATTCTAGATTTTCAGATAATACAAATATGGAAAAATACAAACCAAATACAAAATAAAATGTCAGATCGAAGCTCTTACCAGATTCAAGAATAAAAAAGGAGGACTTTTCGGGGTTTGATTCGCTGAAATGGTCTCCAGAGGTGTTTCTAAGGAAAAAGGAAAGTATCGACTGAAAGTGAGAAGAAAAGGAGAAGAAAAAGAAAGAAGAAAACAAAGCTACTTTCGGGTTACTACAATAACATATGTTGTAGTGCTGTACAATAGCTACAGTATTGTGTTGCCAAAACTACAAGAACGGGTTGGTTTAACTACAATAATAGGATGGATATAACAGTAAGACCCAAAACCACGTATGTGCTTAGGCCGTGCTTCCACAAGCATGACCGTGCTCTAGGCTCTAAAACCATGATTTCCTTCTTCTGATGTTTTCTTGAAGACCTGTAATCAGTGTGGCCCAAAAGCACACTTGTGCTTAGGCCATGCTTATCCTAGAAGCTTGCAATTGGATTCTTTTGATGTTGTTTCCACTCTGATACTCATTCTAATGTCTCAAGAGCTGTTAATCTGTGCAATAGCACAAAAAAACCCAAAGTAGTACTGAAATATACAAAACAAATGCAAAAAGGCAAGCAAAACATATATAAGAGGAATATATATATATATATATATATATATATATATATATATATATATATATATATATATATATATATATATATATATATATATATTGCAATCATCACCTTTCAAGAAAATAGGAGGGTTGTATTTCTCTGGGCCAAGGATGCACTATTAGTCATTTTTCGTCTATTATCTAGCCTATAACTAGAAAGTGATGGTAAAGACACACTAACTAAAATAAGGCCGAGACTACTACTGCATACAATTGACACACAAGGGAGAATCAAACATGAGAAGAGGGTATTCGGACAAGAAATCCTCCAAGAATTGTCATTAAGGACTAAAATAAGATACTTTAATGATGAATTGACAAAAGTTGGACAGAAGGTAAACTAAATTGTATTGATCCTTTTCTCAAGCCAATCAACACCTAATCTCATATGATGTTGATACATTCATTGCACTTTAGGTAATCTTAATTTGGGATAAATGTGGGATCGAAGCCTCAATACCCTATCTCTAGGCGTACCCAAAACCTCTCTAATGACAGTAGATCGACATGGAGTCCGTTTCTCAACATGTCACTCACATGAATCAAACATGTGATTCCAGGCTCTCACTGTGTAGAAAAAACATGGCACAAAGAACTCACAATTAAATCTCAAACCAACATCAAATTAAAGAAAGATTACCATCGAAAGTTACAAAGCATCAATGATACGACCTCCTTGGATGGACGAAGTCTCAAAAGAAAAATGTATAAAGAGAAGTATGAAAAAACCCTCTAGACTCGCAATCTCTTTTGATGGAAAAAGTCTTGGAATATTCACCAATGATGGGGCCTGGTTCTCTCCACAAATGGCTACTTTGATACCTTAGACTTTTAGCAAAGTGCTTTTTCTTTTGTTTGACTCCCTCTTCATGAAGATATGAGAAAAGAGGTATAAAAAACAAGGAAGGGGGAAAGGGGGGCATGTTATAACCAGCATAATTGACATCACCCTTTTGAGTGCACCGAAAGTACATGGGTTGTCGAAGTAATAATACCCCGGTGAGTGGGTAGTCGAATCCACAGGGAGTAGTGATTCAAAACAAGAGTAGTTGCTACTTAGCTAGTGTGAAAGTAATGATTGTGAGTGAAAACAATGTGTGTGCAATAAAAGAAAGAGAAATATGAACGAAAGAAGAGTGCAAGCAAAGAGTACGGAGAAAACAATCAATGCAATATGGGGTACCCGGACAAAGCTCCCCCTAGGACTAATGCTTCTAGTGCAAGACTAGTATTATACCTTCTAATTGATGTCTAATGAGTCATGGAAATCCTTAAACACACGGTCCTAAACCTAAGGTCAGTTGTGACTAGATCCAATACTATGCCCCGGCACTAGGATTCACTACAACCCTCCACTCTATTTATCTCTCAACTAAACCCCTGGGGAGTCCATCTCCTATAGACTCATACTACGTGGAACTACTTGGGGTTCTAGGGATTCCAAGTGATAGACCATGTTTCTAAGTATAGTTCTAACCCTTTGGTCCAGGCGAAAGAATCCTAGTCTCAGTTAAGCCCCAACACTAGGATTCACTACAACACTTCACTATGTTTCTCGCGCAACTAAGCCCCAGGGGAATTCATCTCCTAGCACTTCACTCTACTTCGACTGCAAAGAACTCTTGGAAAATGGAGGTAGGAAAAATCACGCCGAAGGGCAAAGGGGACGTTTCGCTACCTCTCGACTCACCCTCTCGACCCTCTCCAATCTCGTGTAGTCTAATCCTATAGAAGTTGTCACACCTTTCCAAGGATAACCTAGATGACTCTCAACCCTAGTGTCATGGCTAAGGAAAAATCAATATAATTATCATACAAGATTAGAACTCAATTAAAAGCATCAATTAAAAAAGCATAATAAAAGCCATAGAAACAACGTCATCCTAGGGTTTACAAGTCCGAATACCTACTAGGGGTTTAGCTCTCCATAGAGCTATACAAAATCATCAAAGTATTTGTAACAAAAGGCATAGAAAACATGAATAAAACCCCTTGTGTTGCGTTTGATGGAGCTATGTTCATTGAGAGTTGAGTCTCAACGGGTTGTGGGGCACACACGGTCCCATGACCGTGCCAATGACTATTCCTCAAATTCCAAACATCCATGACCAACTGCACGTATACACAAGGGGTTCAGTAAAGCCCAACAAAAATAAATAAAAATTCGAGTATATAAAGATATAGAAATAAAATACAACTCGAGAAAAGATAAAAGCAATGGAAAATAAACTCAGAAGGAAGATCCTTTCTGAGTAATACAAGTCCAAAATATAAAATAAAAGTACAAATAAAACTAAAACTAGACGCCTGTAGCGTCGGTTTCCTGATCCATAGACTCTGGTACTACTGGTGGCGCTGATGGTGCTGGTGGATCTGCTAGCCACCCACTTGAGAGTGTAGTGGGTGCCTGTGTAGCCCTAATCTCAGCCACTTCACTCTCGAGGTGCTCTAACCTGTCCTGGCCTCGAGATGGAGAAAATATCTGCACCAGAGGTGGCTCCTGTGCTGTGGGTGGTGCCTGTGTCTCGGTCTGCTTTGGAGGTGGCTGCAAAGCTGGCTGTGATCCCTTGGCCTCATCATCCTCACCCTCGGCCTGCTCCGGTGGGGGTATGATCATAATGTAAACCCCATCTCTGTGTCTGTGAATCATACCCATCTGTCTCAAAGTCTCCAAGCCAAGGGCATCTGGTACGATCATCTTCTCAGCCCCTCGAATACCGTCCATGATACCCACCGCGATGAGGAGTCTCGTAATGTAGGGACCTGAGAAGATAACACCTACTCTTACGTACAGGCCTTGGTGGCGCAAGTACTCAGCTACAACATGTCCAAGATGAAGTGGCTGACTCCGCACCATCAAATACAGATATAACAACTCCTCACGACTCAGCGCTCATGTATTATCACCATGGTCGTTCACTGATCAGTTGAGAATGGCATGGATATACCTGTAGGCCTGTCGAGACAAGCACGTCGCCTTGGAAATCCCCAGCTCATACTTCCCCTGGCCACACAGTGCTCTGTATGCGCGCTGTAGAGTCAAAATCCAAGGGTAATCGATAAATGCCTCATCATATAACCCCAACCTGATGGAGAACTGTGTCATACTGAGGCTGTAATGCTAACTGAATGCTTGAAACTGAATAGTATCCATGTCTGCGAAACTGCTGTACGATTGGTTAAACTCGAAGGATGCAAGTACCTCGAGTGTAAGCAGTCAGATAGCTGGGTCGCGAATAGCCAATAATCTCTGCCAGCTACATATCGAGAGTAACTCATCAATCTCATCAGCCATCTCATCAGCCATCTCATCACCCAATTATATCGCTCGGACTGCACTCGAATCTGGATACCGTGACTGTCCAAACATTAATTTCGCCAACCGCTCGAATCGAACTGTGTTTGGGTATGGTGAACTCTATCTGCTCTGGTGAGGGTTCACGGGGGCGCTTTCCAGCTGAATTCTTTGATCTGGACGCCATTCCTGCAATAATTGAGAAGAAACAGATCAAATTTCACAATTCAAAACAGTCTGCAGGAATTCATACGGCCGTATTGATCTTCGGGCCGTAACAGAGACACGGCCGTGGCTCTCCACAAATCTAGCAACTAAATTCAAATCATTCTAAGACTTTCCACATTCATTCACAATTATAATATGAGTAAGAACTCAGTAAAATCCAATGAAATAGACCAATGCATGCAACAAGATTGAATTGAAATGACGAAGAAGAAGAGAAAGAGGGCTTACCGATGAAATCAACTTAAGAACTTGAAATTTGGCCAGAAAACACTCTAAAACCTCTATAAATGACAGATAGAAAGTCGGGAATGTGATTGGGAGTGTTCTATGAGCTTTTGAAACTTCAAATTGAAGAGGCATAAGTGGATCTTAAAGAAAAGTCACAGCTTTTGGAGTTTTGTACATCCACAAGGCCGTGTGGAAATTCCACATGGCCGTGTGCCTCTATTGAGAGGGTTCACATGGGTAGTCAAATGCCCCTGTGTTCTCTCTGTTTGCTCTCTGAATATCCCCACACGGACCTGTGGCCGTGTGCCTTCACAGGGGAGCTTCACATGGGCACCCACACGCCCCTGTGTGCTCTCGGGATAGCACTTAAGCCCTCTGCACAAATCCACACAACCATGTGGAAATTCCACACGGGCGTGTGCCCAACCTGGCCAAAACACAAGGCCGGCCACAGGGCACCCACATGCCCTGTGGCCTCTCTGGATCAACTGAGAAAAACCTAAGTGTTCCACATGACCGTGTGGAAATTCCACACGGCCGTGTGCCTTTCACAAGTTCATTCATAGGGGCAGTCACATGCCCCTGTGTCTTCTCGGGATGGAAGGGTAGTCTCTGCAGAGTTTCACACGGCCATGTGGAAATTCCACACGGCCGTGTGCCCTTTATAGGGTCGTTTAAAGGGGCATTCACACGCCCCTATGTCCTCTCCATATGAGCTCTGAACAGTGACACACGCCCGTGTGAAAATTCCACACGGCCGTATGCCTTCTCTAGATGACTTAGAAAATTTACAGGCTCTGCAAAAAATTCCAGCAACGCAAATACAACACTCAGATCCTGTATATATGATAAAAATATGACTAGAGATCCATGAAAACACACTTAAATTACCCAAAACTTCATCAGTCACAATTAGGCACACGAAAAACATCAAAGACCCACGAGAAAATTACAGCACACGTATAAGAACCAAGACATCAACACTAAGACTCTTATTCATACTAACACTAAACTAAGTCCTAGAAAAATGGTAAAAGCTTGGGTTACCTCCCAAGAAGCGCTTGTTTAATGTAACTTAGCTTGACATACCTAGCCTTACCTTACGGGGGTTCATGAATGAAAGTTGCCCTCTTCCCTACAACTTGAAAGCATGGTTGACATAATTTTTGCAGTTTAGAGGGGAAGTTATCGAGTTTGTTACTACACAAGGGCGAAACACCCTTACTCCTTGAATGCTCATCCCCGTTTGCATTGGGGCTCTTCTTGTGGCGTCTCCTCGCTCTCCTTATCTTCCAGATCATCCTCTTCATGAATCCCAAGGCCGATTTCACTTCCTCTACTAGACCAAGTGATAGAAATTCCACACAGGGATTGCTACAGTAAGTGCATTTGTAAAACAAGATTGGAACTCAATTAAAAGCATCAATTAAGAAAGCATAATAAAAGTCATAGAAACAATGTCATCCTAGGGTTTACAAGTCCGAATACCAACTAGGGGTTTAGAACTCCATGGAGCTATACAAAATCATCAAAGTATTTGTAACAAAAAGCATAGCAAACATGAATAAAACCCTCTTGTGATGAGTGGCGATGGTCTTGTGAAGTCGATCCGTCTTCTCCACTAAGTCCCTTGTCAAGCCTAGGGCACGACTCTCCGAATAAATGTCGATGAAAACTCTCCCAATAACTATCTTTCAAAGGACGTCGATGTCAATGCCGTAGAACACTCCAAAAGCCTCCCAAAATCCTCTCCGAACACTAGCCGCCAGTTCTCCAGAAGTTGTGCCAAAGATAGGTCAAAAAGTCCCCGAATAAATCTCCAAACACGGCACTTATAGGGTTGAAATCGCGCATCCACATGGCCATGTGGAATTTCCACACACCCGTGTGGATTTTCTAGAAGTTGATTTCTGACGCGCAGTGAACAGTAACTGCTACATTAGTTTTTTGCATTGTTTCCCTACAATAAACTGCTACAGTACTTGCGCCCAAGTTGTTCCTGACTTCATTTTCTTCATCGAGGCCATTAAGTTGGGCACACAACCAACGGTAGATCATGTCGTTTCTTCTTTTCTCCTTATTGATGAAGTTTTTCAATGTTACATGGGTTAAACTTTTATGAGTGTGACTTCCTTTGTGCCCCTCCAAATTATAGAACAATTTGAGCACATTGAAGGTTGGCACACACCCTCAAGTCTAGAACCCGTGCCTTGATCCTTGCTTGGTCCAAGAAACTCCTCAACAAACACGGACATGATCTAATTTTGCTCTTTTTCCTCTAACTCTTCTCCACAACTCTATATGCACAAAAGAACACAAATACACACTAATTAATGATAAAATCTGACAAAAGTAATGCTCAATGTAAGAAAATAATACTTCGTATTACTTAAACACGAGCACTTATCAATAATACTGTATCTATTTTTAAGCCTATCACTGTAGATTTGGTCGGGTACTTTAGCACTAGGTACTATAGCAACCTGAGAATTCAATTGCCTTTCTTTCTTCTTCTTAATTTGTTTTCTTCTCATTGGGCCGAACCTAGCTTCTACCTTAGATTTCTTCCTGCGAGCTTTTCCAGCAAGTTGAATCTTGAAATATTTTCCTTTCTTACTTGTGAGTACGCTAAGATCTTTAATCCAAGTTTTCATTCTTTATTTTATTTGTATTTTACCATTTTTTAATTCTTTTTAAAACCCAGGTTTAGAGATTGATTGTAGATGATTATAGGTTTAAATTTAACTCATTTTTCTTGTTATTCATTTTTGTGGATGATTGTAAAGAATTATTTGTTGGATGATGTAAAAATAAGGAGAAAACCTTTGTGTCAGGGCCGGGTTTACTGTAGCAGTTCTTAGTTGCTGTAATGGTAATGCAACACCGTGGAACTTTAGCTGTTTCTTTGGCTTCTTTGGTTTACATTGAAGCCCTAGTCCTTAGGAATTCATTAGTAACCTGCGAAGCAAGTTTTGAGTTAACCCTAGGGTCGTTTGAAGGTTGCACATTAGAGTAACCTAGGGATTCTTTTTCTTTGAATTGGTGTGCTTTGTTTAATTTCTTGTTCTTGCTTGTGTGTGCATGTTTTGGCTAGGAGGTGAGGGCTTGCCTTGAGGCAAGGAGCTGGGGGAGGATTAGAGTGTTTAGGCAATTTAATCGTCAAAATTGTGAGTTGGTTTTGTTATGCATAATTCTATTATAATGATGCCTATTATAATATTGTTCAAGTAGAAGCTTTCCTTGGTCTTAAATACTTTGAATCCATGCTTTGATCAACTTGGAGTACACTTATTTATTAATATTTCATACTTGAAAATTATTGATATTCGAGAGAAGGCATTCAGGATGTGTTGATGTTATGAGCTTTGAGTTGAATTGTTTTATGAAACTCTTAATATGAATATTATTGTAGCATTTCTATGTGTGGAAATGGTAGTTATTCTGGTTATTGATTGTTGTCCTAGTTATGGACTCTATGATGAGGCATATATACATGTATTGCATTTTTTTGTCGTCACACCCTGCAGTAGTAGGCAGGTTCCATGTCCAGCCTGTTGAGGTGGTCAGGAATTCTGGCTAAATTAGTAGTCTAGTTTATGTGGGAGTGTAGAGCCCTAATTAGATATTTATCTATTTGGTTGGTGACATCCTACTACAGTAGGCAGTTTCCACGACCAGCCTGTTGAGGTGGCATGGAAGATCGGCAGACTTATTGGTCCAGTTCAGGTGGGAGTGTAGAGCCATGATTGGATATTCATTGAGAAGCCGAAGTCACCATATGGTGAACTGATGGGTCAACATCAAGGACATGAGTACCTTGACAGCTCTAAACCTAGACACGGCCACAGCTAGAGTCTAGAGAGTTTTCGAGACCATTGATCGGCTGATTGGGACATAAATTTGGTTTTTGTTGTAAAAGATCCTTGTTATCTTGGATTGTGATGAGGGGGTGAAGCCCAACTGTCTGTCTTGAGAGGATAGTCTCTCACGAGGGGGCAAAGCCCAGCTATCACTCTTATGATGGTAGTCTCTCACAAAATTTGATTCCTTGGAAAATTGATTTGATAACGGGTATTATTTGTCTTGCTATTTTAGTTTTTTAATATGGGTCGATGCCCAGCTATCACTCTTATGAGAGCAGTCTCTCACAAATTTGATTTAGCGGCGAGTATTATGTTTTGTGGATTTTGAAACTCGTATTAAATATGTTGTTCTATATGCTGAAATGTTCTGATCTATTTGTATTATCATAAGAGCTTGGCTTGATGTTCAACTTGTTATAGGGTTGAAAACCCGTGTTTTGTATTTCGAGAATTTGTCGTTGAAACCCTAGTTGCGGAAAAGACTTTCATTATGCTATCTTTGGTGTTATTGCATATGTCTATTCAGTCTTGTGCTTTTATGTTCTAATCATTTTATATCATTGGAAAAGCTTACTTTGGTGTCATTCTTCTATCATTTTGGGATATTCTTTCAGATATGTGCTAAACCACTCACTGAGTAACCTAGGTTGCTCACCCTCTCTCTTTCCTACCTTTTTAAATTTCAAGTTCTAAAGGTGATGCGGCCTGGTGGAGTACTGGGCATAACTTGTTGTATTTGTCTTTCTTCTATCTATGGATTTTTCTGTTTGTATCTTTGAGCATACTCATATTGTATCACATGCATGGATCCAGTAGCACTGTTGAGGGTTTGAAAATTAATGTTGTCATCACTTGTTCTGCTTCGTAGGTCAACTTGGTTGTGCTATGTCTTATTTAACTTTAAAGGTCCTTATACTCTGTTTTAGAGTGTGTAGCTTCCTCTATGTATATTTGTACCCTGTAGCATTGGTTATTTCTATTTGTGGATTTTGTTCAGGTTTTTTAGCCTTACGGTGACTCAAGGGTTGAACGATGGGGTATCCCCTTCTCGGGTTGCCGCGGTGATTATCATGTTCTAAGGCCCACAGGTCGGGGTATGACACGCAAGAGCTTAAGAAAGGAGATAAATTGGTGGACAAAAGGCTAACGAAAAAAATCTAGTTTACGCACAGCTTGTCCACGAGGGCATGGATCACCCCATTGATTTTTCTGGTATTACTATAATACCATACAACCACAACTACAATAATCTATTTTCTCCAATTCATTTGCTACAGTACATGAGTTAATGCCGATCAACAAACCATCCACTGGCGTCGATTAGGCCATGGATCTTTGAGAAAATCTCCAATTTTCTAAAAATCGATTCAAGGAATGGATAATAAATCCATAGTGGTATCCACGGTAGTGGATAGGGTGTGGACATCTTGTATGAAGGCACATTTTCGACTCAAAATTACTCCAAAACACCCTTCTTTCCCAAGTGCGGCGGATTAGGCCATGGATCTCTTAGTAAATCTCTAATTTTCTAAAAATCAATTCAAGGAATGGCTAATAAATCCACAATGGTATCCACGGCAATTGATAGGGTTTGGATATCTTGCAGGAAGGCACATTATCGACTCAAAATTACTCCAAAACATCCCACTTTCAATCCTTTTGCTCCAATTGTGGTTCCTAGTGCTTAGATTCACAAAAGACATAATTAAACCATGAAATCAACTGAAATCAACATAAAAGTACATATTGAGTGCTAAAACTATAATGCATACAATATGTATAATTTAACACTCATCAAGATTGTGATTGAGATTTATCTATGTCATTCTATGTGTTTACTAATGGCATGAATTAACCATGTCAAAAGCTTTGCTTCATGCTTAATTGTTGTGATTCAAATTGAGAAAACCACTCACATAGAGACTTACTATAGATAGAGGAGGTTGTCACTGTGCCTAGAGATAGGATGGTGAAATATTTTTTATTTTAAAGTTGATTAGCTTTAGCATTAATCCTATTTGGGAGGTTTATTGAGTGTTTAATGCAATTTTAGGAAATTAGGTTAAGAAGAGATTCTAACCTTAACTTTGTATGGGATTAAGTGCTAATAGCCTAAAGAAATATGGAGTCTCCTTGGTCCAATTTAATCTCCAATTTAATCTGGAATTAATGATTAGTTGCAATTGAACTCTTAAGGATTCACATCCCAATACCTTCACCCATAGACCTAGTACCTTTTAGTTCTTGCATTATTTTTGTTGATCTAGTGTTTATTCTTAGGTTTCATAATTCTTGTACATTCTCATGATTAGTGGGCTAGGTAATAGAAGAAATAGCTAATACTAGTACTTATAGTTAGCATGGGATCGATAATCTTATTTCTAAGCACATTGTATTACTTGATATGACATGTGCACTTAAGTACATCTTCATACCATCCCATGATAATCAATATTATTTACTTTTTTTTCCTATTCCCATATTCCCAAAATCCTACATAGAATAAGTAGAGTGCCTAACTTTCCTTAACAATAGTAAGAAAAGTGGAGATGGAGCAAATATTGTGAAGGTAAGTGGTATATGTCAACTCAAATGTATAAGTTGTGGAATATATTACTTTCTTTGAATAAAGTAAGCACAAGGGTTATGATGCAGTGAACATTAGTTAGTTAGTTACAAATTATGTTTCTATTTTGAGTTTTCCTTTAATTAAATTTTATTTGAATTTGTAAAAGATAAGTTTACCCATTTAGATAAAGTTGTCAGAATAAATGATCCTCTTACTAATGATTCTTGTTACTAATTCTTTTGATTTGCATATGACTAATTAGTATTTTAGGAATTGCTAAGCCCATTTTATTGTAATATATAGGGAAAGTTATGAACCAAATAACACAAACAAAAAAAATCGTAGAAAGTTATTAGATTAATACACTTTTGGTGATCTTTATTATTTCAAAATGTTTGATGAGCGTCCCGCAAGTGCACAGGGTCTTCAAGTAATACCTCTCGTACAAGCACGAGAGGGTCGTATTCCCTCGGCCCAAGGAGCTACTCTTACTTCCTCTTTACTCGTTGTCTAACCTACCAATTTACGTTGAGAGCTACAACTACCAATGAAATTAAACCTAAGTGAATTGATGTCAACATGCCAAGTGAGAAGGTGTAAATCAAGGGTTGAGGATGGTCACAGATGTGGATCCCCCTGAGGTTACTATAAGTTGGAAGAATGCTAGATTTTCTAAGCAAATAGTAGTTTAGGCCAAGAGAAGTCCGAAAATATATTACCCCAATAGTCACGGTTATAATCCCTAATCTCAAACAAGTATTGGCTCGGAATCTCTTCCGACCAAATCCTCCTACGATTGCAATGCACATAGGTAAATCTCTAATTAGGGCCGATACTCAACCTAGGTTCAACCCTAATGGCTGGAGGGGTATGAAGCACCCAATGGTCACTGCGTGTCCATGCATGAATCCCCATTAAGCTAGGTGTGTCTAGTACAAGGATGATGGTCACGCACCAAGTACAACCTAAAAGTTGAAATACATAGTTCTCATGCAAATCAACACATCAAAGTTCACCAAGCTTAAACCATGAAACAAACCGCATGCATTAAACAAATTAAAGCATTCAACAACACAAGTTCACCACCAAGGTTCACCGACATCCGGTGACCTTGGGGTTTAGCTGTCCATACAAGCAAATACAAAAGAAATGCTTATGGAAACAACTATGAAATGCATGATAAAAACTCCCTCAACGATGAGAACAAGAAGAGGAGGAGGAATGATTCGGATGTCTTCCACGGATGCCGCAATGGGGGCGGCTTCCCTCGTCGTCTCCAAGCTTCCTAAGGGTGAAATCGGTGAAGAACTTACCCAATAATGCTTCTTCCTTTGATTCTCCCTCTCTAGATCATGAGATTTGGCCTCTAAATGCCCTAATAAAGTCGCCTCCGCCTAGGGCTCTTTGGATGTGAAAGAAGGAATACCAAGCTTTGAGCTCTAACTTTGTTTAAAAAGAGTTCCACCCCGAGCCTCACGAGTAGTATGTGGGCCGCACAGTGCCCTTGAGGCTCACTGTCTTTCTGCTCACAAAACCAGGTCGGTTCTACAGTACTATGCTACAATAACCAATTACAATACTTTTGCTATAGTGATTTCTCTGCAGTAACTGGCCCCGAATTCTTTAGCGAGTCTCACAAGCTTCATGCGGGCACATGGATCCCGTGAGGTTTACAGCCTAACTCTTGCAAGACCCGATTTTCTCGCTACAGCGCCTGCTACAATGTTCTTGCTTCAAAAACGCTATTTTAGGTGTCGATTTTTCTCCAATTGCGTTCTCAGGCTCTTTTTAGCTTCCCTGATGCCTATAATAAGAATATAACTAAATTTAGATGAAAAATGGGCATCGATTCATCTAAAATTGTATGCAAACATGTATGAACACATTTAGGCTCTTATCAATGTTAAATACAAAACGTATACTTTTCATCTTTGTCTATTTTTGTATTTTTGTATATACCAATGGCATGGTTTCCTAGTGGAATTCGCCATCGATTTTTTTATTTTTAAAAATGTTTATTAATGAAGCGCATGTCGCAATAGAAAGGTATAGATAAAAATTATCGCATTAGCACAAGAAACTATTTTCTATTCAAATTTGAAAAAGAGGAAAAAATTTAATTGTCTAAATAAATTACAACTCAACAAAACAAAGAAAAGAAAAAAGGGAAAAATCCATTGTAGAAGTGAAAAATAACATTTATAATTGGGACAACTCCATCATTTCGCCAACTTGGAAACTTTTGGAATATATATTTTTGCTAATGCAACATCACTATTTTAGCATTTTAATGCCACATAATCATTTAAATAGAGAAACCTGGTGATATGGCAACTAATGACATGTCTCAGTGAGATGCAGGTGGTCACATTAGCATTTCAACATGATGGCAGTATTTGAATAGGGAAAACTTGATGACATGGTAACTAGTGCCATATGTCATTAACAAGTGGATTGGCATGATATATGTACCTTCTAATAAGGATATCCATGTAATTATATATTTTAAACAATAAAATTTATGGTGTGTTTGGGGGCAATGTATATGCAACAAAGTGAACAAAAATGAGAAGTGCACTGCCATATTGGACATTGTAGATGTATAAGAACCATAATGAATAATACATTATAATATAATGACCAAAAGTACATTTAATCTAAAGTTATTTTATAAAGAAATATTAGGGAAAACAACCTTATTATTCCAATCTTAGGTATTTAAATTTGGAAATTTTGTAGGTCAACATTTCATCTCAATTTCAATGATAGCACTTATGAATGAGAACTAACATAAAAACATATTAGATGCATTGTTATAGAGTTGAAGTTCCTAAGAATTAATGAAATAATTTCTGTAAAATAAATATCATCTGGTACCATCATATAACTTGGTATATAGTATATCGACATCAACATTATATAACTTTCATCCAAGGGAATTTATATGTCAAAATATACTCTGAAATTCAATGAGTTAAGTGGCAAGAGTAAGATCAGTGGTTGGATCTTTGTTTTCATTTTTAATATAGAACAAGTGTGTCAGATGGGCCTTAGAATTTTGAATGAAACATCAAGTTAAAGACAAATGAGAAAAAAAATTACTTCATTGCAATATAATACTATTCAATAAAAGACCATATCTTACAGATTTTATTGACGCTAGGAATGCAGAATTCCAACCATGCAAATGGTTCACATTGTTAGAAGTATTATAATCAGGGCTATTATGATGCCCATGCTCGAAGAAGATGAAAAGCATGTTGTAACACAAGGGATGTGGTCCTCGAATAAAAGAAAAAATCATGAGATTTTGATGCTAAACAAAACAAACATGTACATAAAGTAATGGAAGATATTTTGGATGACATTGATCCTTGTACTTTAAAGATATTTATTACGTTCCTTATACTTTGATATAATGTTCCCTTTATTACTCTATATATATAGTATGTAGACAAACCATCTCACATACAAACTCTTTTTATTACTACACCTCAACCACGCATTGAAAGGTAGTTAAACCTTTGATCTTCTATATAAGAGTCAAGTGTTTTACCGTCTTGCTATTGTGGCGGTGATTTTAATTCTGAATAGTTAACATGGTGCAGTGCTCATATGGTAATATGACTGTGTATTTCTATCTTTCAAAATTAATTGATGATGGGTGCATGCTAAAAGCTTACATTGTTGCTAACATGTTCGCCACGTCGCAAAAGTTGACACACACATACACACAAAAAATTGAATTTTTAAATCTCTTTTGCTACTGACTCTATTATTGCCATATCAACATAAATCATTTTTTAAGTATTTTTCTCTTTAATCTCTAGCCTTTTCTGATTCTTTTCCTTCTCCATCTTCATCTTCATCCGTTCTCTTTTCTTTATCATTGATTCCTTTTTTTGTCTATCGCCATCTTCATAGTCGATCCAATGATTTCTACTTTTCTTTCTCCTCCTCCATTTCCATCTCTATCCATTGCTTCCTTTCCAACCTTCACATATTTGTTCTCCTTCACCTCAATCTCCATCTCCACCCATGGCTCTACTCTCAGTCCTTCATCCTTTTTTCCTTCTTCTCATTAACCTTCATGTCCATCCATGATTTAAATGGATAAGAAAACTTAAAAAATGAAAGAAAATGAAGAATAGTTGAACTTAATGAAGGAGGAAGAGAAAATGGAGGAAATGAACGAAGAAAAAAGTGAGTGACAACCAATGAAGAGTAGAAAATAATAATAATAATGATGATGATGATGATGATGATTTTAACCTGCCTAGTTATACTACATCTTTTGGCCATAATTTATCTCACCCCGAGAAGAAGGATGTTGTGATTGTTTAGCTTGGGGATGAAGAAGGGGATGAGGAAGATGATGTAGTTTGTGTTGAGGATGAGCAAGATAGGATGTCATCCCAGTCCTTACTAGATATGCAACTAGGTTTCACTTTCAACAAACAACCAAAATATGCAGCAATTGTTACCGGTTCTTTTTGGGCTAGTGCTTTGACCTTCATGTACAGTAGAGGTAAATAACTCCCTTGCTAGTTTCCCCAATCAACACTTCACCCATGAAATCCCTCGGACAATGAAGGCAAAAGCAACAATGTCTTCTCTGCCGTAAGTTCATCCGACCTCGAAGAAAGGTTTGCAGCAGAATGATATACCTCAAAGACAAGGTGCAGTTGAGGCTACTAATTCCCACATGAGCTTTGTTGTTCCCCTTAGGGACAAGATGAGAGGGAAAGCGATAGCGACAAACATTGGAGATCTCCTGGCCCACCGGAATATTTCACGTGATGCAAAAGTTAAAGAACTGATTGCCGGTTTTTTATATAATCCACGGACTGAGAAATAACCTTAATCACTGGCAGTGTCCCATCCTCTAAATGGCAGCAAAACTTGATCCCTGGTGAAAGAACTACCTGACTATCATCATATGGTTGAAGATATTAACTCCCATAGACGAACTCAACTTGTCTCATCACTGATAGCAGTCGTGACAAAGAAGACCTCCAGTTTTTAAAACATCCTTGCTGGATGGACCATTGGTCCGAAAGGGAAGCCATTAGGAGGTGAGCTTCAAAATTCAAGGAAAAGGTACAACATTGTTGCAAAGGTATTAGCTGGAAGCGAGCCCAAGCAAATGTCTTCATATTCGCCATGTGTTCAAGACAAACATTTTGCGGGGCAAGCCAAATGGATTGAGAAATCATCTATTAAAGCAACTCTTGAATTGGGCCCCATTAAATTATCTGAGATAATTTCTTGTTTGTACTCTAATGTTCTAACGGACCTTGCTGGGTCCATGATTTACGTAATCAAATTGGGCCAAGAAAAAGCCATCATACCCTCTATTGTTGGCTCAAACCATAACATAAATCTTGAACTGCACAAACTTGATTCGAACCCAAGTCTAACTAGTAGGCTTGATCCTCACTTTATTAAACTAATTCCATCTATCGGGTTCGAACCCAAAGTTGTGCAGATGGATACTAACCCATTTAATATCATATCTAAGGAAAAAGAGTCAAAGGACTCTAAGTTGGTTTTCAAGGATAGAATTAAGCCATTGTTACCAAATTTTGATGACACAGCAGAGCTAGTTAAGTCGGTAAAGGTAGCCCTAGTTGCTAATCAAGCGACTAGAATGAGTGAATGGTAGAAAAAAAAAAACCCTTCTTCCAAATGGACCAGGTTACATGGTTCCTCACCCTTGATCGGCGAAAAAGAAAAAATGGTTCAGGTACCCAATCTCAGAAGCTCTGGATGCAAAGAAGGTCAGGCTCGAAGACTCAGTTGTAACTACAAACCTCGCCTTGGAGTTTCTGATAACTTAATAGAAGAGATGAGAAAACTGCACACATTATTCATAACCACTTAAGCCTTTATAAAGACAAAGTTCTGAAAAGATAATCTTCTACTAATTTGAATTCTAATCAATAAGCAACTAACTTAAATATTTAAATCAAAGATATCCTAACCAAACTAAAATAAACATCATTATCTCAACACCCTCCCTTAAACTTATGTTTATCACATAAGTTTAAATATTTTAAAGTTATCTCCCTTGCATAAATGCTTTCGTGCTAGAAACACAGATCAATCTTCTGAGCTTCTGAAAAGTCGCTATTTTGAGGGGTTTTATAAATAAATCTGCAATCTGATCTTTGTTTCTACAGTAGATGAGATCAATAATTTTCTCCTTTGTAAGATCACGCAAGAAATGATATCTTACGTCAATATGTTTGCTTCTACCATGAAAAACTGAATTCTTAGATAGCTTGATAGTTGAACTATTGTTACAATATATTAGAGTTGAATCTTCCTACTTTAATTGAATTTCTTCAAGAATACTTCTTAACCACACTGCTTGAGATGCGCATGTTGTTGCTGCTACAAATTCAACCTCGATAGTTGAAAGAGTAACAATATATTGCTTCTTTGATGACCATGAGATAGCTCCAAAACCCATCATAAATACATAATCGGATGTGTTTTTCCGATAATCTAAATCTCTTACATAATCACTATCTGTAAATCCAATCAGATTTGATATATGTCCTTTTTTCTACAATATTCCATAATCTATTGTTCCTTGTAAGTATCGAAAATTCATGTTGCGGCCATGAGATACACCTCTTTTGGATTTTCTATGAATCTACTAATGAGACTTACAACAAACATAATGTCAGGCCTTGTTGCAGTTAAATACATCAAACTTCAAACAATTTGCTTGTAAAAAGTGTTGTCAACCTTGTTTCCTTCTAAGTTTTTAACAAGCTTCAAACCTGTCTCAACCGGAGTACAAACTGGATTACAATCTTACATTTGAAACCTAGTCAAGATATTATGCACATATCTTTTATGAGAAATAAAAATACATGAAGCAGATTGGATAACTTCTATTCCCAAAAAGTAATGCATTAAACCAAGGTCAGACATATCAAATTCAGTCATCATTGAAATCTTAAACTGCTCAATCATCACTTTGTCATTGCCGGTATAGATTAAGTCATCCATATATAAGAAGACTATGAGTACTTTTCCTCTAGCTTCAAATTTCATAAAAAGTGTATGTTCATAATGACACTTTTGAAATCCTTTCTTTAAAAAGTAATCTTCTATGCGACTATACCATACCCGTGGAGTTTGCTTTAATCCATAGATAGCCTTTTTCAATTTATACACTTTATGCTCATCCCCTACTTTAATATAACCCAAAGGTTGATCAACAAATATCTGCTCTTCTAATTCTCCATGTAGAAACCCCGATTTTACATATAGTTGAAATATTGACCATTAATTTTGAGCCGCCAATGCAACTGGAGTAAAGACCACTTTATAATCTACACCAAATTCTTGCTTATAACCTTTTGCAACCAATCGTGCCTTGTACTTGTCAATCTCATCTTTCTTGTTTAATTTTGTTTGAATACCCACTTTAAACCAATGGCTTTTTGCCCTTTGGGAAGTTCAGTCAACTCCCATGTTTTATTTTTTTTTCAATGGATGCAATTTCATTATCCATGGTTTTTTTCCACTTTGAATGTTGGATAGTTTCTTCAAAAGATAAAGGATCACAATCTAAAAATAAAGTAAAGTGAGTAGCAAGATCTTTAGCTTGGTTGAAATTTGTTACTTCATAATCTACATTCCAAGCCAGCCTTTTTCAGGCACGAGTAATAGAGGATTTAGTTGATATCTCTGTTGTTGTTTGTGAAATTTCAGTAGTAGTTAAGGCTTCATTAGTTGAAATTTCTTGATGTTGGACCTGCTCTCCTTCTTCTTCAACTTCATCACTAATTATAATTGAAGTAGGCTGCTTCTCATTCCAATTCCAAGTGCTCTCCTCATCAAAAATAACATCCCTACTCACCACAATTTTTTTCTCAATGGATCATACAATTTAAAAGCTTTGGATATTTTACTAATCCCAAGAAAAACACACTTTTGCCCTTATCATCAAGTTTCTTTCTTTTCTTATCTAGAATATGTGCATATGCAATGCAACCAAAAATTCTAAAGTGATCTATTGCTGGTCTTCTTTCACTCCATGCTTCTTCTGGTATTTTGTTTTAAACAGCAAAATTTCTATTCAAGATATGAATGCTCCAATTCAATGCCTCTAGAAAAAAATTCTTCAGAATTCTGCCTTTTGTTAACAAGGTTCACACCATATTGAGGATGGTTCAATTTTTTCTTTCTGATACACCATTCTGTTATGGGGAATAAGAAGCTATGAGCTCTCTTAGGATGCCATGATAATTACAAAAACTCTCAAAGTCTTTTGAGCAATACTCTCATCCACTATCAGTGCAAATTATTTTAATAGGTTTCCCAGTTTCACTTTCAACATATGCCTTGAAGCTTTTAAATGCACTAAAAGCTTCTGATTTCTCCTATAAAAAATAAATCCAAGTTTTCCGAGAATAATCATCAATGAAAGTAATAAAATATCTTTTGCCTCCATTAGAGTAGGATTTATTGGTCCACAAATATCATAGTGAACAAGTTCTAGAACATCTTTTGCTCTCCAAGACTTTCCTTGAGGGAAAAGAGTACGATGTTGTTTGCCAATAACACACTCTTCATAAACTTGGGAGGGAACAATAATCTTAAGAAGCCCTACACCATATCTTTTTCTTGGAGTGTCTTCAATCCGCCAAAGCTCAAGTGGTCATACCGATAATGCCATAGCCATGGGGAGTCTTTTGTTTTAGCCATAAAATAAGGTTGAGCCATTCAATCTTTATAGAAAACAACCTGTTTGAACTCATGGGCACAATTACAATTGCACCTCTACATGGATCATATATTTCACAAGTACCTTTTTGAATAGTAATTGTTTATCCCTTCTCTTGTAACTGACTAACACTCAATAAGTTACTTTTGAAGTCAGGAACATAAAAAACATTAGAAATTTTTGTAAAAAAACCATTCTTGGTTTTTATACTAATGTCACCCTTTCCCATCAATCTCCAAAGCTAACAATAGAGTGAAAATCTTCATTTAAGTAAAAAAATGACTTACTTCCACACATATGGTTGTTACAACCAGTGTCCACAAGCAAATATCTAACTTATGAGATTCTTGACTATCTTGAATTTCCATTAGCAAAGTCTCTACTTCTTTATTTTGTACAAAATTTGACTTTTCTCCTTTGCCTTTGTCATTCGGTAGCTTGGTGTAACATTCAGAACGGTAATGACCAAATCGATGACATCTAAAGCTCTCAATCTTAGATTTATCAAACTATTGACCTCGTCCTCTTCCTTTATTTTGTAGATAACCATCATCAGTATTTCTGTTGGCACTTCTATAGCCTCTATCTACTCTTACTCTTCCTCTACTTCCACCTCGACCTCTACCTCATAATATTGAGAAGTTATTGGCTGTAGAGGCCTTCAAAGCTTGCTCCTCAGCAGAAAATTACAATTCGTCTTCTATTTATGAACTAATAAAGAGCTTTGAAGTTCATCAATGAAGTGTGCATCTATGTCCTTTGATTCTTCAATTGAGTAGACTATATAGTCAAATTTTGCCTTCAAAGATTGCAATATCTTTTCAACAATAGCAACATCGTCCATCTTCTCCCCATGAAACCACATATTATTGGCCAACCCTATGGTTATTGCAAAATAATTGTTAACAGATTCTCTATCCTTCATCTGTAGATTTTCAAAATCCCTTCTCAAGGCTTGAAGTTGTGCACGCTTCACTTTTGATGAGCTTTGATATTTTCTCTTCATTGAATCCCATATATCTTTAGAGATTTATTTGTAAAGAATCGTCTCCAAGATAGATCGATCAATGGCTTGAAACAAATAATTCTTCACCTTCAAATCTTTCAACTTTGATGCCTCAAGTTCCTTCCGTTGTGCTTTTGTAGATACCACTCCTACATCCGTGGTGGCAACTCCGAATTCAATAATATTTCAATACTCGGATTTTAAGAAATTTTCCATCAACATACTCCAATGGTCATAATGACCATCAAAACGTGGAATAGATGGTCGCACAAAGTTGTCTACAGATATTGTGAATTTTTCACTATAAAAAACTCTCCCTTTTGTTAAAAACCAAGCTCTTGATACCACTCATAACTTAAAAGAAGAGATGAAAAAACTGCACACATTATTCATAACCTTTGAAGCCTTTATAAAAACAAAGTTCTGAAAAGATAATCTTTTACTAATTTGAATTCTAATCAACACACAACTAACTTAAATATTTAAATCAAAGATATCCTAACCAAACTAAAATAAACATCATTATCTCAATAGTTTCCACGACACAAATGGGTTTAGGCAATCATGTGGGAGGACAATGTAGTAGGAGCTAGCCTTTGAGGCTAGATCCACCCCCAGAGTTCTATTTTTCTTCATGTCTATTTGTTTTTTTTTTGTGTTGTCGATCTTTTATGTTTCGTGTTTCTCCTCGTTGTAATCAATTTCCACTGCTAGTGGACTGACATGCTTTTGTTTTGTATTTTGTGTTTTTCATCGTGTTATATTTTATTTAGCTTTATTTTCATTGATCCTGTTTTATCCAATTAAAAATAACAAAAAAGTTATACTACATCAGCATAGGGTTAATAAAACGATAAAAATATTTTTTTAACAAAATTGTTTTAAGGTGGTAAAAAAAATTAGCACATGAGTATGATATTTTAGCTGTCAATTCAACTTTTAATATCTACCTTACCATTAATATATATATATATATATATATATATATATATATATATATATATATATATATGTGTGTGTGTGTGTGTGTGTGTGTGTGTGTGTGTGTGTGGTCATACTACCATGTGAGTGTCATGCAACCATGTGATGGTAATAACATTTTCAAAATACAAAAACCAAAATCAACAGTAAAATATAATTTAAGGACAAATAGGGTATTTAAGTCTTTTTTTTAATAAAGGTTTTTTCACTAAACCAAAATCAACAGTAAAATATAATTTAAGGACAAATAGGACATTTAAGTCTTTTTTTTTTTAATAAAGGTTTTTTCACTGAATCCTTGGTTTAGACATGGCCACGGTTCAGGAACCGCCGGTTCCGGTTTCAAAAAACTTTAAATCAGAATAGAACCGTCTAGGCAAGGTTCTTGGCAGTTCGGTTCCAGTTTGGTTTCAGTTCCGATTTCAGCGGTTCGGTTCAACGGTTCTAGTTTGACGGTTCAAACGGTTTGGGTGACAGTGTGGTAGCCTTTGTTGGCAAGGCCAAGTAACGTCAGAAGTACCTTAGCTCTAGGAAGCCATGGAGCATGATGACGACTGGTTCGCCCATTCCCTTCTCTGCTATGTGCATGGCTATGCTGTTCACCTCCACCATCCGATGAGCGAAGAAAGTTACAGCGATTCCATCTCGTCTCAAAAAGTCACAACAACCATGATGGCCTTCTTTATCACGTCAAAGATATCCAAGATCAAGCTACGGAAGAACCGTCTTCAGTAATCCATCGAAGATGAACTCCCTGCCATCTTGCTGCCGCTCAAGCATGCTCCTCCCCACTTTCTCCACCATTAGGTGAGGCTTCCACATTTGTAGATCGATCCAGCCCGCCGCCCTCAAATAAAGATCTAGGATTAAGGTTTCATCGGAAGGGATTTTGGGTTTTCAAGTCTTTAAGAAAGGGCCGGCCAAAAGAGAGAACAAATCAATAAAGTAAAAACCTAATCAATTGGTTTAATTCAAGTGTTCAGACTTAACCTAATCAATTGGTTTAATTCAAGTGTTCAGACCTAACAGAATCAGACGATTCACACGACCCAAAGTCTCAAAGGGTTAAACTTAATCATATATCATAAGTCATAACGTTATTTTATATAATATAATAATATACATGTAATTCCACGGTTTTTAAATTTTGAAACCGTAACCGAACCTCATATGAAGGTTCCGTTTCCGGTTCCGATTTTAGGACGGTTACGGTTTTTCCAGTTTAGGTTCCAGTTTTTGGCGGTTCGGTTCCATGGTTTCGGTTCAACTTGACCACATCTGCCTTGGTTAAGGCATTTGTGAGAATCACACAACAATTGACGTGAGTAATTAAATATTTGATAAGAGAATAGGAGAAAATTAATGTTAAATGCTATTAATATCAATGAAATGAACACCAATCACAATTGTAAGTATTGGCAATGTGAAAATAGGCCAACAAAAAGATAATTGCAATCAGGGGCGGCTCAAGGTAAGCCGACTAAAGCCATTGCTTTAGCCTCCAATTTCAAGTAGGGATGGCAACGGGTAGGGTATGGGTAGGGTATGCCAAAACCCTTACCTTTACTCGTAACCCCTACCCCATACCCGTACCCTTCAGGGTAAAAAAAATCATACCCTTACCCTTACCCGCAGGATACGGGTATACCCGCAGGGTACCCATTAGTCAAATTACCAAATTAAATTTAAATAATAATAATAATAATTTGATTTAACAAGTTGATTGATTTTCATTGTCTATGTGTTGTTTTTAATTTATAATAATGAGAGAATTTATAAATAATTTTTAAAATTTATATTTAATATGTTGTTTTTAAAAGATTGAGAGTAACAATGTACTTGTTAACTTTCAATTTTTAAACATTATTATTATGAATCATCACAATTATGTTGGAATATTATTTTTAACACATGTTTATAATGTTTATCTCTCCCATCCCGTACATAAGCAGCATAACTCGGGCGTAACACTAGTAAATTGTTATGACATTATTTTTTTATATTTGATTTATAATATTTAAATTTTTTTATTTAATTGTGATTCTTAATATAAATCCAAAATTTAATTTTAATTATATTATGCTCTATTAAATATAAATATAAAAAATAAAATAGTATCCAAAATAATATATTAAAAGAAAATATAAGGTATTATTTTCAAATTAATCACAAGGAAAAAAAGTTAGGTAAATTATTGGGTAAATGTTTAGCTTAATAAATAAATAAATATATAAGGGCAGTAGGGTAAGGGCACGGGTATGGGTTTTACCCGTACCCTCTTCAACGGGTAAGGGTATGAGTAGGGTAGAGGCATACCCTTACCCGACCCGTACCCGCTCAAAAAATAACGGGTAATACCCGTACCCATACCCGTACCCGGTCAAAGAGGGTAATACCCTCTTTGACCGGGTACGGGTATGGGCATACTCGTCGTGTAGGGTACAGATTGCCATCTCTAATTTCAAGAAGCCTTGAAATAATTTTTTATTATAATTAATTAACATATTAAAGTTTTTTAAATTAATACTTAATTAATATATTATAATTTCATCTAACTTTTTACACTATAGAATAATAAATGAAGGTATTAAAATATTTTAATTTAATGTTTAATCAATTTTATATTTTCTTTCAACTAATTTTTTAATTTTTTTAATCTTTTTAATTAACTATTTCGAATGCTGGCATTTATGTTTTCAAGATAACTACAATTCTTTTAATTATGGGAAAAAATTAAACTTATGAATCTTGATATATTTTATTTTCATTCATTAAATTTTTATTGTAAATTTAAAATATATCTATTAAGTGATAACGAGTCATAGCAGTCATATAAAAGATTAACAACTCATATAAATATTTATGAAAAATAAATAAATAAATAATAGTTTTTACTAAATAAATTGAAGGTTCTATTTTAAAATTTGGTTGTAAAGCTAGTTAAATTAAGCCTTCCCTAATTGCAATATGGAGTCAAACTATCACAGGCTCTTCTGCATGCAATGCATTGAAGATTTTGGGCACATTTTTGGAGTATAAATGGTGGTTGTATGCGGATGTTTTAGCACTTATGTGTGCACAGATCCTGTCCTCACTTATTCGGTTATTATTTGTACACATCTTTCAAAAACTTAGCCGTTTATATTGAAAAGAAAAAAACATTGAAGATTGTACCACAATGGTTAATGGTTCCAAAAGTGATAAGATCTTTCATAGGTTGTCAAATAAGAGTTGTGACCTCTGAGAGAGGGAAATGATGATGCAACCTGCATTAGTTGATTGCCATGTCCTGGTTGAAAATACCGGGTTGAGTAAGAATGTCAAGAAGCAGACAATCTTATCAAAGTTATTCAATTGTAATAAATTGCTTCAGCAGAATGACAAACGTATTCTTGCAGAAAAATCTCATATTAGCAAGCAAGCTGGATAATAATGTGTCTTTGCAAGCAATAATAACTGCAAGGTCACAAAGGACAGCTAATAATGGTGAAGTGTGATACAGTTGGAACAATATATATATATTGGCTCGCCTGACTGTAATTTCCTAGAATTCTTCAAGAACCGACAATACCATGATATATTACTGTAGATAGGAACAACTGACTAAGAATGGCTGTGTATAATAAATACAATATGGGTGAGTTTTCTGAAGGATGGTAAAGGAAAAAAAGGACAGGTTGGAGTTTGTCCTGGTTTATTCCATGAAATCCTTTGGACATTACTCTTACCTTGTCTCTTTTATTAGTTATGCGGGCAGGGAAATTTTACATGGATGTAAGTATCAAACAAAAGCATGAATTGTGTCAATTCAGGCCGGTCCGTGGCCCATCAAAACCCACCATTTGGCGGGACGGGTTGGGGCGAGGCGGCCAACTATTTTGGCGGACCGACAAAATACCAACCCAACTCAACCCACTTTGGGTTGTGAGTTGGGTGGTCTGTCCCGCCAAAAATATAAAAAAATAATAAAATAATTATATTTCATAGTTTTCACATATTTATTTATATGTTTGGCATAACCTGGCCATAATACATAAAAAAAATTAACAAAATCTAAAATAGTAATTGCAAAATAAAAACATCCATTACTATTTAAAAATCCTTTTAAATTTGGAAAGTTTAACAAAATTTTAAAAAAAATCAAAATGTTAAAAAAATCAATATTTTTCGCATAGAAGCCCCTCTATAAACATGTATTTATCTTTTCTAATTTTGTAATTAATTTAATAATTTTTAATTTTTAATTTTTTTTATAAATTAAAGGTGACGGGCTAGCCCGTCGTAACCCGCGGCTCGCGCAGGCTGACCCGTTTAGACCCACTTTCAAACGGGCCTATATAAAGCCAACCCAACCCACTTATTTTAATTGGCGAGGTGAGCCAGTTTGGAAAGTTAAGTCCAAATTGGCAACTCTATGTATAATACTTTGGATAGCCTAAAAATGTTTAAAATTTGTCTTGAAATTAAGACGCTAATGAAGTGTCTATTCTGATAAATGTTGCAAATATTTAAATAAAAAAATTAAAGATTATTGTTCAAACAATGAATCAAGAGGAACAAATTATATAGTGCCGAGGACACAGTAATAAAATAAGTCGGAGAAAAAGAAGTTCTTTAGCATACTCGACACATGAGGCTAAATTTTTTGACAGAGTATTAAACTATGTTTTTTTTATTATGAGATACAAACTTCAATCTGCGGCTATAACTATTTTATGTATAACTAAATCAAAAAGAGTAGAAATATTAAATTCAATGAGACATATATATATATATATATATATGTATAATGACAGATAAAAAAAATGATGTGCAGCTGTAGAAACATTAAGCACATGAGCTTGATGAACTCGAACATGGAAAGAAACCAAATTCAGCAAGCAAGTTTAAAGCTTTAAACTTTAAAGGAGCTAGAAACAGAGTTAAAACACAAGTATGGACTGGAGATTATGAACATGCACTTGAAGACTCCACTGTTCTCTCTTCAGAAGAAGTAGTCATGCAAATAAACCAGTGAAAAAATTTTCTAATTCTTTACTGTGTTTCGAATTCTGATTTTGGAGAACCAAATTGTTTTCAGGAAGCTGTGCAGGTTAAATATATCTCTACATGAACACTTGCTAGGAAGGATGGGATGACATCACTAAGCGAAACCAGAGTTGAGAGTTGTTGAAGCCACCTGAGGAAAACAAGAGGATTTGGTGTGAAACATGAAGTTGGAGGTAAACTAAGCTAAAAAGTAAGGCTTGCAATGAATGGATATAAGTTGAGAGCATTTGCTTAACATTAGTAAATTTTGAGTGATTGGTAGCTTGAGCTATGATTAGAATGAAATTAAGCATTCCAAATGTAGCAGAAAATATGCGAATAAGCCTCAGATTGGAAAATTAACAGACTTGAACAAATTTGGTATTGTCATTTTGTATGCAAATAAAATTCAGTCTGTGGGTTGTATGAAAAATTACGAGCTTGTTTACAATGTAAATTTTACTAAATTTTAACATTGTACCAATTTTGAACCTTTCACTGTTGCTATCTCGAAG
Source organism: Dioscorea alata (assembly GCA_020875875.1). Taxonomy (NCBI): domain Eukaryota; kingdom Viridiplantae; phylum Streptophyta; class Magnoliopsida; order Dioscoreales; family Dioscoreaceae; genus Dioscorea; species Dioscorea alata. Next base: position 6,174,727 of record CM037011.1, read on the forward strand.
CTTCTTTGATACCATGTGAAATGCCACATTTCTAATTACAGGTGGAGACAGAGAGACAGGGTTACCTGTTAAGCATTCATGGAAGAAGAGATTACTTGCTTAAAAACATGACATGTGATTCTTTCTTCATTAAATACAAGATGTAATTGCATTTATAATTAATATTGACATTTTCCTTAATGTTGTGCCAAGAAAATGCAGATCATATGCGGAATTTGAAGAAAAAGGCATAAAATGTAACGATGTAAAAATACGAAAGCATGATGGTACAAGGCGAAGATACAGTTAATTTGAAGAAGTATGCTGTTCATCTGAATTTACTAATGGTATGATAGTCTTATCTATTTGTCAGTTTTGCTTATTCAAATGCATGCAGGCACCGATGAATACTATCGATGATTATTCTATTGTTAATTTCAGTCTTCATTTTTATCATTTCTCGTGGATCTAATTAGCTAAATTTTGTTATTTTTATTTAATATATGATTCAATATCATTCAGCAGAAATGACAGCAGAAATTAGTATAGATGATTACTTTCCATAAAAAAAATATATGATCATTGAACAGAAATGACAGCAGAAATTTGCATCGATGATTACTCTTCGTTCATATTTCTGAAAGTTCAATGAGTCTCAAACAAAGAACACATGTACAGTGAAGAGAATGGAATTAAGTTCACCTGGTCAGTTGTGTAGAGGATTTGGACCTTGAGGGACAGATCTATCATACATTGCAAAAGATGGGCTTACATCACCATTTTCATCATGTTGAGAAGGAGATATCGTCCTCGAAAAATACCTTACTGACGGTGCTGATATCATTTCCATTGATCTCTGCTCAGCATTGTTATACGTGGTTTCTCTGCCACAAGATAAACTAAACACTTGCCCAAGAACAAGAAATATCAGCAACGAGGAAATGGTTAGCAAAATAAAGCTTTGAATTTTCATTGCTATGATGAGAGAAAGAAAGCTTGGGATTTGTGGTAGTTTTGGTGAGAAAAAGCTGATGAGAAATCTAATAAAAGTAATCTTATGGACCTTTCTTCAAACTCAATATGGTTGAAGAAGATGGCTGAGGACATCTGACTATTGAGAAGGAGAGGAGCTCTTCTCATCTTCATTTGGCTTTTATGAATGTGAGTTGGATCCTTCAATACAAAAGTACAGAGTAATCAACGAGTTTAAAGTCTCCATGATCAAACTACAGTAAGAGAGTTGTCATTTTATTCGGTTTCAAAGTGTAACACCACAAGTTTTGATTTTCTAAGTTAATAGGACAATGATAGGACCTATGACTCATTAAGATCAACTCCACTCCACTCTTGTGAAATTCACATAAGAGAAATTTACAGGGTCAAAAATTATAAGTTAATCAGGAAGACAATTAGTGATGGATTTCATTTCTCAATAGCAAGGGACGGTCAGAAATAATGACTTGATTGGCTATATTCTGAAGATACAAAGCATACCAGATATACATTTCTCTATATAGTTTATAGTAAAAAATGTTAAACCTTTAGTGTTATTTAAATTTTTGTTGAAGAGTAATGCTATTCTTACCAATTTAAGTTATGAATTTCACTGATCACCATTCAATGCATGTCAAGATCATGTTGTTGGTGATCTCAAGAAAAAATTAGTGGTCATTAATTATTTCTTTTTTCCTCATAACCATTGTCATTCCGATACTACTTTCCAGTAGTCAGTTGATACTCTATCACATTTTATGGAGCGTTTTATATGTGAGAAAATAACAACTTTACATAAAAAAATTAAATTAAAAAAATTTCACATGTTTGATTTTAATATAAACTATACAAAATAGTTGTCTTCATGCAATCACTTCCTCTTTGAATAAAGAAAATAATTCATAGGGGTAGGGAATGGCTATGGAAAAATTGAAAATAAATGTTAAGGCAGGTAAAATTTCAATATTACCCCTTGTTTAAAGAAAAAATTTTGTTTTCCTTTTTTTTCTTGCTTTTGAAAACCCTTGAACAAATCTCCTTAACTTCTCGTTCCTTTCCAAAACAGTTCCTTTCCAAAACAAAAGAAAAAGTTGACGGACTTATATGAGGATCAAATAATTTCTCTTCGTGTCACTTTGATTTAGGTGATTGAATGGACTTATGAGCCATAAAATCAAGAGAACATCCAAAAATTAAAAAGTTCAGTATCTGCCAACTGTTGTGGGTTCCATTGAAATTCCAGACGATTTCATTCTAGTAAAAATTTATCAATCATAGAATTCTGTTCTAATTTGCTTACAGCACAACAAGTATCAGAAAAACCAACAAGGAAAAGAGAAGGATCTTTGTGATGAATCTATCAAAGAGGTGATGATTTTCTGATTTCTGATCATCTGACAGATGCATCACATCAATTTAATCAATAGGTCAATGCTGTCGGACATCAACATTATCATATGAATGCTGATATGCCACTCACATATGGTGCTAGCATTCAGAAGGGAGCTCTTTCATGGCTTCTGAAGGGCTGGGGCCGTAATAAAGAAGAAGCAGTTGAGGTTTACAAGAAAAAACTGTGTGCATAGGTTGTTGGCATTTCATGCAATCCACTGAAACAGATGAACATGCACAAACAGTTCTCTCTAGGTCCAATTGTCAAGCAACTATGAACCATTCTTTGTTATGTTTGGACCGATCCACGCTCACAAACAAACAAACAAACTATTTATAGCCAAAAAATTTTGCCTGGAGATGGCCCAAACTTAAAGAAGACGGATTGATAAATCCCTTTCACTTTGTTGCAAATATTTCCTTCAGATCTTTACATCTTTAAGTATTTTCTTTCCTCATATTTATAGGAGATGAAGTAGGCTGGCGAATTAGTGATAATAAAATCAATTCGCAAGGCTGATTTAAAATGAATGATGAAAGCACTTACAGACTTGATGGCTGGATAAGTTGCAGACAATTTTCTGTTCTTCTGCAAATATTATTGCCAGTAAAGATAAATTTTGCAGCAGAGTTTGATGTTTTCGCTGAGTGCTTTTACAATGAACCGATATGAAAAGAGATAGCAAGTTTTTCATGCGGTATTTATTTCAGGAACAGCATGTAAAATGTACCACCGCTACAAGTTGACTAGTTCTAGTAATAAACAAGAATTTTTTGAAGGGTTGATTCAACAGAATCAAACAACCGCTGCTTGTTCTTCGTATTTTTATGAAGACATAGCCGAATACATTCACTCTTTCGTGCTTTCCACTGGATCAATTTCCTTCTGTTGCTCACTAGCACCTTGAACAAAATTGCTGTCAGTTGCCTTGGCTTCAGTAGTTTGAGTAGCTACTTGAGATGATTCAGATGCATCAGCAGTAGCCACATCCACCACAGGGACAGTTTTCTTGATTGTTCCAACTTTAACATATTTGCTCATGAACTTGTATTCCCAGTCCTGCAACGCTTCGAGCTCAAACGGACCAAGGCCTGAGATATCTCCAGTCAAATCATTCTCCTCAAAAGACATCTTAGCTAGAGCCCTGCTAGCATCTTTGCCAGCAAACAGAGCATATGGGCCTCCTGGTCCATAAAACATTCTGCAATACAGATGGAATCAAACATTTTCAACAAGAAGATGGCTAGTTTGCATGGTCAGATAAGTAATAATTCAAGGATGACCATAAGAATGATAAGGATTTGTAAAATTTGAAGTACCCTTTCTACTGGAACATATGTGTTTTATATTGATGATCGGGTAATGGAAGACACACAATATGATTTTCGTTTCCAATATAGATAAGGATACCATTAGTTATTTTTGGACTGAAATACCTGGATGCAAACCATAGAACAGAATCTTCAACAAAATCGAATTCATCGTGCAAAAGTAAATCCAAACCAGTTGAACACAACAACAAGGATTGAGAATAATCAATGGCTCAAAAACAATTGCTAAATACATACAACAACACAGATGGAGCATGCTTACCACTAGCAAGATCAAACATGTCTCAGATAGAGTCATAGATCAGACTTCTAAGAATCATTTATAATTTATGATGGAACCTTCATGTTACCTAAGACAATAAATAGAAGATCCTACAGGTGGCCTACCAAAAAGAACAGAGAGTCACAGGCAATGGCTCCGATTACTCTTAAAGAAATGAGTATATACAAGGAAATCATGAAGGTCTCTTTCAAGAAGTAGCATAATCAAAGGTCTCATCATCAATACATCAGGAAATCAGAGTCTCTAACCTTTATTATATCATAAGAATTATGAACGTCAGAAAAGGGAAATGGCTATTTCTAATGCCTAAGTTTGAGATTATAAACATTTAGACGATGTTTACATGCCTACTTCTAACACTTGAATTTACATCCACAGTTCCACAACTTTTAAAAATGAATTCACTTCTTAAGGGCAAGCTTAGGTTAAAATCAAGGGCATCAATCTTACTCTAGCTTTTTCTAGTAAGTTTGAAATTGACAGCCGAGATGACAATCACATTTTCTGCCCTAACAGATTTCAATATCGCACATCGGATTTGAGTTTGACAAGTGAAGCAGTTCTTTAAAAAAAAAACTGCATCACAACCAAAAAGTCTGGTTAATAATCTATGATCAATAAATTTAAGCCTCATCCGCTTCTTGTTAGAAGTCAGTGTGGGAATGCATTCAACGGACAATGAAGACCTTCAGCTAATGGCAAGAAAAACATAGACTAAAACAAATCACCTAGCAAAGAATTTCACACAATCGCCTCAAATCATATCTGATAAATGTCTTACCACTTCCCCAAGTTGAAACTACACCTAGAATTCCTTAGAAGTATAATTTAAAAAAAAAAAAAAAAAAAAAAAAGAACAAGGATCCTTTTAACATTATGACACTATGAAAATCTCACTCCTCCATCAATCACAATTCTTCACAAGAAAACAACAATAGCATGCCCACAAGCGAACTCATCAATCAAAAAATACACTATCCCCACACTAAAAACTCAAATTCATACTCAACTAAACAAAAAACAACTACACCCAAAATTCGCGGATAAAATACAATATTTGAACCAACACCAAGCCAATAAATCAATCAGAGTGTAAAAAAAAAAAAAAAAAAAAGCGAGATGAATGGCCAAACCTGCTCTGAGAGACATCATAGATTTGGCCCTTGATGGCCATGAGAAGGGGCTTCTTGGGATCAGTCCCATCAAAAACCCTAAGCTCCTCTTCAGTGACCTCTCCAATCTGCACAGGCGGTGGCAGCGGCTCCATCGCCTCCAGCTCGCGTTTGCTCGGCGGGGGAGGAGGGGGGGCACCAAAGAGGCCAGACACGGCGTAATAGAAAGCTGCGGCTACGGCCAAGACAGTGAAGAAGGTCGCCGCCGATAAGCCGGTGTAGGCTTCGATAGCGTGCTTGAGAGTCTCCCAAGCCTCCGTCACTGCCGCCATTGTTCGATGCTCCTGAAGTCTGCAGGAATGCTTCAGAGATGAGCTCTTATTTTATATTTGTATTTCTGAAGTTGGTGCTTGTACACCACGTGGCGGATTTTTATTTGATGAAATCGTAGCGTTCGGTGAGGACAGGTATTGGAGGTCAAAGCATTAGAGGGTTCTGAATGCTGTTTGGAGAGAGATAGGGGATTAAGGATTGAGAGTAGGTGAGCTCTGGTAGGAGCGAGAATGCGAGGCAGGTTTGGATCCGCTGTATGGTACCATTCGTCATTTATAGTACAGCAATTTATTTATTTATTCTGAAAAAGACAATACAATTTTATCACATTTCTCATGGGTATAGACAGGTTTATTGTAGCATCAAAATAATTTAAAAGTCTAGAACCAAATTTTAGCATCAAACCTTATATTTGTGCCTTCTTGTCAAATATATAAAATGTGCACACTCTATACATGTTTTATGAGAATATATGAGGGTCCATGAAAACGGAAGAGAATTCACCATTTAATGTTTTACTATTTACTAATAATTCAATATTTTTTAATGCTTATAGCAATCAAAATATACAAATTATAATATTTTGGCTAATAACGTTGAGAATAGGCAAGTTATGTCATTTTCAAGTATTGGTTAAATAACTTAAAAAACAATGATTGTTTTTAAATATTGTCAATGTTATAACATGAAAAATATGCCAAGCCTAGGGGGTTTTTGAGGGGCATTAGCCATCTCCTTTATAAGTGGTGATAAAATACTTGCCCTTTTTTTTTCCTCTAATCCTGGTAACCCTGATTTCTCTCCATCATTTCTTTTATCCAACCACACTCTACTTCTATTTTTTTTCCACTTTTCTCACTCCTAACAATTCAAATGAATTAATATATTAAATGCATGGTTTGTTAGGCAACCAAATGACCATATCTCCTTGGTTTTGTCGGAGAAATATTTTTTTAATATTTATAAATAATTTATATAGTGGTATTAGATTATTTGTATTCATTTTGTTAGATTTTTATAAAATATGATGTTATTATGTTAGGTTGATGTATTACTATATAATTAGTAGTTATTTAATTACTGTATTATTTAATGGTGTTACTAATCGCAAATTAAAACTTAATCTTAATTTTTCATTTTTGTTTTGGAGTATTAATTATATCAAACTTGTGAAACAATGCACTAACTTTTATGTAATAGATCCAATTTTGATTAAATTTTTTTAAATTTGTTATGAAATTGAGAATGTAGACAAACACATGATGTCTAAAGTGGAGAGAAGGGAGAAATAGCCAATTTCTTATTCACTTTATTGGTATATCATGTGTGTATCATATATATATATTACAAAATTACAAATTTTAGTCTAAGATTCATAGGAAAGGTCATATCAAACTTTTTCATAAATATAATTAGAAAATAAAGAGACATGAAAAAATAAATAGTTTTAGGAGTTCATGACGTGAAGAGGTTTAAAAGTTTAAGGAGATGAAAAGTTAAGCATTAATGGGCATGTTTCATAACAAAATTATTATATTTTAAAAAAATGAAATTGTGAATAAATTTAAATTCTTTTATTGTGATCCTCTCATCCATTCATATATTTTAATTATTTTTTATAGTTTATCTTGAAATTAATTAATTAATTTTTTTTAACAACATGATCAAGCTCCATGATGCATATTTATGTCTATCTTTGAACATTGTACTGAAATTATAGGCTTATGAGAGAAAGTGAGTTATATTATGTGACCCAAATTCATCATTTTCTAATGGATTTTGGTCTTGTTAGTGGGTTTGAAATGCACACATTTCACTAGATATGCGGTGAAACAATAATTACACTTGAGAAATGTGACATTACTCTTAGACTTACCAATTAAGGACAATGAAACTTACCAATTAAGGACAATGAAGTCATCAGACAAACATCTAGTTTAGGACTTGCTCTCTGTGAAGAGTTAGTCAATCTTGTCCTGCCATTAGAGTAAAAGAAAGTCCAATAATAACATTAACCTAGCTCCAAGAAACATGCATTTGGTGTGTTGTCATATGATACAAGTCAGCAACTAATAGAGTGTATGCCCACACATACATGGTAAGGTCTATATTCTAATGCCACATATGTCACAAAATATGTTCATTTGAAATGGTTACTACTTTTAACAATTTTCACAAAAGTTGGAATAAATAATTGGGGATCTACGTATCTAGTGACCCTATATAAGTCACTATGCCGTGCATGCAATAAGAATATAAAAAATATCAGTGGATCTATGAAATTGCTTCAATTATCAGTCTAGTATAGGAGTTCTAACATATCTCCATGCCGTGCATGCAATAAGAATATAAAAAATATTAGTGGATCTATGAAATTGCTTCAATTATCGGTCTAGTATAGGAGTTCTAACATATCTCCATGCGCTCAATCTATCATCTCATTTATTCTGTCTCGTAGTGTAATACAGGCCTTTAACATAGGCCTTTTGACACACCCTTGCGTGTCTGCAAGTGCACCAGCCGTCTAGTAATAAAATATACTAGAAGAATTGGATAGTCAAATCCACAGGGAAAATAGGAGTACTACTAGTAACTAAAAACCTCATTATCGAGGCTCAAATAGGGAGTGAAGTGATCAATCACGCAAGTAAATAATAAGAAAAAGACAAGCAAGCAATAAAATAAATAGGGAGAAATCAATCAAGATAAATCGGGCACCCGGACAATGTTCCCCCTAGAATCTTATGATAAGTGCTAGACTAGTATCATGCTTTCTAAATGAGTATGGTTGAGTCATGGGAAATCTAAAGACACACCTATCCCTATTGATCTCCAAGCAACTGACAACTAGTCCTTGATAAGTGTATAATTTCACATGATTTTATACTATTTATACACTTGATTTGTATGTATTAGGGTGTTTATTTTGAAGATGATGTTAAACATGGTGAAAAATATGATTTTAGGTGATGAGTAGTGCATAATGAGGAGAAGAAACCAAAAGAAGCAATTTTGAGCCAGAGTAAAGAAGATAGAGTTCTCTCGATATCAACAACAAGGGAACAATGCAGACAAAACACCTTACAGCCAGACTTACGACAATAAGCCTCATTCTTATACCCATAGGAGGAGCATAATAACCTGACAAAGGGACTTACTGTAGGACTTACGCCCTTAAGTCAGACAGTAAAGGTTATCTAAAGGAGCTTACATGGAGCAGTACACGCCTATAAAGTAGATCGCAAGCACCATCCTGAGAAGTTTACAGTCCAGCACTTACGGCTGTAAGTTGAACCATAACACCAAGTTAAAAAACCTTAACAAGCAGAGCTTATAGGGGTAAAATGCTTGTAAGTCATGTGACCTATCATCTCCAGCTCTTTACAGCCCTGTTCTTACGCCCATAAGTATCCCATAAGTGGTTAGGTATAAAAGACTTTCCTGAGGGTTTTTGGGAAATTTTTTGATGATGAAGCAAAGGAAGAAAAAGGAAAAGATTCTTAGGGTCTTCTTCAATAATCCAACAAGGGGGAGAGGCTTATCCACCATCTAGGACACTATTGGAGTCGTCGAGGAGCATCCTTGGTGGCGTTTGTGGAAAATTGGAGGAGAGTTCATTAGCACCGAAAGGGGCGAGGAAAGAAAGGGGGGTTTTTATGTTTCCATTTATTTCTCTTGCCTCTATTGGATTGTATGAGTCTTAGATAGAACCTAGGGTTTATATTTTAATTGACATTGGTTGTGGATTTTGAATGCTTTTTATGTTGATTGATTAAGTGCAATCTATTGTGGTTGAATTCAATTGTGCGTTTCTATTATTTTGGATTCTATTGTAGCAAAAACCAAGAATTCATAGTTGATATACTTATGTGATGAATCGAAAGATCCACCTAATATAGATGATAAGTGCTTGTGTTATAGTAACGCGAAGCGTTATTATCTTGCAATGAACATATCTTTTATCAGATTTTATCACTAAATAGTGTGCATTTGTGTATTCTTATGCATTGTAGGTTTGCAGAGCTAATTTGGAGAAAAAGAACAAAGTTAGATAGTGTTCGCCGTTGTTGGGAGGTTTTCGGACCAAGCAAGGAACAAGGCATGAGATTAGACTTGTGAGTGTGTGCCAACCTCCTTTGGAGGGGCACAAAGACAGTCACATTCACAATAAGTATAATTTGTGTAGCTTAGGAGAACTTCGCCAAGAAGGAGACTTGAAGCAATCGGCACGATCTACCATTGATTGTGTGCCCAATTCAATGGCCTCGATGAAGAACGGCGGACTCGGGGGCGTTTCGGCGAGTTACTGTAGAATTAACACACGACCGTGTTCATTTCGGCCGAATTTCAAAATTCCAGAGAATTCACACGGGCGTGTGGAATTAACACACAGCCGTGTGAATCAATTTTTCAGCAGACAGAAACTTCACACGCCCGTGTGTTAATTCCACACGGCCGTGTGAAGTCCCGAAAAGTCCAAAATTTAAATCCACACTCAGCATTATAAAAGCCCGATTTGGAGACTTTTAAAATATCTTTTGACCCATATTTCTCCCCAACTTCTGGAGAGTGCGGCTAGGGTTTCGGAGAAGACTTCGTGGAGGTTTGGAGCGCGTCATCGGCATCATCACCGACGTCCGGCGGCCGCACAAGACCACGGCCACATCTTACTCGAGGGGGTTTTCATTAATGCTTTTTATTTATACTTTCTCTCATATTTTGATGAACATGTATAGCTCCATGAGGAGCTAAACCCCTCGTGGGTATTCGGACTTGTAAAACCCTAGGATTCTTATGTTTCTATGACTTTGCTATTGTGCTTTTCCATTATTGATAAATAAATCGAGTTTCAATTTTAATTATCTTGTGCTATTGTTTTTCCCTTAGCCGTGACACTAAGGTTGAGAGCAATCTTGGTTATCCTTTGGAGGTATGACAACTCCTATAGGGTTAGACTCCTTAAGATTGAAGAGGGTTGAGAGGGAGAGTTGTGAGGTAGCGATGTACCCCTTTCCCCTCCGGTGTGATTTCTCCCTACCTCCGTTTCCTTGGTTAATTAGCGGTTAAGATAGAGTGTTAGGGCTCCATCTAGACTAGGGTTCTTCCACCTGGACCAAAGGGTTAGAACTACATAGAGAAACAGGTTTTATCACTAGGAATCCCTAGAGCTTAAAGCAATCCCACATAGTGTTAGGGTCAGGAAGATAGACTCCCCTAGGGCTTAGTTGACAGGTCAACAAGAGTCAAGGGTCATAGTGAATCCTAATGCCGGGACATAATGATGGGGTTAGTCACGGTTGACCTTAAGTTTTGGGACCGTGAGTTTAAGGATATCCTCGACTCAATTAACAATCCCACTCACAGAGTTTGGTGATTCGTCTTCCTCGCAAGCTAATCTACGGTAAATCCCTTGCCTTAAGCTGACGCGTCTTCTCCTTGCCAAAGAACCACAAACAATAAGCACAAGCCACACAAGGAAACCCTAGGCCTCCCCTACAAACAACCCTAACCAACAAGGGACACAAGGAAAACCCACTTGGGTTCAGTGCTATAGTAATTCTGGCCCCAAGGTAAGAAAACGTTCAAAGATTTCTCTAGGTCGAGGGCAAACAAACCAACAAGATCACTTCTCACAAGTTTTACCCTCAAAGAAGAAAAAGAACAAGAATCAAGCCCCCAATTGAAACCCCAACCAAACCCTAGATATTCTCATCCAAGAACAAGGAAAAACAAGCAAGCAAGGGAGCTTACCTTGAGCCAGGAGAGAATCGCACCTAAGATCCAAGAACACGCCCACATACCACTCCAAAATCGACCTTTAAATGCCGAAGAATGATGGGGGAGGAGAGGGGAAGAAGGTAGGAATGTTTGGGGAAAATATATGAAGAAGAAGGGTCCAAATCGGGCTTTAAAATGCCCAAAAACCCAGATCGCACGGCCTGTGCACGGCCGCGCAGTGCCCACACCCCCCGGGCTTAAAGCTGTGCGACCCAGTGCAAGGGCGCACGTCGCCCATGCAGCTCACAGCCCGGCCCGCGCGGTCTCCTATTTGGGCTATGCTGCCGGTAAACGGCCCACACACTCGAAAAACACCTCAAAACTCACCCCAAACACTCGACAAAAGTCTCCAAATGGTTGATAAGAAGCCTCAAACAAAAGCCGATGAGAAAGCGACCAAAATAACTAAGGAAAAGGGAACACAAACAAGGAAACAAGAAGACCGAACATCACACTATCACTTGGAATCCCTAGAACCCCAAGCAATTCCACATAGTGTGAGGCTATAGGAGATGGACTCCCCTGGGGCTTAGTTGAGAGATCAACAGAGTGAAGGGTTGTAGTGAATCCTAGTGCCGGGGCATAATGTTGGAGCTAGTCACGGTTGACCTTAGGTTTGGGACCGTGTGCTTAAGGATTTCCACAACTCATTAAACATCACTTAGAAGGTATATTACTAGTCTTGCACTAGAAGTATTAGTCCTAGGGGGAGCTTTGTCCGGGTACCCCATATTTGCATTGATTGTTTCCTCCTTACTCTTTGCTTGCACTCTTCTTTCTTTCATATTTCTCTTTCTTTTATTGCACACACATTGCTTTCTCTCACACCATTATTTCCATAATAGCTAAGTAGTAATTTCTCTTGTCTTGAATCACTACTCCCTTTGGATTCGACTACCCGCTCACCAGGGTATTATTACTTCAACAACCCATACACTTTCGGCGTGTGTCAAATACCTAACAAACCCTAGGGAAAGTCTATAGCTGGATACCTGACACACTCCTTGCGTGTGTACCCCGCAAGTGCACGGGTTGTCAAAGTAATAAAATCCCCTGGTGAGTGGGTAGTCGTATCCATAGGGAATAGGGATTTGGAACACAAGAATTCGCTATTTAGTTATGCGGTGTATGAAAAGTGATAATCGGTTTGATGAGAGAATTATGGAATCAATTAAAATAAAAGACAAGAAAGTAAATAGAGAGATGGGAGACAAGAGAGTGCAAGTAAAGGTAGAAGGAGAAAGACTAGCAATGAATGAAATAGGGTATCCGGACAAGCTACCTCTAGGACTTATGCTTCTAGTGCAAGACTATGCTATTATACTTTCCTATTGATGTTAATTGAGTCGAGGATATCCTTAAACACACGGTCCCAAACCTAAGGTCAACCATGACTAACCCCAACACTATGTCCCGGCATTAGGATTCACGTCAACCCTTCACTCTGTCACTCACGCAACTAGGCCCCAGGGGAGTATTTCTACCTAAGCCTAACACTACGTGGGATTGCTTTAAGCGTTAGGGATTCCTAGTGATAAAACATGTTCCTATGTATAGTTCTAACCCTTTGGTCCAGGTGAAAAAACCTAGTCTAAATTAAGCCCCAGTGCGTAGGATTCACGTCAACCCTTCACTCTGTCACTTGCGCAACTAAGCCCCAGGGGAGTTTGTCTACCTAGCACTTCACTCTATTTCGACCGCTAATAAATCAAGGAAACGGAGGTAGGCAGAAATCACATCGGAAGGGAAAGGGGATACATCGCTACCTCACAACTCTCCCTCTCAACCTTCTTCAATCTTAAGTAGTCTAACCCTATAGGAGTTGTCACACCTCCAAAGGATAACCTAGATCATTCTCAATCCTTAGTGTCATGGCTAAGAGAAAACAATAGTACAAGATAATTAAAATTGAAACTCGAATTTATTCATCAATCATGGAAAAGTATAATAACAATGTCATAGAAACATAATAATCCTAGGGTTTACAAGTCTGAATACCCATGAGGGGTTTAGCTCCTCATGGAGCTGTACATGTTCATCAAAATATGAAAGAAAGAACAAAACAAAAGCATTGATGAAAACCCCCTTTTGTATGGTGTGGCCGTGGTCTTGTGCGGCCGTCGAACGTCGATGTCGATGCCGATGACGCGCTTCAATCCTCCACAAAGTCCTCTCCGAAACCCTAGCCGCACTCTCCAGAGGTTGGGGAGAAAGATAGGTCAAAAGATATGTCAAAAGTCTCCAAATCGGGCTTTTATAATGCTGAGTGCAGCTTTAAATTTTGGACTTATTGGGACTTCACACGGCCGTGTGGAATTAACACACGGGCGTGTGAACTTTCTGTCTGCGGAAGAATTAATTCACACGGCCGTGTGTTAATTCCACATGCCCATGTGAATTCTCTGGAATTCTGAAATTCGGCCGAAAGTGAACAGTAGCTTGCTACAGTGTTTTACTGCAGTGACAAGCTACAGTGCTGCTACAGTGCTCGCCGAAACGCTCCCAAGTCCGTCGTTCTTCATCGAGACCATTGAATTGGGCACACAATCAATGATAGATCATTCCGATTGCTTCAAGTCTCCTTCTTGGCGAAGTTTTCCTAAGCTACACAAGTTAGGCTTGTTGTGAATGTGACTGCCTTTGTGCCCCTCCAAAGGAGGTTGGCACACACTCACAAGTCTAATCTCGTGCCTTGTTCCTTGCTTGGTTCGAAAACCTTCCAACAACGGCGAACACGATCTAACTTCGTTCTTCTTCTCTAAATTAGCTCCACAAACCTACAATGCATAAGAATACACAAATGCACACTATTACTTGTCAACACCCTTTCTTTATGCTTGTTTCGTAGTATTTTTTATTTATGTTAGTAGTTCTTAGCTTTTACTTCACATTCACACTTCACTTCTTTGATTAGATTAATTTTTGTACTTAGAGTTAGTACTAATATTCTCTAGTTCCCTGCAAATCGACAACCCTACTTTATAGCACTCTATAGTACTTGACCAACATGTACACTTGCATACAGTAGGTGACTCTAGTCCCTATCAGTCCTCTTTGAGGTCTTGGTGGAGAGTTCTCCTGATGCCTTACACCATATATAACTATTTGGAGTTCTAGGGATCCAAGGTGTTTGACCTGATTCCTAAAAAATAGATCAAACCCTATCTTTAGGGAAAAGATTCTTAATCCCATACGAGGTCCCGGCAGAGAGTTCTCTTGATGCTTCATACCACATACGATTGTAAAAAGTTCTTAGAATATGAAAGTAAGGTAAATAAAATCTAAAAAAAAAGGACACTCTGCTACCCACAACTCACCCTCCCAATCCTCTTCAATCTAGGTGCATGTAGCCCTACTAGTGATCTCTCTTGTCACTAGAGTGATTAGAACATACAATCAAGCTAGATCTAGCTAATAAAAATTGTTTGAAAATGAAAATGCTAGATTGAAACTCAACATAAAATTAATTAAAGGAAACATAATAGAAGTCGATATAAGATTAAATTCTAGGGTACACATACCCAAGTGCCTACTAGGGGTTTAGTGCTCCATGGAGCAATACAAAATCCAATCAATTAATGAGTGAAAATAAGTAAAATGCATAAAGAAATCCCCTGTTGAATCTGTGATGACAGTCTTAATGAGTAGCTCTAACATCTTCAAATATCTTGATAATGAAGCTAGGCACATCATCTCCGAATCAAGTCTTCAGTGACTCCTTTGATAGTTATGACAATGGTGGAATTGATGAAAGTTGGTGGAGGAACACTTCCTTTAGTGCAAAGACCTTATCTCCAACCCTAGTCATTTTCCTCCTCAAACTTGAGAAAAAAAGGTAGATAAAACTCGCACAAGAGGCCTTTTAAACATAAAAAGTGGGGATCCAAATGGCCTCTACACGAGAGTATGAATGCAATGTATTGTTCTAATGTTACTACAGTAACTTTCCTATAGTATACGCCGTGTAACTACCCATATGAGGCCACATGGCCTTGTGGTAGGGTGTGTGGCTTCTTGGCTATTCATACTACTGAAATCTCTTTTGAAAATCACACAGGACTGATACATAGGTGTGTGATTGTCCCTGTGCTCTTCAAGAATGTCAAAATGGCTCTAAAACTCCAAAAAGTCGGCACACACACCCATGTAGATATTCCGGGTCCATGTGTTTTCAGTTGTGGCTCAAAGAAGAGCTTAAAAAATGCTCCACACCTCTATCTTTACTTCCTTTCCTGTCAAATAAACTTCACATGCTACAAGAAAAACAACAATTAGCTTGGAATAATTCTGTAGCTAAAATGGTAAAATCCCTGGGTAATATTCATTAGCAAGGGTTTTCCCATGGATTGACATTCATGGGTAATAGTCTTATGGGTAATAATTTACCCAGGGATTTTATAATCCCTTGCTAAATAGTAACAAATTATTCTATAGGTAAATAATAAATTCCTTGGGTAATTAATGTTAATCAATTCTCAAAGACAAGGACTTTGCTTCGAAATAATTTCTAGACACTCTATCGGTAATTTAAGTTAATTGATTCATCATAGACAAGGAATTTGTTTTGAAACCTTTCCCGGAAAATCCCTTGGTAATTTTAGCAAGGTATTTTTCATAGGCAATCCGTTGCTAAATTTTCAAAAATTGAAATGTTAGGTACCTAGTTAATCCTTGGTAATTCATTGGTATTTAGATGGAGCAGTAATGAATCATAGCCTTGTAATCCCTTGCTAAATATACCTAGGGTCTGTTTGACTTCAAAATAAAAAAAATATGGCATAATTTTATTATGTAGGAAGTGTAAGAAATTATTACAAAAATTATGACATATTTTATTCTTACAGAATGAGTGTTTGGTTAACAAAATAAAAAAAAAATTACAGAAATCTGTCGGTCGGCCAACGGACAGCCGGTGGACTGGTGGACGGTAGCCGGAGGCTAACCGGACCACCGGTGACTGTCGGTCGATGGCCGAACAACCGGATGTCAGTCGTCGGAGGTCATCCGGTAGCCTACTGGACTACCGGTGGACAGGTGGCCGATTACTGGAGGCCGCTCGGACCACCAATGGACCATCGACATGTCCCCGGAGGGCGACCGGCAGGTGGTTGGACCACCGATGGACTGGTGGCCGGTCGCCAGAGGTTAGCTAGACCACCAACCGGACTAGTCCCCGATTGACGGAGACCAGCCGAACCGCCAGTTAGACCAGTGGCCGGTGGCCGGAGGTCGGTCGGACCGGCGATGGAGCAGTGGCTAGTGGTTGGATAAAAAAAGAGAGATTTTTTACAATGAAAAAATATTCCATTCTTAGTGGAATATTTTTTTATGCCATAATACCTATATTATACCATAATTTTATACTCTAAAATAAGTATTCAAACAGCCAATATGGCATAATTCTCAGAAAATGTTAAATTATGGCATAATGTACGGATTATGCCATAATTCTGGGTTATCCAAACAGGCCCTTAGTGATTATGTTCTGGGTAATCCTTGGGTAATAAAATTTGAAAATTATGATTTTTCCCTGGGTAATCCCTTTCTAATATAAAACAAAGTTTTAATTATTTATTTTAAAATTATATTATAAATTATAATACAAAAACTTGTATTAAATTATTCATTTATAATAATCAATAAATTTTAGTACAATATGCTAAAAATAACAATTTCAATCTATCATAATCAAGTACGAAAGATTATATTAAGCATTGTCAAAGACATTAAAAAAAAACAACACAATTCATATTCAAAATAAGTGCAAGCACACATAGCTAACATAAGTGACAAGTACAAAAACTCAAAAATATTACAAGCAAGCAACAAATACGAGAAATAAGCCATAACATAAAAACAACAACCACTAATTTGGTGGAGTAGGATCAACATCTTCATCATGACCTCCTTGATTTATTTGAGAAGGTGCTTGATTTTGAGATATAAGTAATTATAGCATCCTCCTCATTTCAGTCAACTCTTGTCTATTTTCTTGAAGCTCTTGTTGATGTCGCTTTTCTTGGACTTGTAGTTGATTACGCACAGATGCTAACTCATTTTGTAACTCTTGTTGATGTCCCCATATATATTCTAATAGCATAAAAGAACAATCAATTTTCTATAAGTAACAAATGTCTATAGAATAAAAATATACTCAAAACACATACAATAAAAATGAAAATTAATTAATTTCCAAGTTTATGAATTTTTTTTTATCTTCTTTTTTTGTGGCAGAATATAAATTAGATGGGGCCACGGTTCAAGAACAGCCGGTTCCGGTTCTTGAACCACCGGTTCCGGTTCAAAGAAATCTTAAACCGGAACCGAACCGCCTAGGCAAGGTTCTTGCCGGTTCCTGTTCTGGTTCTACCGGTTCTGTTCAACGGTTCCGGTTTGACGGTTCATACGGTTCGGGGTTTTTTTTTTAACTAAATAGTCTAATATTTTTAAATTAAAATGAATACAAAAACACAAGAATTAATTTAATACAATAGTTTATTAAAAAATCAAAATATTAATAATTTAAAACAATATTTTACAATAAAAGTACAATAGGAGAAGAAATAAAAAAATAAAGTGCTCGAACATAATTATATCAAGTTGCCTACGTATTCTCCCGGGGAATCAAAGCCCACGTAGTTGTTTTATTTTTATTATACACATTTCCCATATTTCCATAATGTCTAATTATTTGCATCATCGTCCAAATGGCTAATGCTAGCTAGTTACTAATGGTTCTAACTCCTAAATTCCTAATAATTTAATCAATTGGTTCAATTGTTCAAGTCAATTGTTCAAATGAATCAGATCAGACAATCAGACGATTCATACCTAATCAATTTGATTATTACAGATCACATGACTCAAATGCTCAAACGACTCAAACTTAATTAGATAATAGATATCATGAGTCCATGACATTATTTATATAATATAGATAATATTTTGATTTAATTGGAACCGACTGTTGAACCACAGGTTTGAACCGGTGGTTGAACCGCCAGTTCTACGGTTTTCAAAATTTGAAATTGGAACCGAACCTTGTATGAAGGTTCAGGTTCCGGTTTTAGGGCGGTTACGATTTTTCCGGTTCCACAGTTCCGGTTCCAAATGGCTACGTTTACTATAAATATAAGACTCATCCTCAAATGTTGAAGTTCATGTTCATATCCTCATCATTTAAAAAATCAAACAATAATTAGTGATGGTGAGAGATTCAATGATGGCACCAGAACCTTCACATTGACAATGAAATCCAATTCACTGTAAAACATGTGAACCCTATATATATATATATATATAAAGATTGACCTCAAAATATAGTATTAATTAATTGTAAGAAAATATCCGGTAGCTGCTAGATTTGTATTAAATATTATTGTTGGTAGTATCTAACAATATATAATAATACCTAATACTCAACATAGTAAATAGCAATAATTATGCATACCTTGAAACATTATAGCCGTTGTTAGATCATAATTTAATAAAAAATAATTGTCATCAAACCTTTACAGTTTTAAAAAAAAAAACTTAAAAAGAATTAATATATGGAGAAAAGGAATAAATAAATTTCACTTGAGCACAAATCTGCGAAAAAACTAGACACTGGTGAACTTTGATTTTGGATTTGTGCATCATATATATATATATATATATATATATATAGAGAGAGAGAGAGAGAAGGAATAAATAAATTTCACTTGAGCACAAATCTGTGAAAAAAACTAGACACTGGTGAACTTCGATTTTGGATTTGTGCATCACAGATCTTTAAAAATGTGACAAGATTTTGTAATTCATTAATGCACCAGTAACGGACTGACAAATTTCTTAAGAACAGTCTACAAAACATATGTTACTCCTCAAACTAATATCTTATGACTAAAAAAACCTTTAGAATTCACTTCTTTGTGCATGCTATATTTTGGGATATTTTGTGAGTTAGGCTATACTTATATTTGGCCCAATAAGCCAATACACTTAATATATATATATATATATATATACTTTTTTTTATTATTATATGATAAATATGCAACATTATCATGCGACTCACATTAATTAAAAACTTAAACATCTAGCTAAGTGACTTCCCTACCCATTTATAGTTTACTCTAATTTGCCTTAGAAAAAAGAAAAAGGGGAAAAAAAGACTCAAGAGAATCCTAAAGAGTAATGTCAACCCAAGATTCCTAAGTTGACTCAACCAACACTAAAATATTAGTTGACTTAATAGCTAGCTGTTGGATATATATATATATATATATATATAGTCAACTTGATTGAGAGAAAGAGTATGTTAACTAGATTTTGAAAAGGGAAGGAAACAACAAAAGGTTCTATCAATAATAAAACATTAGGTCCACAGACTAGCTAGCCATTAGTGAAATGAATCCAAAGTTGAAAGAGAAAAATTCCACATCTTTATATACGTTTTATATAAATGAAACATGTCTAGCATCAATCAGTTGGTATCGACTTGGTGTAATTAATACACTGGGAACTAAGTGAGGCGTATCTACAACAGCAACGACTCTGTGATGGTCAATGGAGAACACATGCAAGAAGGACGACCACATGAAAAACATATATATACTATATAAACACACACACACACACACACACACACACACACACACACACACACACATATATATATATATATATATGTGATAAGTGCTCGTGTTTAAGTAATACAAAATGTTATTTTCTTACATGAAGCATTACTTTTCTCATATTTTATCATTGATTGGTGTGCATTTGTGTTTGTTTTGTGCATGTAGGGTTATGAAGTAGATTTAGAGAAGAAAGAGCAAAACTAGGCCACGTTCGTTGTGGTTGAGGAGTTCTTGGACCAATCAAAGAACAAGGCACGGGTTCTAAACTTGTGAGTGTGTGCCAACCTCCATTGGAGGGGCACAAAGGCAGTCACACTCATAAAAGTCTAGCTCGTATAGCATTGAAGGACTTTGTCAATGAGGAGAAAAGAAGCAATCGACATGATCTACCGTTAGTTGTGTGTCCAATTCAATGGCCTCGATAAAGAACACGAAATCAGGAACATTGTGCGCGCGAGTATTGCAGTTCTTACTGTAGCAGTTTACTGTTCACTGCACGCCAAAAAATCAATTCCAGAGAATCAACATGGGTGTGTGGAAATTCCACACGGTCGTGTGGATGCCCGATTTCAGCCTTTAAATAGCCGTGACTCAGATTTATTGGAGGACTTTTTGACCCATCTTTTCCCCAACTTCTTGAGGGATCACGGCTAGGGTTTGGAGAGGATTTTGTGGAGGTTTGGAGGGAGTTTTCGGCATCAACATCGACGTCCGTTGGAAGATAGCTATTGGGGAAGCTTTTGTCGGCACCAATTCGGCGAGGTGTGCCCTAGGCTTGACAAGGGACTTGGTGGAGAGGACAGAGCGGCCTCACAAGACCATCGCCACGCATCACAAGGGCGTTTCATATATGTTTGTTATTCTTGTCGATTCATATACATTGATGATTTTGTATAGCTCCATAGAGAGCTAAACCCCTTGTGGGTATTCGGACTTGTAAACCCTAGGATGACATTGTTTCTATGACTTTTATTATGCTTTCTTAATTGATGTCTTTAATTGAGTTCCAATCTTGCATGTTAATTGTAATTGATTTTCCGTTAGCCGTGACACTAGGGTTGAGAATAATCTAGGTTATCCTTTGAAGGTGTGACAACTTCTATAGGATTAGACTACATGAGATTGAAGAGGGTGGGTCAAGAGGGTGAGTCGTGAGGTAGAGAAACGTTGCTTTTCTCCTTCAGTGTGATTTTTCCTACCTCCGTGTTCCAAGAGTTCTTTGTAATCGAAGTAGAATGAAGTGCTAGGAGATGAACTCCCCTGGGGCTTAGTTGCGCAAGCAATAGAGTGAAGGGTTGTAGTAAATCCTAGTGCTCGGGCTTAACTTAGATTAGGGTTCTTTCACCTGGACCAAAGGGTTAGAACTACACTTAGGAACAGGGTCTATCACTTGGATTCCCTAGAACATCAAGCATTTCCGCGTAGTGTGAGGCTTAGGATGATGGACTCCCCTGGGGATTAGTTGAGAGATCGACAGAGTGAAGGGTTGTAGTGAAGCCTAATGCCGGGGCATAGTGTTGGAACTAATCACGATTGACCTTAGGTTTAGGACCGTGTGCTTAAAGATTTCCATGACTCATTAAACATCAGTAAGGGAGTATAATATTAGTCTGGTACTAGAAACATTAGTCCTAGGGGGAGCTTGTCGGGGTATCCTATTTAACATTGATTGTTCCTTTCTTTACTCTTTGCTTTCACTCTCTTGCCTTTCATATTTCTCTTTCATTTTCTTGCACACACATTGATTGTTCTCACCACCATCATTTCGCACTTAGCTATTCCCCTTGTCTCTAATCACTACTCCCTGTGGATTCGACTACCCTCTCACCGCGGTACTTTATTACTTCGACAACCCGTGCACTTTCGGCTCCCTGTCAATATATATATATAAAGATTAGGATTTTCTATTAGATTGGTAAAACAACATGGAATCCAATTATAAATTAATGACACGATTATGACAAATTCATCAATTACATTAAAGATTGGCCCTAATGATGATGATGAATTAATTAGTAAAATCAGCAGCTAATGATCACACTAATCTTAATCTTGGAATTTAATTAAATATCTTTACAAAGTAGCATTCACTATAAATAAATAAATCCACAGGGGCATAGAAATGCATTAATTAGGACAACTCATTCACCAACTCATGCACATCTAATGAGTTCTTCAACTTTCACTCATATTACCAACGTATATTAAACAACAAAAAGGTTAAATGAATTTACCTTCAATAATTTCACACCACAGTTGCTTTGAGTTTATAATCAACTCCACCAAAAGACCTGTTGGCATGTATTCAAGAGTAAATGAATTCATCATTACCTAATAAATAAGGAAATGCAACATGAAATCATTGGAGAGTTATTATGGAAAACCTGCTGACAATTCTACAGTAAATCCATATCAGTTGGTTATTAAGGATGATGCAGGTAACTTTTAGTTGCTAGTAAATGTGCTCCAAAGTGAAATGATATCAATCTGCAAAAACCAACATGTTTCTTATCAAATATTTAAATTAATAACATACAGGAACTGTGAACCACACACAATAACTGTGAAAACAGTAGGTAAAAAATACAGGGTAATAAATACAAGCATGGATATATAACAAATAAACACGAAACATTGAAGAATACATAGAACTTGTAACAATTTAGCATGTATGTTTTTCCCTTTAAAAGATTAGAGGGTAATCACTCTTCTAATTAAAATACACTAATAATCACATGAATATTGAGCAGGAACAATGAACCAATGTACCCATCACAATATAAAGAAAACTAAAGAATAGCTGACAAAGATCTGCAGAATGACATAAGAAACAAACACTGAACAACACATAGAACTTGCAACAATTTGGCCTATATGTTTTTCTCTTTAAAGGATTAGAGGGTAATCATTTCTCCAATTAAAATACACTAATAATCACATGAATATTGAGCAGGAGCAAGGAACCAATGTATCCATCACAGTATAAAGAAAACTAAAGAACAACTAACAAAGATCTGCAGAATGCCATAAGAAACAAAATTTACCAAGTCCTTATGGATCTATGATACCAAACTCATGAACCTCAAACATCTTCTCAATTTCATATTTTCATCTGATAAATCAATTCAATCTTACACACAACTGAAGCAATCTGATAAATCGTAAATTTAGTTCCTTTTTTTCAAACAAACATTAATCACTCAAATGCGATTAGAAGATTGAATTGAGAGACAGACAAACATGGTAAAAAGACAATACACATACCTTCACAACACCTTAGCTTTGTAAGGCCTTGCTGCACCCCATATTATGAGACAGAACATAGTGAAGAGCATAACAAAGCCGAGAAGCCTCAAAAATAGTAAATGACGGCCAACTTCACTAGGATCTATGAGCAAAACAAGAGCACTGAACCGGAGCTGTGAGAGAGAAAAGTTAGGGTTGAGAGTAGTGGGGGTAGAGAGTGTGTGTGTGTGTGTGCGTTGCCAGTTGGGTGTGGATAGAACACGGATCGAGCATTGGGGCAGCCAGTGAATCTTGAGAGCGTGCGGAGTGATGGCGTCAGGCTCACGGGGTTGGACGACGATGCTGTGAGCTTTAAGCCCAAAGATGGTGAACTGGGAGGAAAAGATCAAGGACCGGCTAGACCATGGCCCCAATGCCAGCACGATGCGCCCTTAGATGACCTCGACGCGTGTGACCTCTGCGATGAGGATGTCGGCGAAGGAGACAGAGATTAGGGTTTGGGTGAAGAGGAGGCAGAGATCAGGGTTTAGGGTTTGGGGGTTGGCCTGGGCATTGGTTTTGATAAGAGAGTGAATGATGTTCCCCAAAGGTAATTCATTCATTAATTAATTGATTAATTAATTCATAGATATGGATATTGATTAATTAATTAGCTTATAATTAATTCATAGAGTGAAGCTTATGTCCTGCATCATAAGTGTTATTTAAAAAAAACATAAAATAAATACTTATTTGATAAACACATTATAGTGACTTAAAAAAAAACATATTCTAACAAATTTATCTAATTTATTTTTTTAATTAAAGTTTAACTGATAGAACGGAATTGAATTTTGAATCTTTGATTAAGTGGAAACGGTAACAAATATCTAATTACAGTATACATAAAAATTAATATTTTATTATAGCAAATAAATTGAATGTTTTTAATAGAAAAAGTAGGGATTGGAGAATTTTATGTTACATAAATAATTTTTTTTATGAATTACAACCAATTAAATTGATCACTATCCATATCTTACTTTATATTTACCCAGGGATTACCTATGAACTAAACATGATGGCTATCATCCCTAGCTAATCCCTGGGTAATTTTTAAGATCAACAATTTTACCTACGGAAACTAATCCCTTGCTAAATAAAAATCCTAATAAATACAAATACCCAAGGATTAGCTATGGGCAAATAACAATGACTATTTACCTAGCTAATGCCTGAGTAATGTTAATGTTGTTTAATTTACCCAAGGATTAGCTAAGAACATATAACAACAAACTTTGGACCTAGCTAATCCTTGGATAACTTTAAAGCTGTTCAATTTACCTAAGGATTAGCTAGGGACAAATAACAACGAATATTTTACCTAGCTAATCCCTAGGTGATTTTAAAACTGTTCAATTTTACCCAGGGATTATCTAGGGTATTGATACCAATGGTTAATTTTTGGTGGTAATTCATTGCTAAATATTAGCCTCATAGTTCCGGTGATATTTAGCAATGGAATAGCTTGGGAAAGTTTTGTCATTGCTAATTCTCTAGGTATTTCCTTGTGTAAGCCCTGGATAATGTTTTTAACCTTTATATCTAATCATTCCTTTCTAATCCTTATCTATTCCTTGGCGAATTCCCGAGAAAAATATTTTCTGGGTAAATTCCGTTGGTAATTAACAGTTTTCCTGTAGTGACACACCCTAATTATACAAAACACACACACACACACACACACACAAAATACATGATATTAGTGAAAATACCTGATAAAAATCATGCTCAATATACATAAAGTGATGTGCTACTGTGGTATTTCTATTTTTCTTCTTGTGTAGAGTATGAGATTTTGTTCTTTACTTGTGTATTGACTCGATGTTTTAGTCAAGTTCTCGTCGTATTTCGATATGTCTTACGGGCTCGTTGGAGTGTGTTTTTTATGTTTTAAAGGTGTGTGGGTTATGCATGGGCCGCATAGAGTGTGTGCAGGCTGTGCATAGGCGACATAGCCCTACCTAGAGGCTGTGCGGCCTCCTGTGCAGCCGCACAGGAGGCCGCACACCACAGGTTGTGGGGTGTGTGGCCTGGTGTGCAGGCCATACACCAGGCCACGCATGTGCGTAAAGTGTCTTTTTAAGCCCCTTTGAGTGTTTTTTTCTTAGTTTTCTTCTCCCAAACTCCCTCATCCTCTCCTCCTCTCTTCTCTTGCCATTCCTTGGAGGTTTAGGGCTTGGTTTGGTAGATCTTTTGCCTTTGCTTGTGGTGCTTTTTGATCAATCTATTCTTTGCTCAAGGTAAGCTCCCATTCTCTCCTTCCTTATTCTTCCTTTGGATGAATGGAGCTAGGGCTTGTTTGCAAACTTAAATGAGAGCTTGGTTCATGTTCTTCTTCTTGTTTATTGTGGTTTTGAACTTGAGAGGAGTGTTTGGATTGTGTTGTATTCTTTCGATCTAGTGGGATCCTTGGATCTTCTTCTTCCTTGTTTTCAGAGTTATTGTAGCATTAGTAGATCTTGGTGGTTTCTTAGAATTATTTGGTTTAGAGTAAAGCTTCAACCTCTAGGAATTCATTTATGACCTTTAAACCTAGTTTTGAGCCAACCTAAGTCTTGTTAGGGTTATGTTGCTTGATAACCTAAGGTTTCATTCTTGTTTCCTTTGTTTAATTTGTTGTTGTTGTTGTTGTGTGTATGTGTGGGTTTGGTCGATTAGGTGGTGAAGGTTTATCGCAAGGCAAGGAGCCGGCGGAGGACTGGCATCATAGGGGTCTTTTCTTACCTAAGTTGTGAGTGGGTTAAGTTGAATGCATAATTCAATTTGAATATTCAAATGTTTGACATGTTTAATGAAAACTATTTCTTGGTTTTATCATATTAACTTAATGTTTAAATTGCTTTAAAATGGTGTGGATTTGGCCTCTACAGAATAAAGCTTGGATGAGGTTGGTGTTGAGCACTTGATTTTAAATTCATTGGGGGAAAAACCTTGTTATGGCGTGAGATATGTTGGTCAAGTTTATTGGATTTAAAGTAGATTGATCGTGTATGTCTTGATGAAATATTTTTCCAACTTAATTAACCAATGTAAAGTTATGTATCATGAGGTTATTAAGGAAAAATAATGGGTATATGTATGCTATTGGGCAGCCTTTTATGTTGTTGATGGTAGTACTGGTGAAATACTATGTGTGAACTATGGCAAATCCAACTACCTTTGCATTATATAATTGATAAAGTTTCAAGGTATGTTATTATGAGTAAAATGCATGGAGACCTAAGGTAGCTTGAGGTTATGATTAAAATTAGAGATGTATGATAGGAAATATAGATAAAGTTGATTGAAATTCATGAGCTTGACGTGTATATTCATTCTTAGAGGAAGGTTGGTTTATATTGTTCAGGTGGAGATGATCAAATACTTGATCTTGTACTTGTATTCGATTAGAAATTGTATTAATTCTTTATGATGTATTCATTGAACTTGTGATGGTTTCAATTGGGGAAATTGGTTAATTATAATTGTAGATTGATGCAAAGAAAGTTAACTAGGTCAATTGATGGTGAAATATGGTGGCAATCATAATCCTAAAGGCAAGGTCACCTGTGAAAAGATTTGGTTGACTTCTTGGGATGAAAAGGTAGAGGTATTGTCTTAAATATATTTATATGTTCATTATGGCTATCGTCTATGTAAATTTTGTGTTTTATAATCAGTTGTTCATGGGTTGAGTGCTAGTGAGGCTAATAACCATGTTCGTATTGTTGAATGCTGATTTATCTTTAAAGCTATGTATGATATATTCTGAAAGTATACTTTTTGTGTCTATGGCTGAGACAGGTGTTCCTTTCTAGGATATATATGATTGTCCTGAGCTTGGACTTTGCAATATGTTAACCAAAGTGATTTTATGAACATGTTTACGCATTGTTATGCTTTTGCCATTGAGACTTATGGAATCAGTATTCATCCTAGGTTTGGGGATGGTGTCCTACATCTGAACTGCATGGTTTATACATAAATTGTTTTATTGAGCTTCCATAGGTTTTGATGGTGATTAGGCAGAACCCTGGCCTACTACAGTAGGCGAAATTTATGGCCAGCCTAATCAGGTGCGTGAAGAACCTAGTTTATAGTACAATTCAGGTGGTGCGTAGAATCCTGAATGGATACACATCGAGAATCCGGAGTCACCATAGGGGCTCTCGGTGGGCTAACATCAAGGTTATGAATACCTTAATAGCTCTTAACCTAGTCATGAAAACGGCTAAGTTGGAGAGTGTTTTTAGGCCATTACTCATTTCTTCGAGATGTGATTGAGAAAATTGGTTTTCATGCAAGCGGGCTTTGAGTAGTAATATTTTGTATACCTTTCATCGCTATTTCATTGTCGAGTTATCTTGAGGATTATTGATACTTATTTTATGAAAGTCTTTCATGAAATTTATTGATTTTATCCTTGTATTTGTGTTCATTCATACTTTTGTGGAATGTCAAGAAATTATATTTTAATGCGAAAGTTCGTTTAAGAAATTCTTTGGTTTATCTTTTTTATTTTTCTAGAATTGTGCTAACCCATTCACTGAGTGACTTTGGTTACTCACCGTCTCCCCTCTTTCCAAGTTTTAGTGTTTAGTAGCGTTACAGCGGGGCGAAGTGCCTAGTAATTACTATCATTCTTATTTTCATCTTGAGTCTGGTTGTATGTTTATTTATAAGCATGTTCCATTGTATAAGAAAAATGGATCCACTAGTGTCATTGATGCTTTATTTGTGATTTGTAGGTCCTCTAGATCTCAGTTGAATTTTCTTTTGAAATTCTTGCTTCTGTGTGGTTTTACTGTGTACATGTTCAGCTTGTGTATTTGTGTAGGAAAGTGTTAACGTTGTGATGACTCAAGT
Source organism: Dioscorea alata (assembly GCA_020875875.1). NCBI lineage: Eukaryota > Viridiplantae > Streptophyta > Magnoliopsida > Dioscoreales > Dioscoreaceae > Dioscorea > Dioscorea alata. Next base: position 6,202,683 of record CM037011.1, read on the forward strand.
GTTGAGTGGTGTGGGTATCCCTCGAGTTGTCGCAGCGGTTACCATGTCCTATGGCTTGTGGGTCAGGGCTTGATGGGACGTGACAACCGCCATCACCGATCGCCGTCGATCTCACCATCACAGTCACCTCCGTCCTCCCTACAACGGCCTCTGTGGATCTTGAATCTCCCCCCCTCCCCGCCATCCATAAACATTCCCAATGGTTTAATCTACGATCTCTGCTTCTTTTTTATTTGGAGCTTGGAATTGCCCACTTCTCATTGTGGTGTTTCGGTCCTCTTTGCCCTTGTTTGTTGTGCGTTTGTCTTAGATGTCATGATTGTTTCCCCGTTGAGTTTCCTTTGAATCTTCTTGTCAAACTTTTGGAGTTGGTTGCCGGGTGTTTGAGCACATTTTGGAGGAGCTTAGAGGGAGTTTAGGTTGTGCATAGGCCGCACAAAACTATGCGGGCTGTGCACAAGCCGCACAGCCTCGCCTGGCCTCTGTGTGGGGCCACACAGAAACCGCACACCCTAGGTAGAAGGGTGTGCCGCTGGTGTACAGAGCCACACACCACCCGCACACCCTTCTGCCTGGGCTGTGCGGTTGGTGTGCGGGGCCGCGCATGATCCGCACACCGGCCCGATTTTGCTTATAAAACCTGGGGTTTGGGCTTTTTTTCTTCATTTCTCTTCTCCTAAACTCCTCTATCTCCTTCTCCTATCTTCCTCCATCATCTCATAAGGTTCTAAGGCTGATTTAGAAGAGATTTTAGAGCTTGAAACTTGGATCATCAAGTTGCTCATTCATAGGATCAAGGTAAGCTTCAATCTTTTGTTCCTTCTTCTTTGTTCTTTGATGAGAATGGTAAGGGTTGTTTGTGAACCCTTATGAGAGCATGATTGTTATCTCTTTTTCGTCCTCTTTGATGGTAAATCTTATGAGGATTGATTGTATTGAGATGTATGTCCTTGACTTCATGAAATCCTTGAACCTTCATCACCTTGATCCCGGAATTACTGTAGCACCAACCAAAGTTAGGTCATTCTTGCTTTCCTTGTTGGTTTTAGGAGTTGTGAGAGGTATTTTCCTTGCTATAACTTCTTGCTTTGGTGTTTCGCAAACCCTATAAGCAACTATTTCCCATTTTGAGTATTATTTCTTCATTTTAGTTAATCAAATGTTTGTTAATGTTTGGTTGCTTGTTTTGATTGTTTGATTGCTTCTAGGAGGTGAGGCTTCGAGTAAGGGAAAAGAGCCGGTTGAGAAGTGACACCGAGGCATTTTACTCGCCAAGTTTGTGAGTGGGAAATTACCAAAGTTGGACTATGATTCATGCATGATATTTCTTGATATTGAGTTGCTTGTTTTGAATTATAAACTCCTTATTGCTAAACTTCTTCAAAAAACCTAAATTGATGTTTAGAATCATGATGATTTATGAGTTGGCTTATTTCATGACTATTTGCAAAGTATTCATATTGTTTATGGTTTGGAACTCTATGTTCGAGATATATGTTTCAAACTACGTATTTTCAAGAGATGCGATATTCTTATTATGATGAACAAAAAGGCATGTGAAAACAATTTGGTTTTTCATTGTGTTAATACAATGTTTGAAGTGTATTTTTGAAAGACATCCTTGTATGATGAATTTGATGAAAATGACTTCATTATTGATATTATGATAAAATAAATCACTCTTCGAGTGAGATTTGCTATTGTGACCACTTATTATCTCTTATGGAGAATTATGCTATCATGATGTATACATTGAGCCTACAGGCCAAGTTGTTGTTTATATTCTTTGATGGTGACATGGGATCCGAGCTCCAGTACTTACTACAGTAAGAAGTGGATGGTTTCCACCGGCCGACCTATATTGAGGTGGCGTGGAATACTATCAAAACAGTTATGCCATGTCAGGTGGGAGTGTAGATCCCTGACAAGGATATAGTCGGGTTGTTCAGAGTCACCACATGGACTTCCCAGTGGCCAATGCCAAGATACGAGCATCTTGGTAGCTCCAGACCTAACCAAGGCCATAGTTAGCGACGGAGAGTTTTTGAGGCCATTCTGAACATCATTGTTGATTTGTGATCGATGAGTTAATTATTTCTAAGCATTTTGATATTTGAAACTATAGATAAGAATTGTGCTTATACTAGGTCCAGGATGGCATGTGTTTTCTTGATGATTTCTATGAAATTCTATTTGTATTTCATTGAGGAAGATGGTATTCTTATGCGATAAGTGTTATTCAAAATATTTTCATTCTTGTTATAAATTTAAAATATTTCTATGATGTTTTATGTGTATATGATTATGCTTGAGCTATAGTCCTATGTCTAACCCCTCACTGAGTAACCTAGTTACTCATCCCCTCTTTCTTCCTCCCAGGTGATAGCACATCATAGGGGTGAAGGCGTGAAGTGCTTGGCAAGAGTCACCCTTGTCTTCTTATTTGGAGTCGTGTATGTTGGCATGTATTACTAGGGATCCATTATGTGTTGTAGGACCCTATTATGTCTCTTTATCCGAAATACTTTGTATGCCAGTCCAGTCCGTGTTTTGTATGAGGGGTAGACCCTCTATTTGATGTGGTTGTTGATACCTTCCTTGTGTACTCCTTGTTATAAATATCAGTGTGTGATACCTTGTATGAGTAATATAGGTATTGATGGTTGAGTTATGCTTTATGGTTATAGATATAATGAACAAGGAATAGGTTAGCCTTACGGCCACCTAGGGTTGAGGCGATGTTGGACCTCCCCTGGGTTGTCGTGGCGGTATGTCACACGTGGGACCCACGGGTCGGGGCGTGACATTCATCCTCACCAACAAGGATTGGTGCCTTGATTCTTGCTGCATAGGTGTGGATTCTGATGATCATCGGCGAAGTCACTTTTTCTCCCTTGAATACTGCCATTCTCTGTTTTTTTTTTTTTTAAGCTTAGTTTTGTTTGGTTTTACTTTTGATCTAAGTTTTTTTGCATATTGATCTTTTTCTGCTGATTATTAGTTTTTTTTTTGTTACTTTTGTTTGGTTTTCTTGTGCAGGTTGGTGATTTCGATGTTTTTATTTGATTTAGGTAATCTTTGCTTTTGTTAAGCCTGGTGAATGATTTTTGATACAGTTTTGATGTAATGGGGTGTTTTTTCTTTAATGTTTGAAAGTCTTTTTGTGTGTTATTTTTTTATGATTGATTTATTTATGGTTTGGAATTAGACAAAAAGAAGGAGGAGATCTGTTTTTCTAAATTTCATTTGTTTTAAATAACATGAGTTGTGAGTTTTTATTAGATGTTGAATATGGAAAACAAGTGGTTCAACATTCATACCCATACATACAACAAATAGGTAATTGGTAGTGATATCAATGTTTGATAAGAAATGTTATCTGTTTGAGGTCATTGATAAGTGTCTAAATGTATATATTTTATTGTACATATTTTATGCACTTAGCATGTATTTTGTCAAAATTGACGTCCGTTTTGTGCTTAATCGAGTATTATTTTCTTTGTAGGGCATGTAGGAGCCACGAAGAACGCGAAGACATAATTTGGGTAGAAAAGAGAAGAAAACTAGGTCGCAGTACTATAGCGCATTCACTGCAGCACAATCACTGTAGCAGTCGCTGTAGCACCTGGGAGTTTTCGTGGCTGAAATCAAATTTGAGGCATACGGGGGAGGCCGTCTGCCCCAAGAAAAGTAAAACAGAATGCTTTGCATAGTCCATACCACCCTCACTGACCCCGTTTTGGGGGTGGTATGGCTTGGGATTTGGGGTTTTTGAGCTCATTTCAGTTCCATACGACCCCCCATACGACCCGTATGCCTTTGGGGGTATAAAAGAGTATTTTTAGGGCTTCTCAAGGGACTGACTTTTGGCCGGCATATTGAAGGAGAGAACGAAGACACCTTTTAGAAGACGACGATTTGGAGCCAAAGAAGGAGGCAAGAGCATCATCAACAAGGGGAGAGCTTCACCATCAAGGGAGCAAGGTGCCAAACCAAGGGGGAGCGTCATTTGGCAACCTTTTGGGCGAGGGAAGGCGTTATTCTGCTGACCTCCATCTTGTTCTTCATCATTTCATCTAGGGAGTGTCATTTATGAGCTTTTTGTGTGATTTGCTTTACTTTGTTGTTATGTTTTGTATGATGGCACACTAGACCCCCAAGGCCACCGGATGTCGGTGAACCTTGGGGGGTTCATCATGTATTTTGGATGATTTGCACTTAATACTATGTTTGGGTTGATTTATGAATTTGTTCATTGTATTTCATGCCTAGAGCTACTTGAAGGAGAAATCCGTAGCTCTTTATTGAGTTGTACACGTAGACATGACCTACTCTCGTGTATTAGATCTTTCATGAACAAATAGGGGTTTCTTGTATTGGTATTGCCGAGAAATTGGGTATCAATAGCCCTCCGTTCTATAAGGGTAAACTAGGGTTTAGGGTACCCTTATATTGGGATCTCCTTGTACTTAATGCAATCGTAGGAATACCGGTTAGGAAGAAATTCCACTAGGTATTCGTATGGGATTAGGGTTCAATCGGCGAGAAATTGGGATTGATCTAATCTTGAGATCCTTCAGTCTAAATCACCCGAACTATCCTTTTACTGTTCATCCATGTTTCATGATGACCCCTCAAGGGGATCCACATCCATAGGCCTTCATTCATCACTGTAGCACTTGCAACCATTGTGTTTGATTTTAAATTTGTTTTTACATATTGTTCTTGTTTCTTTACTTTAATTAGAGTAATCACAATCATGCTTAAGATGTTAGGTTAGATAATAGGTGATGAAGCAGTAATAGTAGACCCCTAGCCCCGTGGAATACGATCCTTGTGCTTTTGCACTAGGTATTACTTAGCGACCCCGTACACTTGCGAGATTCCTCTACCAAGTTTTTGGCGCCGTTGCTGGGGACCCTTTAAGGGATTCTAGGAAACTTCTAGCTTATTGATCTAGCCATTTATTTACTTACTATTTTCTTTTGTTTTATTTTCTTTTCTTTTGGGCTTAATTTTTCTATCCTTCTTGTTTGTGCTAGGTACCATACATCATTGTGGGATCCATACATCATGGTCAACCCGAATTTCATACCAACAATTGACGAGATCATGACTGATATCTGGCAGGAATGGATGCCGCCTATACAACACTTGTCATATATTCAAAACAATTCCTTTTGTAGATTTAAACCTTGGGAAGATTCAAGTATGACAGATAAGGATGAGGCTTGGAAAATGTTTTTCACAAACTTCATGAATTTTGGGAGAGTTCCACCAGAAGAAGAGGTTGATAACCCTACTTTTCTGCACATGGAAAATATGGAGAAACAACAGGAACCCCATCTAAACTAGATTGTTGAACTAAGTGAACATCGAGTAGAGACAGTAAATTGTGTTGTGCAACAATTGTATAACATAGATGATAGTGCAGACGGAGGCTCATGATCAACAGAAGAGGAAGTGTCTGAACAATGCGAAAAGATAAAAAACAAAAATTTGAGGCCCTCAATAGAAGAAGCACCTGAACTCGAGTTGAAAGAGCTACCTAACCATCTTGAGTATGCCTTCCTGGGTGAAGGAACGGAGCTTCCAGTTATCGTTGCGGCAAATTTAACAGTTGGGCAAAAGAAAGACTTGGTGAGTGTTTTGAAGAAGCACAAGAAAGCAATTGCTTGGAAAATAGCTGACATCAAGGGAATAAACCCTTCCTTTTGTACTCACAAAATTCTGATGGAGGATGATCACAAACCTTCAGTCCTACCTTAAAGGAGACTCAATCCGAATATGAAGGAAGTGGTCAGGGCTGAGGTCATAAAGCTCCTCGATGCAGGCATCATCTACCCAATATTTGATAGTGAGTGGGTTAGTCCAGTACAAGTAGTCCCTAAAAAAGGGGGGATGACCATGATCACCAATGAGAGAAATGAGTTAATCCCTACTCGTACAGTCATCGGATGGCGTGTCTACATTGATTACAGAAAATTGAACGATGCCACTTGGAAGGATCACTTCCCATTACCATTCATTGACCAAATGCTTGAGCGGCTGGCAGGACACCCCTACTATTGTTTCTTGGATGGCTTTTCTGGCTACTTCCAAATCCCTATCGCACCGGAAGATCAGGAAAAGACCACATTCACATGCCCATATGGAACATTTGCCTATCGCCGAATGCCCTTCAGCCTTTGCAATGCCCCGGCTACTTTTCAGAGATGCATGATGGCAATTTTTGAGGATATGGTGGAAGACTTCATGGAGGTGTTCATGGATGATTTTTCTGTCTTTGGTGATACATTCGAGTTGTGCCTCAAGAATCTAGAGCGTGTTCTCATCCGATGTGAGGAAACCAACCTTGTGCTAAGTTGGGAGAAATGCCATTTCATGGTTCAAGAAGGGATAGTCTTGCGTCACAAAATCTCTAAAGAAGGGATTGAGGTAGACAAAGCAAAAATTTCTGTCATAGAGAAGCTACCTCCCCCGATCTCAGTGAAGGCCATTCGAAGCTTCCTTGGACATGCAGGTTTTTACAGGAGATTCATCAAGGATTTTTCAAAAATTGCTAGACCCTTGACAAAATTGTTAGAAAAGGATGTCCCTTTTGAGTTCAATGATGATTGCATGAAAGCCTTTGCTACACTTAAAGAGAAGCTAATTCAGGCACCCATAATGGTGGCCCCAGATTGGGATTCCCCATTTGAGCTGATGTGTGACGCAAGTGATTTTGCAGTGGGTGTAGTCCTGGGGCAGCGACGGGGCAAACATTTTCATCCCATCTATTATGCAAGTAAAACTTTGACTGGGGCCCAGGAAAACTACACTACTACCGAAAAAGAACTTCTAGCCGTGGTGTTCGCTTTCGATAAATTTCGGTCCTATTTGGTTCTTTCAAAAGTAGTAGTATACACTGATCATTCAGCCTTGTGCTACCTGCTTAGTAAGTTAGATGCTAAACCAAGACTAATCAGATGGGTGTTGCTACTCCAAGAGTTCGATCTCGAGATCAAGGACAAGAGGGCGGCAGAAAATCTTGCGGCAGATCATTTATCCCGTCTAGAGAACCCCAACATTGAGGTCCCAAGAGAAAAAGACATCAATGACTCATTCCCTGAAGAACACTTGTACAATATTCAGATCGTGGATGAGAAAGAGCCGCCATGGTTTGCATATTTTGCCAACTACTTAGTTGGGGGAGTTCTCCCAAAATGGTTCACATTTCAACAACGGAAGAAGTTCTTTTCGGATCTCAAATACTACATATGGGAAGATCCTTACCTTTTCAGGGTTTGTTCCGATCAGGTTGTTCGAAGATGTGCATCCCGGACTGAGGGCCTGAGCATCTTGAAACATTGTCATTCAGGGCCTACTGGAGGCCACTACAATGCGAACCAGACAACAAAGAAGATTCTTGATGCAGGTTTCTATTGGCCATCATTATTTCAAGATACTCATAGATTCATATAATCTTGCGATCGTTGTCAGTGGGTTGGCAACATTTCTCGCCGGGATGAGATGCCCCAGAATTGGAATCAAGCGTGTGAAGTATTTGATGTTTGGGGGATTGATTTTATGGAACCATTCCCTAGCTCCCATGGATTTAAATTCATCCTTATGGCAGTTGACTATGTGTCCAAATGGGTGGAAGCACAAGCCTTGCAAACAAGTGATGCTAGGGCAGTGGTAAAGTTTTTGAAGAAACTGTTTTCCAGGTTTGGCACGCCGCGCGCAATCATTAATGATAGGGGCACACACTTCTGCAATGCCCAATTCGCAAGAATCTTGAAGCGTTATGGTGTGCACCACAAAATGGCAACACCGTATCACCCAAAAACTAGTGGGTAAGTAGAAGTGTCCAACAGAGACTTAAAGCGAATATTGGAGAAAATGGTAAATCAAAACTGAAGAGACTGGGCAGAACACTTGAATGACGCTCTCTGGGCCTACAGAACTGCATATAAGACACCTATAGGGACTACCCCTTATAGGCTAGTCTATGGGAAAGCATGCCACTTACCAGTTGAGCTTGAACACAAAGCGTTTTGGGCCATAAAATTTCTAAATCTTGACTCTACTCTTGTAGGTAACAAGAGGAAGCTACAACTGAATGAACTGGATGAATGGCGCTCCAATGCATATGAGAATTCGAAGCTTTACAAGGAAAAAGTAAAGGAGTACCACGACAGACATATCAAGCACCCAAAACAATTCCAAGAAGGAGATCAAGTGCTACTATTTAATTCCAGGTTGAAATTATTCCCAGGGAAGCTCATATCACGATGGTCAGGTCCATATACTATCACTCAGGTCTTCCTGCATGGAGCAGTTGAGGTGACCCCCCCAGATCGTGGTACCTTCAAAGTGAATGGGCAGAGGCTAAAACTGTACTTCAACCATAATGATTCTTCAAGCCTGACCGGGGGTAACTTCAAGCTCTTTGAACCCCTGTAAGGTAAGGAAAAAAGGTACGTCAGGCTCATGACGTTAAACAAGCGCTTCTTGGGAGGCAACCCAAGCATTCGGGGGTCTTTTATTCATTTTTCGTATTCTAGGTTTTCATTTTATTGTTTTAGTCGCCATTTCCTTCACTAGTTTTGTTACTGAATAAGTCCATGTTCGCATTTTTCTTATCGTCTTGTGTGTGGTTTAATCGTTTTCTTTGTTGAGTATTGCTTGTTTTCCACGGCATTTCATGCATTAGATCGAATTTTTCCGTAATTACTTAAAGTTGGAGGTGTTCTAAATCATGTTAAAACCTTACTTAGTCTTTTGGGAGTGCAAATTTTGTGTTTTTATTGATTTCCAGGTCCAAACGGCCTTTATTGGGCCGTTTGGGAGGCCAATTTGCCCAAACCGCAAGGTTTGCCTAGGGCAAACGGCCTCCACAAGGCCGTTTGGGAGGCCAATTTGCAATTCCAGCAAGGTTTGCCTAGGGCAAACGGCCCCCCAAACGGCCCATGTGGGGGTGGTATGCTGCGGGTCCCCCCTTGTCTTCTTCACTCCCATTTCCTTTCTCTTCACTTCTCTTTCATTCTACCTGATTTTCTTCTTCTTTTCTCCTCATTTCTTGGCCAAATCTCTTCCTCTCTTCTCCTAGATCATCTCCTAAACACTTTGAGAAGTTGATCTAGTGTTTTTCCCTAAGCTTTACTCAAGTTTTAGCAAGCTTTCGTCGGTAAGCTCTTTGGTGCCCTAACTCTATCCTTTTCATTTCTTTTGCATTCTTTGAGCTTCTTTGTGGATAATTTCAAGGATTTTGCTTACATTTGAAGTTGTGAATGTTGTATGACCAATTTCCATGTAATTTATGTACAAATTTTTGGATTTTCGAAAATGTAGGGAAATGCTTCATGTTGAATAGTGTCCATACAGCCCTCCATACGGCCGTACGGACCCTAATGATCATTTTTTCTCCCTCTTTTCCCATTGTTTGTATTTTGTTTGGCATATTCTTGGATTACTTGAAGCTTGATGAGGTTTATTTACATTATAGGGATGCCAAACATCAAGATACTCACCTCAAAACGTCCAAGGATCCCGATGCCAACCCCATAGACCCTACTTTGAGCATGATCATCACGGGGCGAAGCATAAAATTTTGAAGCCAAACCTTTGGGCACATTTCATCACATTGAATGGGGTATCTTGTTTGGGATGCATGAATGAATGAAGGAATTACTCTCGCATGGTTGTTGGGCGAACTTGTTCATGATTGATGATCCTACCCATTGCCAATTAACCTTGGGGTTTTGAGCATTTTCGAGGCACACCATGATCATCTACCACATCGGGCGATGACTAGTTCCTCACTTGAGCATGGACACTTGTTTTATTGCTTTTGTGTGCTTGGTTTGTTTGAATAAGTTGGGAGGGGTTATGCCCTAAACAACCTTTTGTAGAACTTTATGTATTTTGGTTATTTAGCATGTATGTTTGACTATTCCCTAGTGTTTCATCTTTGCATTAAATTTCTTTATGTGGAATGATGATGTGCCCTTGTGCCTTGCAGGGCATTGAGGGTAGTTTGGTGAGCCTCCCCACATTTTGTGGAAGCCGGACCCGACATGTAGAGCTCACCATACATTTGTTCGGGCCACCCCTCGCCATTTGTACAAGATGAACAGGGGAAGCTCGTTTTCACCCTCCTCTATTGTATTTATTGAATATATTTCCTTGTTATGCATGATTAGTGTACATTGAGGGCAATGTACAACACTAGGTGTGGGGATGGGTGTATTACATGTATTAGGGCCATTTTTTACATGCTAGTGTTATCAATGATAGCTTTATTCATTCTTGTTAAATTCTTCAAGCATGGACTAATGATTGATGGGAGTTACACATTTTTTGTGCTCTATTGAATCCTGTTTCACCTCTAATATTGTCTTATGCACTGAATTTTTTGTGGATGCCCTAGGAATAGCCAACTTGACTACTTTAACTCTCTTGTATGCTTAACACACAACCTTGAGTACTTGGCCTTAGAAGACTAAGTTCTATCCTTCAATGAACTCTTAATAACTTCTAAACCTTGTTGAGCTAGTCCTAGTTTTGTAACTTGTAGTGCAGTCTAAAGACATGATCTGGGGTGAATAAAAAAAAAAATGAGTCTATGTCAGTATTCGTTTGCTAATGAAGCATGAATGCGTCTATGTGGACTGTAATCGAGTAGTTGGGTGGCTTTTGTGCCTAACCAGCATGTGCATCCTCCTAAAAGATTTTTATGCAGTCTACGTTAGTCGGACTCGAAAAAAAAATGTATATACATGTAAATAAAAACCCTAGTGATCTTTTAGCTGCCTACTTGATGTTTTAAGGAGAAAATGGATTCAGTTTCAAATTCAGGAGCTAGAAGGATCCTACTTGTTCATTGAGGTAGCACTTAGCATTTTAAGACCCAGTACTCTTTGCATGTGGGGTGATTAGCATCTAGAGCTGTACTGATTGAAGTCAGTAGGCTAGACCAAGCAAGGGCAAATGAGATAAAAGATTCACTTACACTGCATAGACAATTAAGAGGTGAGACAAGATCTTTATATTGTATTTATTGACTATAACTCATCATCTATGTATCATTGTCCATTGCTTGTAGATTTTTACATTTACATGAGCCGGAGATAGTACATTTAGGGGGTGTTTGGTTCGGAAGTGAGGCACCGAAGTGAGGGAAGTCTGAAAACACCACTTCAGTGGAAGTTTGGAGTTCAGTTGGAGGTGCCTACTTCCATGTGTTTGGTTAAGAAGGAAATTGTCACATCAGTGACCACTTCAAGTGTTTGGATGGTAAAAGTGAAAATCTTGAAAATGTGACTTCACCACTTCCTTGTGTTTGGTAACACCGAAGTGGGGTTATGGTCACCACTTCGGTATAGGGGTGTGGTTACCCCATGTTGGTTGTATATATATATATATATATATGTTAAGTAATTATTTGGTTAATTGATTAGATAGTAATTATTTAATTAATTGGGTTAATATGGCCCCAAATTGAAAATAGTTGGGTTAATATGTTAATTAATTATTTAATTTTTGTAATAATTAAGGTTTAAATGGATTATGCATATGCCCCCACATTTTATGAGTTGGGTTAATTTGTTAATGAATTATTTAATTTCTTAATAATTAAGGTTTAAATGGATTATGCATATGCCCCCCCACATTTTATGAGTTGGGTTAATTTGTTAATGAGTTATTTAAGTTTATAATAATTAATTTTTAAGTAGATTATGCATATGGCCTCACATTTTATGACTTGTGTTAAGTTTAACTTTGAAATATTTAACTTAAATTAGTTTTGTTTCCTTAAACCCAATATTTAGGTTATTTAAATTTTATAACTTTTTTCCTTAAATTTAATTTTGAAATGGGTTATGAACATATCAAACCTGACATAAATCGTTTGAGTGATTGTTTGTTTTGGGTTGGTATTTCCCCCCCTGTTTTTATAACATAAACAACAAAACAAGAGTTGGTATTTTTGTTTTATGGAAAGTCAATATCCTTATATCTATTTCTTTGTGTTAGAAAACAAACCCATTCAACTCTGGGCAAAGCTATGGATTGGGATCACCCTTTTTAAAATCTGCAGCCACTTTTGGAAACCAAACACAAACACAGCGGAAGAAACAAATAAAATGATTGAATTCACATGAACCAATACCAGGACAACAAAACAAGAATTGAAATCTGCAGCTCACTGTATTTTCTATAGGGAAAAAATTACAAAGTGTTGCGAATTACAAACCAATTCAAAAAAATCAAATACAAAAGCCAAACAATGAAGGCCAATCCACAAAATAGAAAAGAAAGATGCTGCATGTACTTCAAACTGCAAGTCCAGCAGGAATTTGTGAAACATTTCCCCATGTTCTTCTAACTGCAAGTCCAACAAGAATTTGTGAAACATTTCCTCTACAAAGCAAGTCCAGTAGGAATTTCTTGATACTCTGAAAAAAATATGAAAGTATCATAACAATATATGAACCTAGCAACAAAAAACTGGAAACCTAACAGAAGGTTCTTATGACAACTGAATAGCAACAAAAATCAAATACAAAAACCAAACAATTAAGGCAAATCCACAAAATAGAAACCAGAGTCATGCTGCATGTTCTTTCAAGCTGCAAGTCCAGCAGGAATTTGTGAAACATTTCCTTTGCAAAGCAAGTCCAGCAGGAATTTCTTGATACTCTGAAAAAAAAAATGAAAGTATCATAACAACATGTGAACCTAGCAACAAAAAAGTGGAAACCTAGCAGAAGGTTCTTATGACAACTGCATAGCAACAAAAAACAGTATGGAAACATACCAGTAACACAGCAATAATATCGTTGTCACATATGTACAATTCTCTTGGCATGGCTCAGGAGGTAGCAATAGTGACACACACGCACATTCATTGACACATGTTCAAATTGAAAATAAAAAACCGAAAGGACCAATACCAATACAAGGTGGCTGCAATGGTGGCACTATGTGCCTCCTGATTGCCTCGCCACACTTGTATAACTCAGTTAAAAGAAATAATGTCATGTAAAAGAAATGTAAAGCTATAAATAAAATTATTCAGAAGTCCTGAAAAAAAAAGTCATACAATTGAAACAATGCATAATAATAACAGTATAATGCTACCTTGACATTGAAGCAAATAAAAAACGCAATGGCTGCAAAAAGATTGGCATTACAGTGCCCCTCATTCTTGCCCCGCCAGTGCTAGTTATTTGAACTTCTTTGTCAAATTAAAGACAGTGCCTCAGTGCAATGTCACTAACTGCGTTTCATCATTGCCATCCTCTCTTGCCCTGAAATCATATGCCAAAAATAAAAAAATCAACAACTTGGTCAAGCCATGTTAGTAACAAACAAACATAATTCCAAACCATCTAGACTAATACAGATAAGTATGTTCTCAGACACATACACACGCGAAGATGTCCAAGACAAGACAAAAACAGAAGATAACATGAAATGCACCAGGACAACATGAAATGCATGAACGGATCCAACCACATCAAGGTGTCACATGCTATGGTCATCCAAACAAAATATACGAGAAAGTCATGATGCAGGAAATGCAGAATACTGAAATAAAATAAGGAGATACTAGAACCAGAAGAAGTCTGTCAAGTAAGAGCGATGCATGCATGGTGCTGACTCAATCCATCCTGCAAAGGAAATTTTCGATCCATTCTTTCCTCAGTTCAATCTCTTTAACTATGAATCCTCTTGCCTCAATCTCACGAAATTGTAGGAAATCGAACACCTGCACCAGCTCTTTCTTATCGAAACCAGGTACCTCCATAACTTTGGCATACAATGTTTCCGTCCAGTGGGTGGGATTCTTAATGGCAGCTGCCATTTCTCCCACCACAACAATGAGATCACCCATCATTGAAGGGTTTCTCGAACCCCTACTTGAACGTTGCGGCGCTGACCTATGGGTAGCTGATGTGGCGGGGCTGCTAACAACAGGTGGTGCAGAGTTCGCATCAGCATCATCATCACTTGGATGTTCCACCGGGCCATCATCAAAATTTTCCATATTGTTGTCTTCATGTTCGGAGTTATCTCTCAAGTCAGCAAACACAGAAGTGGCATACACCCCCGTTGCACTATCCTCGCCACATATAACCGCCAATGCTTCATAATGTTCGATAGGTTTGTTTATGAAAGGTTTCGCTGCTGGGTGGGCCTATTGAACAATGGCAATGAAAAAAATGTTCAGATGTAAAAATGCCAACATCGTAATACGATGGATTGCAATTTGGCGGATGTTACCTCGATGTATGTCAAAGCGACCATGGGATCAAGGGTAATTGTTTTCGTTGCGTCATCCCAACCAGCGCCACTGAGATCTCGCACTTTCTTTATCTCGGCGTATCGTGATTTCAAAGTTCGATAATGGTTCTCAACGTTCTCAGCATTAAACTCAGTATTGAACCTAGAGTTGACGGCAACAGCAACGAAGACAAATGCTGCACGTTTGAATGATTTATCACATTTGAGCCCTTTCTTTACTTGTTCCATAAGAAGGGGTATTAAGAACGCATCAAATTCAGCTTTCCATCGCTTATTAGGGGTACCGCGCTTGCTGCCTGATGCCCGCGATGATGATTTTTCAGTTACACGGTCAACACCCTCCATAGCTGCTGGAATTCTAATGGAAAATTGTAGATAAGTAAGAATTTGATATCTATTTGATTTCAATCACCGGCAATTGAATCAGGTCCAATATGTGGACAATATCGAATATTAGCATAAGGTCAGTAACACTACATGAGCAATCAAAATAGGAGTTGGTAGTATAACACTGAAGGCAAAACACAAACTCAACAAATAAACAGAAAATGGAACATCAGCAACAGATCAGGCCAACAATCTAGGATCAAATAATGGCATGAATAAAAGATATGGACACATAATTTAAGACATAAAGTGAAAACGTAACATCACCAGCTAGTCAGTATAAAAATATTTGGCATGAATAAACAATAGGAAGACATGATTGAAGCTGTGCTTATAACAATTAAAGACATAAACAGAATATGGAATATCACCAGCAGATCAGTACGCCAGTTCAAAATCAAGTATGATATGAAAAACAATTGCATCATGGAAAATAAAACAAAGTAATGGAGATTGCTGACATGAAAAACATGAAGAAACAAGTCACTCATGGGAATTGTATATATGCGAATACGAAACAGACAAATAAAGCTACCTTGTCTAACGAATGCAGATAAAGTTACGAATTACTGAAGTAAAAAAAAAAAACAATGGGGTCATGATCAAATAAAACCACTGTATTGAGTCCACATGTCGTTTGCTATGGTGTCTCGGAGTTCAATCCATTGCCGGTTTTCTTCACGTTGTTCTCGCTGTGAACGGGGCTGAGATGACATGGGTTGATCATAGTTTTCCAAGTTTCCTTCATGCAAGATCATATCATTGGGGTCCACACCTGCTATATAGTTATGCAATATGCAACAAGCAATTGCTAACTTAACCTGTGTCCTGAATGGGAAGAAAGGATGTGATGTAAGAATCTTGAAACGATTCTTCAAGATCGCGAAAGCGCGCTCTACACAAGAACGCAACATTGAGTGTCGAAGGTTGAACAATTCCTTCGGATTTGTAGGTGGCCTTCCACTATGCTCTTTTAAGTGATACCTAACACCCCGATACGGTGCTAGGAAACCTTGCATAGTAGTATAACCGGCATCTACAAGATAATATTTACCTACAATAGATGACACGAGTTAAGTGGAATTGATTGTAATATTCTAATTGATCACATAGGTGGTTTCCTACCTTCTACCATTTTTAAGCCTTCGGGTTGTGGCCTTGCTAGTGCATCTTTTAGGACAGTGAAGTCATTCGCTGAGCCCTCCCAACCAGCCAACATGTAGGTGAAATGCAAGTCAGGGTTCACCACAGCCAAGACGTTTTGGGTTGGGCCTTTACGACCACGAAAACGAGGTAAGTCTTGAGGGGGAACGGACGCAACAATATGCGCCCCGTCTAACAACCCTATACAATCCTACACGGAAAAGAATATACAAAGGAATATGGAAACAATCGATCAATAGGAAATTATTATATCTTTGTTATGCTTGATTTACTTACTTTGAAAAATGGATACCAGTTCGGGTTGCATTGAATTTCCGAGTGACAATTACCGGTGGGAGGATGTACAAAATGATCTCGAACGGCGCAAATAGCTCTTAGTACATTGTTAAAATATCGGCTAATTGTTTCTCCTGAACGAAGATATTCAATTCTCATGGTCCTATTCTTCGTATTGTGTCCAACAATATGCAAGAATATGGACAATTGTTCCTCAACCGATATATGTCTCGTGTCCTTGAGGAAGTGCTTATCACGCATGATTGACGCTAGATGCATAAAAGAACCTACGTCCATCCTAAGGTAGCTCACGCAATAGTCACGACCACTCCTTAAAACACGTTCCATGTGTTTGTTCCTAGTTAAATCTCGAAACATGGACGGTTCCTTACTTCTACCTTGCTTAGGAAAATGTATTTCTTCAAGTAGGCAGGCAACAACTACGACAATGGTAGTGAACCCCGCAAGCAATGGGAAGACACGCTCATTACCAATCCAGCTATCCATCTACATAATTAACGATAACTAACTTACTTACTTTGTCTATATGTACATAGATGGCTACATAATGTAGATTATAAATACCAAAACCAAAAGCAAAAAATAGCAATAACTTTATCTAACGCATACATAAGCCAGCAGAGTATAATTACTTATGAAGGTAGACAGTTTTATCAAATCAGCATTTCTGTAGAAGGATGCAGAACATACATTCAGAACAGCAGGAAGTCAAAAACAAAAGACAACAATCCATACCAAAAGCAAAAGAAAACAAATGGAACAACTTTATCTAACTCATACATAAACCCGTAGAGTATAATTATTTATGAAGGTAGTGAGAGTATCAAATCAGAATTTCTGCAGAAAAACATCAGTAAAAAAAAATCCAGTCCATATCTTCAGCGCATCAGTTAATCAAAAATAAAAAACAGCAATGCAATGGCATGGTAACAGGGTGTCAATTGAAGATAGAATGGTAAAACCTCAATGCCTTTCACTGTATGCATATATGATGGACAACAACTACAAAATCTAAAGAAAACAAATGCAAGAATTATAAATCAATTGAATGAATAGAATAAAATAAGCAACCTGGTCACAAGTAAATCTGAGATAAATATAGCAGAGAACATAGGAACATATTAACATAAACAGTCATGGAGAAAAACAACAAACAGAAAGCTCCTAAACATACCTTTACAACATTAGGAAGTCAAAAATAAAAGACTAACAATACATAACATTAGGACGTAGACTATAACATGAAAAAGCAATCATAAGAAACATACGTGATAAACAAACCAGAACCAACAAAGTATAGAAAACAAAAAATAGTTAAGGTCATCTTCCAGGTGAACTTGCAAAATCAAATTTGAGAGAAGAAAACCAGTAGGAAAATTACACACGATCATTTAAAAAACTTCAACAAAAAAAAAACCTAAACAAAAAATAAATGGATACAAGGGAAATACTATAAGCAGGAGAAAACATTCATGACAAACTGGTATGCTAAACAGAAACTAGAGTCCATAGTCAACAGTGACTTTGGAAAAAATAAACAATTTCTTGCAGATTTATTATACAACGAGAACAAGAGGAGAATCAGAAACCCCGTACAGAACAATACACGATCTACTCATTCCAAATACTATAGTGAGGGAAAAGCATTCATGTCAAACATATATGATAAATAAACCAGAATCAAGAACGGCGTTTGAAATACTCAACTATTTCTTACAGATCTACAACGACAACAAGGTGAGAAGAAGAAACCCCATACAGAACATTAGACACGATCGTACCCTCTCAAAAGCCTAACGAAAGATGAATAAATAGAAAAAATACAAATATTTTAGTGTAAAAAAAAATCATAACAAACTACTACCAAAGGAACGGTAGTTCTTGCAAATCTACAAAGACGACAACATCAGAAGGACAAACCCATAGAAAACGATACACACGATCGAATCTCTGAAAACCAAAGGAAAAAACAAAAATAGAAAAAAAAACCAGGAAAACGATGGACAAGCTACTACCGATTAGGGCAAACACGAACGAAAAATACATAAGAAAGCATCACAAACAACGATCGTTCACATATTTTCGGAGGAGAGATGTCTACCAAGTCGGTTCTGAACGGATGACGAACAGAAAAAGGAAGCCCGAGATAGGGACGGTCGGGCCAAGTAGGTGGCGACAGAGGGATGGGGATCTCGGCCGAAGACGGCGAGGGAGAGGGAGAAGGAGAGATCTGGAGGCCAGAGATCTGGAGGCCAGAGGGAAGAAACCCTAGGCCGAAGTGGGGGTGATCTCAAGCCGAAGTGGGGGTGATCTCAAGCGACCCACGTGATAACACGTGAGGGAAGTCAGCTGGCTCAAAACCGACTTCGGGGTTTTTTCTCAGGAAGTCAAGCGCTGAAGTGGACCGTGGTTGGAAGTTGTCAAATCACCACTTCGGCGTCCAATTCGGCGAACCAAACACACTGAAGTCGCGTGGAACTCACCGTTTCGGCCACTTCGGACTACACTTCAGCGAACCAAACACGCCCTTAGCCGCTTATCTGTCTCCTTGTTTTTCATGATTTGTTTGCTTGGGGACAAGCAAACGCTTAGGTGTGGGGATATTTGATAAGTGTCTAAATGTATATATTTTATTGTATATATTTTATGCACTTAGCATGTATTTTGTCAAAATTGACGCCCGTTTTGTGCTTAATCGAGTATTATTTTCTTTGTAGGGCATGTAGGAGCCACGAAGAACGCGAAGACATAATTTGGGTAGAAAAGAGAAGAAAACTAGGTCGCAGTACTATAGCGTATTCACTGTAGCCGGAGTAATGTAGCACAATCACTGTAGCAGTCGCTGTAGCACCTGGGGAGTTTTCGTGGCTGAAATCAAATTCGAGGCATACGGGGGAGGCCGTCTGCCCCAAGAAAAGTAAAACAGAATGCTTTGCCTAGTCCATACCACACTCACTGACCCCGTTTTGGGGATGGTATGGCTCGGGATTTGGGGTTTTTGAGCTCATTTCAGTTCCATACGACCCTCCATACGGCCCGTATGCCTTTGGGGGTATAAAAGAGTATTTTTAGGGCTTCTCAAGGGACTGACTTTTGGCCGGCATATTGAAGGAGAGAACGAAGACACCTTTTAGAAGACGACGATTTGGAGCCAAAGAAGGAGGCAAAAGCACAATCAACAAGGGGAGAGCTTCACCATCAAGGGAGCAAGGTGCCAAACCGAGGGGGAGCGTCATTTGGCAACCTTTTGGGCGAGGGAAGGCGTCATTCGGCCGGACCTCCATCTTGTTCTTCATCATTTCATCTAGGGAGTGTCATTTATGAGCTTTTTGTGTGATTTGCTTTACTTTGTTGTTATGTTTTGTATGATGGCACACTAGACCCCCAAGGCCACCGGATGTCGGTGAACCTTGGGGGGTTTATCATGTATTTTGGATGATTTGCACTTAATACTATGTTTGGGTTGATTTATGAATTTGTTCATTGTATTTCATGCCTAGAGCTACTTAAAGGAGAAATCCGTAGCTCTTTATTGAGTTGTACACGTAGACATGACATACTCGCGTGTATTAGATCTTTCATGAACAAATAGGGGTTTCTTGTATTGGTATTGCCGAGAAATTGGGTATCAATAGCCCTCCGTTCTATAAGGGTAAACTAGGGTTTAGGGTACCCTTATATTGGGATCTCCTTGTACTTAATGCAATCGTAGGAATACCGGTTAGGAAAAAATTCCACTAGGTATTCGTATGGGATTAGGGTTCAATCGCCGAGAAATTGGGGTTGATCTAATCTTGAGATCCTTCGGTCTAAATCACCCGAACTATCCTTTTACTGTTCATCCATGTTTCATGATGACCCCTCAAGGGGATCCACATCCATAGGCCTTCATTCATCACTGTAGCACTTGCAACCATTGTGTTTGATTTTAAATTTGTTTTTACATATTGTTCTTGTTTCTTTACTTTAATTAGAGTAATCACAATCATGCTTAAGATGTTAGGTTAGATAATAGGTGATGAAGGAGTAATATTAGACCTTAGCCCCGTGGAATACGATCCTTGTGCTTTTGCACTAGGTATTACTTGGCGACCCCGTACACTTGCGGGATTCCTCTACCAGTCATTTGGGATTGTTAACTGATTTTCATACCCATACATATGTTAGAAGTAGAAGAGAGAGACAGTGGAACAAGTGTTCATGCCTTGAACAACATACATGTGTGATCCTTTTGGTCTACATATAGAAATGGACAAATATACATATATGTCTATACATACATATACAATCTAACAATACAATAATACATCTAACACATGCATCTAACAAGTAACAACATACACCAATGAACAAATGTAAAATTATTTTCTTTTCTTTTTATTCATTTTTTTTCATCCTTTTGTGTTTGGTTCAAGCTAACCAAGGGGATTGCTAGGATGGAATTCATGCGGTTCTCGATGGTTAATCCTTTTCTATATTCTTGTTTGCTTTCCCTTCCATCTTATGTTGCTTTGAGATAGAGAGCAGGTTTTTGGAGCATGCATAGATTCTTTCTTTCTCCATCCATATGTTGTTGTTTTTAGCTATTGATGGAAAATTTGCAAATGGAATTTAAGTGATTCTTGAATGTTGATTTCAGTTTTTATTCAATTTATGTGTCTTTTTTTTTAAAAAAGAAATTGGTTGTTCTTACAATTTGATTGATTTTTTGCGTGTGTTGCTTGTAGTGTTTTCTTGTCTATTGGCTAAGTGAATTTACACAAAATTGGTAGTTTTAATTGCATCCTTTCAGGGGCAAGGGATCAATTCAACTTGGTTTCTACTTGGAGAATCTGATTTGCAGAATGGTAGGAATAGAAAATCATTTCTGAACTAGAAATAGGTTGTGTTTGATATAGTACCAATTGTGATTTGCAATTACCACTAGGAAGTTATTATATTATTTTGAATTTTAATTGGAAAGATCTAGAATGCTTGCTTGTGAGAAGCACTAACATAGTTATGTGCTTCTATTTTTTGCCGCTTTTTTCTAGATTGATTAATGTTTAATAGCATTTGTTTTCTAATATTATAAGTGAAATAGATTGTAGAATTTAGAAAACTATAATTATTCACTGTGGGAATGACCAAGTAACTTATGAAGAACATCCACTTATATAATAGTTTGAGGTGTACAAATGGTAGAACTTGTAACATACATATGGCTGTCACATTTACTTGAGGCAGTTTATTGATGTTTTGATAACATGCACTACCATTCTGTTCTTTATTTTTTAAAATCCTATTGCCTAGTCTTGCTTTTGTTAATCTAATTTTTCTGAGAATCCAAAGCAAAGTGCTATTTGTGTGTTGGCCAACAACTCTTAATAAGCATCTTACTTTATAGATTCATTTGATTGTGTAAAGTCATTCACCATCATGGTAGTACATCAATAATTTGATTTTTTTTTTTCTTGTTTAATGGTGAAATCATTATTGGGAAGTCACCTTGAAATGTCAAGGGTTCAATTATGCCTTTTTTCAACTTGGTGGTCAAATATTCCCAACTGTAGTTGTTTATGGTTTGCTTCTTCTTTGGAACTATTGAATCTAAGGGATTCATGACAATGGATTGTTTCACTTTCTATTCTATGAAATACTATATCTTTATAATGGGTATGCAAATTAGTTGGTTTCTATGGGGGGTTCAAGGGGCATGTCTTAATCATATGAGTAGTGGTCCATTCTGACACATACATAATGACTTCTGCTTGGTGGGTTACATGTGTGTTAATTGGATAGTCTTTTAAGCAAATAAGTATTGATCCTGCCATGTAATAAATGTATTAATATACCTCTTGTATTGCTGAAATTACTGAAAAGTCTCGTAGGTAGCTATTAGTCAATTAAATATAGGTTTAAACCTCCGTACAGTCCTTGTACTTTTTGAAAAGTTACATTTTAGTCCCTCTACTATTTTCAGTGCCTTTATAGTCCCTTTACTTTTTAAAATGTGACTTTTTAATCCAGGAGAAAACTACCATCTAGTTTGCCGTCTAAAACGGCTGATGTGGACTACATGTGGCTTTGTTTTATATGAATTTAATTGACACCATATGACATGGCTTTTTATAATAGATTAAAGATTAAAAATTAGAAAAGTAATATCAAAATATGTTATCGGATCCTCAGTTTCAGATCCTGGATCCGAAACTTAAAAAGAAAAAAAAAAAGAAAAAGAAAACCCCATCTTCTTCCCGAGCCCTGCCTTCTCACTAATCTTCGACGATCCTCCGGCTATCTCACCCTCTATCTCCCCCTCCCACACCGATGTCATCAGCTGAGCGACCTCATCCCGGTGAAAATTATTTCAGGCCCCGTCTGACTGTGTTCAGTTTTATTAGCCTGATGCAATGAAGAATAACCTAATGTAATCCACCATTCATTGTATTCACCTGCAGCTATGTCCAATTTTTAATGTATTGCAATTGTATACAAGACTAATTTGATGTAATCCAATATTTATTTCATACAATTACAATCCAATCCAATATTTTTGATGTAATACAGTTGTGTTGAAGACTAACATGATGTAATACAACTTACATATTCAATTATAACAATTATAATACAACAACAAAACATTTCCAAAAAATAAATAGAAAGAAAAGAAGTCCGAAATTTTATTGATGTATTATATCAGCAGGTTTGCATATATCATTCTGCAAACATTTCAAACTCTAAAAATTGGCAAAAGCCAAGTAACTACAAACACAGTAGCTGTGCTGAACAATATCAAAATTACACAACAAACAGTATTGAATGACATCCAGTTCCATTAAAGAAAAACAAACAAACAAACAAACAAACAAACAAACAAACAAGCAAACAAAATTCCAAACACAAATCACTGCAAAGTAGATCACTAGTGAGGATCATGTCTTGTGCTTGCTTGCTCTACATAGCTTTGTTGTGTTAACAGCTCTATCTGCTCAATTGGTATAGAACTTTGTTGCCATTCTTGAACTTCACTATGTGTTCTTTGTTCAGTTGGCCTCCAATCCCTCCTTGCCTACCAATTACAAACCAAAGAGCAAAAGTTAGTTAGTAAATGTAGAACTTTTCATAATTGGCATTTAAGTGGAAATAATGAACAATTCTATTACCATTAGCTCATGAGCAATAGTGAAGGATGAACCATGTGTTACTTCCCTCCCAGCTATAACTCCACCACTATGACCACCCTTAAACCATATATATTTCACCAAACAAGGAAGTTAATCAAGCTTTGTAGTATTATTTTAACACAAGACAAACAAGTAAATATGAAGTGTCACTTACTCTAAAGATAGTTAATTTCTCTTGAGGAGTAATGGTTCTCCCTTTTTTCCTTATTGGTGCAGCATTTGTCCTTTTTCACTTTCCTGTCATAGACCTTCTTCGCCTGATTGATGGCTCTGCATCATCTGATGGTGTTAATTCAAGAAGTATGGTATCATATTGCTCCTACATGAGCACCAAAAAAAAAAAAATAATCATTAAAAACTAAAAAATTTAGTAAGCAAGTACAGAACAAGAAACTGACACTTCTAGGTTTTCTTGGGCAGCCTGCCCTATTGTGGCCTTCATCATGACATATCTTGCACCTAATGCTCCTACCAAACTTAGAAATTTTCAGTGTTTTTCTTCTTTCCTTCTAGTGGTTCTCTTCTTCTCTTTTTTGATAGGTCTACCAGGTATTCTCCTAGTAATTGGTGCCAGCAATGCTCCTTCTTCACTTGCAAGCCAAAACTCTCTACCTCTCAATAGTCTAACATTAAACTAATATGCAGCTAAATATGTGTATTGACACGACCTTTTGCGTGTGTACCGCAAGTGCACGGCCTTGTCGAAGTAATAAAATTACCCCGGTGAGTGGGTAGTTGAATCCACAGGGAATAGGGATTAAAAATACGAGAAATTGCTATTCAGTCGTACGATATATGAGAAAACAATAATCGGAGTGATAAGTTGATTTATGAAAATTAGAATAAAAGCAAGGGAAATGAATAGAAAGATGAAAGAAAGAAAAGTGCAAGTAAAGAGTAAAAGAGAGAGACTAGCAATGAATGAAAATAGGGTATCCGGACAAGTTACCTCTAGGACTTATGCTTCTAGTGCAAGACTATGCTATTATACTTTCCTATTGATGTTAATTGAGTCGAAGAAAATCCTTAAACACACGGTCCCAAACCTAAGGTCAACCGTGACTAATCCCAGCACTATGTCCCGGCAATAGGATTCACGTCAACCCTTCACTCTGTTGATTGCTCAACTAAGCCCCATGGGAGTATTTCTACCTAAGCCTAACACTACGTGGAATTGCTTTAAGTTCTAGGGACTCCTAGTGATAAAACCTGTTCCTATGTGTAGTAGTTCTAACCCTTTGGTCCAGGTGGAAGAACCCTAGTCTAAATTAAGCCCCAGTGCATAGGATTCACGTCACCCCAAAGCCTTGGGGGAGTATGTCTACCTAGCACTTCACTCTATTTCGACCGCTAATAAATCAAGGAATCGGAGGTAGGGAGAAATCACATCGGAAGGGAAAGGGGTACGGTGCTACCTCACAACTCTCCCTCTCAACCCTCTTCAATTTTAAGTAGTCTAATCCTATAGGAGTTGTCACACCTCCAAAGGATAACCTAGATTGTTCTCAATCCTTAGTGTCACGGCTAAGAGAAAACAATAGCAAAAGATAATTAAAATCAAAACTCGAATTTATTCATCAAAATTGGAAAAGCATAATAACATTGTCATAGAAACATAATTATCCTAGAGTTTTACAAGTCCGAATACCCACGAGGGGTTTAGCTCCTCATGGAGCTATACATGTTCATCAATTTATGAAAGAAAGCACAAACTAAAGACATCAATGAAAACCCCCTCGCGTATGGTGTGGCCGTGGTCTTGTGCGGCCGTCGAACATTGGTGACGATGCCGATGGCGCGCTCCAATCCTCCACAAAATCCTCTCCGAAACCCTAGCAGCACCCTCCAGAAGTTGAGAAGAAAGATAGGTCAAAAGATGCCCAAAAAGTCTCCAAATCGGGCTTTAAATAGGCTGAGTGCGGCTTTAATTTTGAACTTATCGGGGCTTCACACGGCCATGTGGAATTTCCACACGCCCGTGTGAAGCTTCTGTCTTTCCTGAAAAATTACTTCACACGGCCGTGTGGAATTTCCACACGCCCGTGTGAAGTCTCTGGCTTGCTGGAAAATATTTCACACGGCCGTGTGTTAATTCCACACGCCCGTGTGAACTCTCTGGACTCCCGATCTTCGGCAGAAAATGCACAGTAACTTGCTATAGTGAATTGCTACAGTAACAAAGCTACAGTGCTGCTGCAGTAACTTGCCGAAATGCTTCCGAATACGTTGTTCTTCACCAAGGCCATTGAATTGAGCACACAATCAATGGTAGATCGTGTCGATTGCTTCAAGTCTTCTCTTTGGTAGAGTTCTCCTAAACTACACAAGTCGGACTTGTTGTGAATGTGACTGCCTTTGTGCCCCTCCAAAAGGAGGTTGGCACACACTCACAAGTCCGGGCTTGTGCCTTGTCCTTGTTTGGTCCGAAAACTCCCCAACAACGGCGAACACGATCTAATTTCGTTCCTATTCTCCAAATTAGCTCCATAAACCTACAATGCGCAAAATTAAACAAATGCACATATTTAGTGATAAAATCTGATTAAATTAATGCTTATTGCAAGATAATAATGCTTCGCATCATTACTACAAGAGCACTCATCATGTATTTGTTGAACCACTCATATAAATAATTAATTGGGTCTGCCCCACAAAAAAGAAACTGCTGCAATGGGATGTTGACATGGTATACCGCTTTTATCCCATTTCCCATAGCTACATGTATGGGTTGGAAGCTTGACAACAAACCCCTGCCTTACATGTTACAAAGGGTCATCATAAAACACCTCATAACATGCTCCCCCATTCCAATCAACCTGCCATCTTCCACTCTACAACTTCTCCTTTTCAAGCTTGCTAACTATGTTAGGTCCACACTCAAATTTCCACTTCATAGCATAAGATCTCTTACTGACTATCCTATTCATAACATAGTGTCTAATGTCTTTATATAAGGAAATTATTGGCTTGCTTCTTACTTCAAGAAGAATCCCATTGAAAGTCTGGCACATATTGTTATCTACAACTTCACATTTCACCATATCACTAAAGTAAGCTTGGCACTAACCTTGAATTGGCCATTTCTCCATTAATTCACTCACAACCATTTATCCACCATTCAAATTCCTCATCATTTGAAGTTGTTTATCCACATCAAGCTACTTGGTTACCCTGGCAGTCATCCAAAAGTGCATTTGCATTACTTTACTTTGGAACTTTCCCCATCTTGCATAAATGTGTCTAGCACACATTCGATGCTCAATAAAGGGTAGAAGCTCATTCACTGCATGAATGAGACCTTAGAAGAAAAAATGATGACAAAATTAACTTAAGTTAAGTTATGGTGACAATTATAATATTAAAGTGGATTTAATACAAACCTTTTGCATGTTGCTAACCAAAGACCATCCAAGCCCTTGTTCCATGCAAAGATCACTCTTAAGATGCTCAATAAACCATGACCAGTTCTCTATTATTTCTTTCTCCACTATTGTCCATGCCATAGGAAACATTTGGTTGTTTTAATCTCATTCAACTACAGCAAACAACTGGCCTTTTAACAATCCTTTCAAAAAACATCTATCAAGTCCTATTAATCTCCAACAACCAGCCAAAAACACATCCCTGACAGCAGCTATGCAAATGTACATTTTTTGGAATACAGAACACTCATTCTGATTTTTCCTTTCAGAAACAACTGTCATAGTGCTACCCCTGTTTATATTTTTTAGCTCCAATGCATAACTGTTCAATATTTTAAAGTCTTCCCTAAATTGCTTTTCAATTTTTTTTTAATCACTAACCCTCTGGCATTTGTTATCACTTTATTAGTTACAAAGACCCATAGCTCAATCCTGACCAGTGCCTTCAATTGGCTATTCTTGATGAATGGCAACCCACTTATTATGTCACCAAATCTTTTAGTAATAATATGAGATATCACTCTCTTGTTTTTAGTAGTTTTCAATAGGCATGTGTGTTCTGCAACATAGTGTTTCACAACAAATTTTTTCTTCCCACTGCACCAAGAACATAAAATTAACCATTTACACCCTTCTGCACTGCATTTTACCCTAACCCACACTGAATCATTCTTTACATATTTAAATTCAAACACTTTCCTTGTGGAGAACTTAACCAGCTCATTCTTGAATTGTTTCAAATCTGTAAAACTCAGGTTCAAGCAGAATTCAAGCAATGGAAGATTAGGATTATACCTTTTCCTATTGGACTGATATCTTCTTGCATCATCTACGTCAGATCCTGCACTTGTATCTTCATAGCTCCCAGGGTCATCTGACTCAAAATACTCATTGTTATACCTAGAAACATTCCTAGAAGGTTCAAAATCTTTTTCCTTATTTGCTGTAGGTGTGGCAGATCTTACACTGTCATCATCTCCACCTCTACTGTCATCAACTCTCTTTTGTAGTGTTCTTTTCATCATGACATATTTGGCAACATTTTCCGTACTTTAATTCCTTTCATCATCCTCATCTGAACTATCACAGTCAAATTGGGCATCTACCAAGCTCTTCTCATCATCAGTTTTTCCTAATATGAACAACCATTTTCATTACTAGTAGCACCCTCCTTATTGTCCTACACATTCTCTAACTCCAAATCAGTGTTTTTATCCACATTGGCACCAGTCTTCTGCACATCTTCTAATTCAACAACATTATCCACATTGTCTTGGATGTCTCCTAAGTCAACAGAACCTCTTTCAGTACTATTCTACACAGCATCTTCATTGTTTTCCACACCTCCTTCAATACCTCCTTCAATACTCCACATTGATGTACCTATATTTTAGTCATGTGGATGTATATGTACATGCAATGAAATGTTCATATATAGATGAAGCATCACATAAGTATTGCATAACATCAATTTTAAGATTTCATAAAACCAAAAACAATTGAGGGTTATATGGCATTCTAAAATAATATTGAATTTAGTTTTAGCTGAGGATCATAACAGGACAACTTAGTTTTAGTTTTTAAATATAGAGCTTCATATGTTTTTTTTTAAATATAGGAATATTTAAAAGAAAACATATGAAGCTTCTATCCCTTCAGAATTGTTTACTCCACTTAGAATAAGGAATCCAATAAGAATAAAGAATAGGAACATATAAAAATATTGTGAGAGCAAGGCACTCTATTGGCCAATTCAATAAACTTTTCCCAATAGCATGACTTCAAAGAGTGTCTTACCTTTGACTTCACAGAGAAGACACTATCTTGAATCCCTCAAAGAATCTCGCCAACTGCAAACATAGGCTACTAGTAAACATAAATGCGAAGAAGAAAATTAATATGCCACATCTTAAACTATCTATTAATTCACACAACATGCAAGGATTAGATATTTACACACACATGCACACAATCAACACGATTGAAGTGGAACGATTGGAATGGGAACTCTTAAAGCATGAAACAATTAAACAATTGAATCCCCTTAAACTATCTATTCATCAAGATTGAGTGGAACAAATAGTTCATTAGGGCAGATCAAAAAATGAATCCTTATAATTTCATTCCACACATCACAACATTACTCTCACTCACAGCAACGCTAATATAGTTGTATTAAAACATAGGCAACAACTTACCGTGAGGATGAAGAAGATTGACTTCAATGATGGGGATGCGGATGTCAAACAGGGGCCCGAAATAATTTCCACCAGGATGGGGTAGCTCGGCTAATGACGTCAGTGTGGGAAGGGGATATGGAGGGTGAGATAGCCAAAGGAATGTTGGAGATTAGTGGGAGGGCAGTGCTAGTGAAGAAGAAGGGGGTAAATGGAGAGAAGGGGGGTTTTTCTTTTAACTTTTGGATTCAGGATCTAGGGTGAGGATCCGATAGCCACGTTGGATGGAGAGAAGGGGTTTGTTTTTCCAATTTTTTAATCTTTATTCTATTATAAAAATCCACGTCAGATGGTGTCAATTAAATTTATATAAAACAAAGCCACGTGTAGGCCACATCAGCAATTTTAGATAGCAAAGTAGACGACAGTTTCTCCTGGATTAAAAAATCACATTTTAAAAAGTAAAGGGACTATAAAGGCATTGAAAATAGTAGAGAGACTAAAAGGTAACTTTTCAAAAAGTACAGGGGTTGTATGGAAGTTTAAACCTTAAATATACTGTAGGAAACCTTTATTTAGATGGGCTCATCCTCATCATGAAATAAACTACTTATTTATATTGGAAGTATTATTTCTATAGTGTGAGAATGTACAATGGCATGCCACTTCTTTGGAAGTCGACATCATTGATCTTCATTTACATATCTTTAATTGCCATATGACAGTACTTTATGTGAGTTGTATATTTTATTGCATACTTTTGAGTTTTTTTTTTTTTTTTTTTTTTTGGGCATTTGGTAAAAAGATAAGATCCAAAAACCTACAAGAGACCTGTTTATGTTGGATGCTAGTGTTTGTTTTAATAGAGCATGCATTTATTTTCTTTTCTAAGTGAAACTTAAATTGAATTCATTCTATACTATGGCTAATTTGTTTTTGCATGTATTTGGGGCTCAAATTAGATAGCCTGGATGTTGCTAGCAATCAATTATTTTTACAGAGATGTCTCTTTGAGCTTCAAATGGTCATTGCTTTAGAAAATAAGTCTTCAGTTTCTTTCTTGTGTAAATGCACTTATTCTTGCCCTGGATCGTATACTTTTGAGTTAACATGGCTGACGAATGCACTTTAGTCTTCAGCTTTAGAAAATAAGTCTTCAGGTTCTTTACTGAGTTTTAATATAGGAAACTGTGGGCGGTATAAAGCTCCGTGGAGATTAAGCTTTCAGTGGTGATTGGGCTTAATGATCATTTTATTTTTCTAGCATATTTGTACTGATAATGAATAGTGACCAATTTACCCTTTACAGTATCACATCATTGGGAGAGAAGGATTATCATGCAAATGGTGTGTTGTACTAATGGATTTCTGATGGTATTCTCTAATGGATTTCTTTTTTGCTTTTTTATCTCCCTCAAAAAATGGGTAATTATTTATATATACCTTTATGTAAAAACTATATTTATTGATATAGCTGATAAAGTATTATTATTTATTTATGTCATTTTTAAAATATGAAATTATATGCATGTCTTCATAAATTATCACTTTTCAGAGATGAAAATTTGAGAATTTTGTCTTCAATTAATTATATATTATTATTTAATTTGTGGCTATTATCTTTAATACTTGACCTAGCTCTTTATTATCTTGTGAAAAGATGGTTTTAATATCATAGTTTTTTTATGCATTTTTTTAATGATAGGTAACTATCTAAAAATTAAAAATAAAAAAAATAAAAAAAAAGTGCTTTTTTGGACAATAATGGAATTTAAACCAATTGTAAAAATTTGTCACTAACTTGGAGCTAATTTTAAGTGTTTTATTGGAAATCATTTTATTGGGATTTGTGACTTAACATGGAAATAAGCTTAGTTTTATTTGATATGGCATCCAAAATTTGGTTATAAAGCTTAAAATACCTTCCAAACATGATTTATTTATGTTTTGATCTAGTTATATAAATCCATTTATTAATAGTTAATAAAAAAAGTTTATATTATCATTCATCTTTCCCTGCAAATCTTCCATTGTGTGCAACGGCCTGCCAATCTCCCAAATTAGGAACAGTGTATGGCTTGATTGGTGTGCAGAGGATTTTAGTAGGTAAGTTTCACCAAACTCAAAACTCAATTTTATTGGGCCATTTATGAAATTTATGATATTTTATTAGTGTGGAAACCATAAACTATTTAAATTTATGCCAAAATCCAATGTTTTTAAAACTGGACAAGACCTACCGGTCAGACCGAAAAATCCAGGAACTGGACGACAGTCTGGTCTGATTTAATATCAATAATTGACCAACATTAAAATCGGTCAAACCCATTTAAAACCAGTGAACCGATCGATTGGACTAGAACTGGGCAAACCCCGGATTTTGAATTTTTATTATTTTAATGTTTTTTAATCTTATTTTTTTGGGCACCGAAGAGCGCATGGATGCCAATCTCGTCGGTGATGAACTCGACGGAGAGGATACCGATCGCGTCGCATGACCCGAGCGACGGTCCCCATAACATTGAAGACTTGGAACTGGCCCTCCGCAGCTTCCACTGAGAGACTCGAGCAACTAGGGATGGCAAAAACTGAACCGACCCGAGATTTCCGACCCGATCTACCCCGAATCGATCTGACTTTGTGCGAGGAGGGGCGGCGAGGAGGGGCGGTTTTGGTTTTTCCATTCCCCACCCCACCCCCGCTCCGCAATTGATTTAACTTATTATAAATATTATATAGTGTAGGGGTAAATGATTTTTTTTTTAATTTCAATAAATTTCTTATGAGTTTGTTTTTATAAGTATATGTTTTATGGAAAAAAAATCTATTTTAAAAATGTTTTTAAGAAATTTAGTTACTTATTTGTAACTATGAGTGGGACATGACGGGATGGGGTGGGTGGTTTATGGGAAAAAAAAAGGAGACGGGGTGTGGCTGGGCGATGATGGTAAAGGCGTGCCCCACCCCGCCACTCCCCATTGCCACCCGGGGCGAGGATGGTAGAGGCGTGCCCCGCTCCCGCCCCGTCCCATTGCCATCCCTACGAGCAACCGACACCATTGGTGCCTTTGGAGAGTCCTCTGGTGCCATGTCCCGCCACCCATTGCATGGGACCAATTGGAGCAGCCTCATCTCTGGCCAGAGGGCGCGGTTCGCATAGAGGTTAGTGAGAGAGTCAGAGCTGGAGAGAGCAATGGCGAGAGTGAGGAGTGTAGGATCGAAAGAGGGTGGATTAATCTCTCACTGACTCACTCTTGTGTGTACTCACTGAATGTAATTGAAAGAAATTGGAAGAGATGTGTTTTTCGTTTAGTTCTTACTCTCTGAAGACTGATATACTCTTTCATTGATTTTCATCATACATAAACAACATATTAATTAACTAGACAAGGCCACATGGCACTTTAGTTGCAACCAAACACTAGAAGTTAAGTTCATTATAGTAAACTAACGGAACGGATAGCATTCAAACAAACTAAACCATCCTAGGGCTACAAATTAACTTCTTTAATTCAGCTTGCTTGTAGTTCTAATGCTTAACCGTGAATCTTAGTTTATCTGATCAAAGCCATCTTCAACAAGAAGGACCCAAGCCACGTCATTAAATGTGGCGGCAGACATGATCATGCAGCCGAGATTGGTGGTGAAAAGCTTGAGCTCGGCGAGGATGCAGGTGAGACCATGAATACGGTGTTGGAAAGCTTGAGCTCGGCGATTGAAGAGCATCCCATCAATTTCTACACTTAGATATATGTTATTTGATTTTCACACAGAATTAGATGGACTGATTGTTCATGTATTTCAACACTATTGTTTGTGTGTGTGTGTGTGTACACGCGCGCACACACACACACACACACACACACACACACATTTATGATGTTATCCGATCTGATCGAAATGGGTCATCCAGTCAAACCGACTGACCCATGACCCAAATATGAGACTGGTTCGCTCCCCGCTCAAGTTTTAAAAACATTGCCAAAATCTAATCTTCTTCCTATTCTTTGCTATGTCTCTAAAAAAATCATTCTTTGGCCATTCTTATCTTTTATGCTTTGCAACTTTAAGTGATATGTTTAAAGAATAGGTAATCTGATTTCATTGTGTTGAGGAATTTGTACATTTAGGTAGTGTTTGTTTGGGGGAATTTGGAGTTACATGTAACTTGAGTTACTTGGTTTTTAAAAATCCAGTGTTTGTTTCACAGGATTTTAAAAACCCATGTAACTCAGATTACATCTAATGAGGGATTTGGTTTTACGCCCAAATTGGGCATAAGTCGAAATCCCGAGAGTTGAAAATCGTTATGTGATGTACATATACATATACATATACATAATATACATACATACATACATATACTTATACACACACATATATACATATACATATACATAATATATATACATACATACATATACTTATGCACATATATATATACATATACATACATATATATATTATATAAATATACATAAGTATGTTTACATATACATACATACATATACATATATACACTTCTACATATATACATATATGAATATACACACATGTATGCATATACCTATATATAGTATGTTTACATATACATATACTCATATACATATGTGCAGATATATGGATTTATTCATTTATATACACACATATACATATACTTATATAGACATATATGCTGATATACATGTACATAGATGTGCATATATACACACATATACATACACTTATACACGTGTGTTTCAATTCCAGATTTACAAATTTTTCCAAGCAAACAAAAAATCTTATAATACAGTAATTCCTGTTACACCCAACCAAACACAAGATTTGGTTGCACTGTATTTTAAAAAAATCAAGTATTTTCAGTTACATTGTAACTGAAAATCCATTGCATTTAGAATTACATCCAACCAAACGCCACCTAAATGCATATAAAAATAGTATTACAGAAATAGTATGGCTATCTCTTTAATTAACATGGGAAAGTGCATCACTCGTCAGCTCTTTCTTTTTATTATATATATCATCATTGAATGACTGAATGGATACTGGAATGGTGTGAATTTTTCTTTTCTAGATTGATTTTTTTCCCCTTATTTATTTGTTCCTTTATTGTTAATTTATTTTTCTTATTACTTGGTACATCTATTATCATTGTACTAATATGACAACATGAACTTTATAAAATAAAAATGATGTTGAGTTTCAATATTTAGAAAATTTTTATTGATTATGTCATAGAAATTGTAAATCAACATAGCTAGTATTATTAAGAAAGGCCAATTGTGTTGGCGGCATGGATAAAGCATGGATGTCTAAGTCGAGGTAATTACTATATTAAATAGTATAAAACTTCATTATTTTTTTTATGTAACATATTTAGTTAGCATTACATTATTATATGTTGTAGGTTGAGTGTTGAATATGAACAAGGAGTTAGGGAATTCTTGGAATTTGCATTTTCCAATACATTAGCAAACTAGAATGCTGAATATGTGTTAATAGTGTTCTTTTGACCAAGGATGAGGTGTACAAATATCTCATTATTAATGGTATCATGAAATTATACAAAAATTGGTATGAACATTGATGAGTGCATTTTATATCATATTTCTTACCCCCTGTTATAGTCTTGTCTTTGTCTTTAAGCATATTTATTGACTGGAATTGGTGCTATTTAAGGTATTTTATTCCTTGTGTAGGAATCTGGGGCCCGAGTCAATTTGGTGTGAAACTGAGGGTGTTTCTCACGTGTGCAGTGACCAATGGTTCAGAACTGGCTGACACGGGCGTGACACGCTCGTACCCCAAGTGCTGCAAATCCCGGCCTGCAGTGTAGAAGAGTTGAAATCCTGACACGGTAGTGTCCCAGGCAGGACACGGTCACCACACGCCCGTGCCCCAAGTGTTGTAAATCTCAGGAGACGTTCCCTTATGAACAACACTGGCACGGTGCCTAGTACACGGTCGTGTCCCAGGTGACACGGGGGACACACGCCTGTACCCCAAGTGTTGCAAATCTTAGGAGTTTCACCCCTGGATTCCTATATAGAGTTCACGGTCGGGACACGCCCGTGTCTTGACCCTGTCGGGCCCCGAACCAGCCTTTTTAACTCCAGAAATTAGGGTTTTTTCTCATCTTTTGTTCGGGCATTCATCTCTCCACCGGGAGGACGTTGATGAGATCGAAGATCAAGCTTCACCAAACCGCCTAAGGAGATCAAGGACTAGTAGGAGGCATAGCAAGAGGTGGAGTTGGCTCAAGGACACTACAAGGGAGGTCATCTTGAGTATTGAAGGGGGTTCTTTCTCTTTTCTTTGTTCTATCTTTTGCCTTACCTTGTGTACCTGCCCTCAGGGGCTAACTAGCCATAGTGCCTTGGTTGTGGACAATTGTCAGATTGCATTACTTATACACTCATTGTATTTGGCTATGGAGTTCTAATTGATGCTTGTGTTTAATCTTGTATTGCATAACTGTAGTGTGTTTGGAGTGCATAGTTGTTAGGTTATCCTAGCAAAACTGCGGTGTATCTACGAACACATAGATGCAATATTGCTATTGAGCACACACAATCGTTATTGGAATGTACCGAGGTAGTCAAGTAGGATGAGATAGTGTGCACGAGTCATTGGATACTTCCTAAGGGATTTACTCTTGTGTTTGCCGAGTACTTAGTCCTAATCTCCTCCATTTTCACCACCATTACCTTTTATTCATTGATATGTTGAGCACACACCTTTTCTACTTGTTTCACTAGACATCAAAGGATCAACGAGTACTTTAAGTACAGTTCCCTGTGGTTCGACAACCCTACTCTTAATTGAGTACCACTTTATTACTTCTTGCGACCCGTACACTTGCGGAGAACACATCAAGTTTTTGGCGCCGTTGCCGGGGAACTGGTCACTTTTAGGAAAATTAGGAATTTGGTGATCTAGTGTGTGAATATTTGTTTGCAATTTTTCATTATTAATTCTTATTTTGCTTTTGATTTGGTTTTTGATTGCCCTGCGAACTCATAACACTCACTTTGTGCGTAGGTACTGTTTTATGACCCGTGGAAGTACATCATCCCCACTACTGAACCCTGATCCAGAAATTGAGAGAAATTTCAGAAGAAAACTTCGAAAATTGCATTTGAGTGATTCAGGATCAGTTGAAGTTAGTGTGGAAGTCAATCAAGAGCAAGAAATGGCAGAAAACCGACAATAGAGTATTTCAGAGTCTGCCCGGCCGAACTTTGACAAAACAGGGTCAAGCATTGTCCGACCACCTGTCACGGCCAATAATTTTGAATTGAAGCCGAATTTTATTAAATGGTTGCAATAGGAATGTCAGTTTGATGGGTTTCAGTATGAAGATCCTTACGAGCATCTTCGGAAATTTTTAGAGATTTGTGACACATGCAAGATGAACAATGTCACCGAGGATGCCATTCGTCTGAGGTTGTTCTCATTCTCCTTGAGAGGAAGAGCTAGGCAATGGGTTAACTCATTACCCGCAGGTTCCCTCAAGGATTGGAAGCAGGTCACGGATAGTTTTTTGGCACGATACTTCCCTCCGGCAAAAATCACGAAGTTAAGAAGCGACATCTCCTCTTTTCGCCAATTTGAGTCGGAATCCTTGTATGACGCTTGGGAAAGGTACAAGGAATTGTTGAGAAAATGCCCTCCACATGGAATTGTTGAGTGGATGCAAATTCAAATTTTCTATAATGGGTTGAGCAACGCCACTAAGCAAATACTCGACGCCGCCGCGGGAGGATCTTTGTGCAATAAACAACCCAGTGCCACCTTTACTTTGATTGAAGAAATGGCCAACAACAGATACCAATGGAGTGCTGAACGGAGCAAACCGGCAAAATCAACTGGTATCTATCAAGTGGATGCCATTACGACACTTGTAGCCCAAGTCGAGGCTATTGCTAAGCGGCTTGACGCCATGCACATACCTCCCCCGAGCACTGGACCTTCTTGCAGTTCTGGTGGTCCCTCTGATGTTATTCTGTTCCCTCCATCATCCGATTCGGGGTCAGGGCCAGTTGAGCAAATTGACTATGTGGGGCAAACTCGCAGATTTCACAGTAACACCTACAACCTCGGATGGAGGAATCACCCAAATTTTTCTTGGTCAAATCAGTCTGGGCAAGGGCAGGGGGTACCACAACAGCAACACGCTCTTCCCCCGCTGCATGCACAATCGTCACCTTCCTCTTCATCATATGAACCAACCTCCGGCCTCACTAGTATGATGGCTAAGTTCATCAAGAGTACTGAATCTCGTTTTTCTAGCCATAAAGAGATGATTAGAAACACCAATGCAACGGTGCGAAACTTGGAGCACCAGATGGCTCAATTGTCCAAATTGGTGGAGGAAAGGTTGCCGGGATCTCTTCCAAGCAACACAGTGGTGAATCCTAGGGAATCCTTGAAGGGTGTACAGTTGTGAAGTGGGAAACAAGTGCAAAACCATGTTGAGTAGCCACCTACAGAAGAACATGTCAACCCTACTGGGATTGTAGACTTGGAAGCCCCAATTGAGGAGTCGGGTAAGGAAAAGGAGCCAGTTGTGGAGTATCAACCAAAGCTTCCTTACCCGGTGAAGCTGCGAAAGGAAAAGCAAGAGGAGCAATTCAAAAAAATTCTTGGATGTGTTCAAGACCCTACACATCAATGTTCCCTTTGTTGAGGCTCTTGCACAAATGCCAAAGTATGCTAAGTTCCTCAAAGAGTTGCTCACGAACAAGAGGAAATTGGAAGAAGTGTCATCAGTGACACTTAGTGAAGAATGTTCGGTTCTTATTTGTAACAAACTCCCTAAGAAAGAAAAGGACCCAGGTGGATTCATTATCTCATGCAATATCGGGGGACTTGTAGACGAAAAAGCTCTCGCGGATTTGGGGGCAAGTATCAGCCCTACAAAATTTTTCAGAAATTGGGCCTCGGGGAGCCAAGAGCCACCAACTTGACACTACAGCTTGTCGATAGTTCCGTCCGGCAATCGAAAGGGATTATTGAAGATGTGCTAGTCAAAGTTGACAAGTTCATTTTCCCCATGGATTTCGTGATTCTTGATATCGACGACCGAGTTGAAGTGCCATTGATCTTGGGTCGGCCATTTCTTGCAACATCTAAGGCCTTGATCGACGTAAACGATGGCCAGATGACATTTCGTGTGGGGGACGAGGAAGTCATTTTCAAGCTTAAGGAGTCAATGCGACATTCCATGGATTTTGATGATACATGTAAGAGATGACTTGGGAGAATTGTTGGGGGAAGAGTCCCCATTTGAGGATAGTGTGAGGGAGGAGTCTCAGTGCGCAACCCTCGCTGCACTCGAGAGCATATCGCCTTCCGCACCCCCTTCGAGGAAGCTTTATCACGGGAAATCCTGGTGGAGCTTTTCAGCCATAAAAGGGCAGAAAGCCACTTCATCCCCTCCGGGTCCTAGTACGCCAAAGACGATCTGGCCGCGACCTTTTGGTGAGGGTGAATTAATTGATTCTTTGCATCCATATTTTTGTGGGTTGATTCCAGGAAAATTGCTGAGGCCCAGACTGTCCGAGCCCACTTGAGACGAGACGTAGACATCAAGCTAGTGACGGAAAAAGAGCGCTTCTTGGGAGGCAACCCATGCGTTCGGTGTATAAACTCTTTCCATTTTAAGTATTTTGTTAGTATTTTGTCGAATGATTTTTATTTTCAAGCTTTGCTGCGGAGAATTCATGGGAAATGCCTGTCATTGTTGTCCTTCAATTTTAAGTAATAGCTGAGGATTGATCGTTATTGTTGAGATTGTTGTTTTAGGAACAAAGCTGTCATTCTGAAGATTGTTTATGCTTGACACGGGTGCGACACCACTGTGTTCGAAACGCTGATCTTTATAGGTTGTGCAGATTTTGTATTCTCCAGGATGACATGGGCATGACACGGGCGTGTGTGGGCCCTAACACGACGAGCATACTCGATTCACGTTCGTGTCCCATTTCGGTAAGTCTAAATAGTTTTCCCTGTAATTTGCGCACTTGAGACACTAGCGCGACACCGGCGTGCCACCTTCGGAACGACGCTGGCCTCAGAACATGCGTGTCGGGGGCATGTTAGGTCGCTCCTCTTTAATGACCGGCCGTTACCTTCGA
This sequence comes from Dioscorea alata, assembly GCA_020875875.1. Classification (NCBI taxonomy): domain Eukaryota; kingdom Viridiplantae; phylum Streptophyta; class Magnoliopsida; order Dioscoreales; family Dioscoreaceae; genus Dioscorea; species Dioscorea alata. The sequence goes on from CM037011.1 coordinate 6,241,730, forward strand.
GGTGCCTCTTCAACCTTCACACGACCGTCCATCGCACCGCCGTTTCGCTCCCGATCTCCTCCTTAAATCCTCATGAACCAGGTCTTTTGCTTCTCACTTTTCCATTGTTGACCCTCCTTCATTCGTGGGTGCTCTGAGTTAAGGTATGTGGAACGTTTTCATGTCTGATTCTCTTCGATTTGGTGTAGATCGGTAGTTGTTGCATGTGATCCTTGCTCCTAACGGCCATATTGCTTGCACTCTCATTCCCTTGGGTTTGATTTTTGACTGAGTTGGTGCGTGAGGTCTTTGCGACTTCAGTTGGAGACGATGACCATGGTTGACACGGGCGTATCGTTTTGATGCGACCATGTCAGCCCCTTGTCTAAATTTTCTTTGCTGTTTCGACACGACCGTCATCCCCATGACATGACCATGTCGATGACCTGTTTTCAGGCCATGGCTGATTTCGTGTTGTCCTTTTCCCTTGCAGATCATGCCTCGGAAATCTGTTGCTTCTAGGAGTCCAAAGGCACCGAGAATTGACCCCCCTGCTAGCCGCATTGACACGACACCGCGATTCCACACTCAACTCCACCAAGCACGTTATGATCGCCTTATTCGCCGTCGTTTCGGTGAGTCACGTGAAATTGATTGGGACGCTTTGCGCGAAGTGGGTCTTGAGGCGGACGTCTGGCCATTAGTGGGCGTTGAGGGCTTGGATACAGTTATTCTCAATCACTGATACCACATATGAGCAGTTGACTCTCGAGATTCTCTCTACATTCGAGATGTTCCGGAGCACCATTGTCTTTCATTAGGCCGATTATATTAAGTTCCATGCTTTCGGAGCTCTCTACCGAATGAGTCTTACTGAGTTCTCCATCCATTTGGGGCTTTTTGATGCTGCTTTTACTCAGACTCCCGAGTATGATGCTTTACTGACATCTCCACCACCTGGTGAATCTATTGAGCAGGCCTGGCAGTGCATTGGCACGACATTACCATATGACCCTTGCCGCACTAAGGCGACTGCGCTGCGCTCCCCCGCGTTCCGTTACATTCATTATTTACTGAGTCACACTATAGCGGGGCGTGAGGACAGCACGGGAGTTGTGAGTCTACGGGAGTTGGATTTTTTGTTGAGTATGGTGGATGGTTTTCACCTTCATTTGGGGTACGAGGTCGTCATTTCTATTTCGCGACAGGGGACGAACCTCCATATCGGAGCTATTTTCGTCGGCCCGTACATCACGCCACTAGCCCGGCACATGGGTCTTCTTTCTAGCACGGTCATGTGTGCGATGCGAGTGGTCGGTGGGGTGCTTCCCGTGTCCATTGAGACACTGAGGTCCATGGGGATGCTTCACCGGATTCATATTTCATACCCCCTATTATAGTCTTGTCTTTGTCTTTAAGCATATTTACTGACTGGAATTGGTGCTATTTAAGGTATTTTATTCCTTGTGTTGGAATCTGGGGCCCGAGTCAATTTGGTGTGAAACCGAGGGTGTTTCTCACGTGTGCAGTGACCAATAGTTCATAACTTGCTGACACGGGCGTGACACGCTCGTGCCCCAAGTGCTGCAAATCCTGGCCTGCAGTGTAGAAGAGTTGAAATCCTGATACGGGAGTGTCCCAGGCAGGACACGGTCACCACACGCCCGTGCCCCAAGTGCTGAAAATCTCAAGAGACGTTCCCTTATGAACAACACGGGCATGGTGCCTAGTACACGGTCGTGTTCCAGGTGACACGGGGGACACATGCCTGACCCCATGTGCTGCAAATCTCAGGAGTTTCACCCCTGGATTCCTATATAGAGTTCACAGTCGGGACACGCCCGTGTCTTGACCCTGTCGGGCCCCGAACCAGCTTTTTTAACTCCAGAAATTAGGGTTCTTTCTCATCTTTTGTTCGGGCATTCATCTCTCCACCGGGAGGACGTTGATGAGATTGAAGATCAAGTTTCACCAAACCGCCTAAGGAGATTAAGGACTAGTAGGAGGCATAGAAAGAGGTGGAGTTGGCGCAAGGACACTACAAGGGAGGTCATCTTGAGTATTGAAGGGGGTTCTTTCTCTCTTTCTTTGTTATATCTTTTGCCTTACCTTGTGTACAATTGCCAACTAGCCATAGTGCCTTGGTTGTGGACAATTGTCAGGCTGCATTACTTATACACTCATTTTATTTGGCTATGGAGTTCTAATTGATGCTTGTGTTTAATCTTGTATTTCATAACGGTAGTGTGTTTGGAGTGTATAGTTGTTAGGTTATCCTAGCAAAACTGCGGTGTATCTACGAACACATAGATGCAATATTGCTATTGAGCACACACAATCGTTATTGGAATGTACCGAGGTAGTCAAGTAGGATGAGATAGTGTGTACGAGTCATTGGAGACTTCCGAAGGGATTTACTCTTGTGTTTGCCGAGTACTTAGTCCTAATCTCCTCCATTTTCACCACCATTACCTTTTATTCATTGATATGTTGAGCACACACCTTTTCTACTTGTTTCACTAGACATCAAAGGATCAACGAGTACTTTAAGTATAGTTCCCTGTGGTTCGACAACCCTACTCTTAATTGAGTACCACTTTATTACTTCTTGCGACTCGTACACTTGCGGAGAGCACATCAAGTTTTTGGCGCCGTTGCCGGGGAACTGGTCACTTTTAGGAAAATTAGGAATTTGGTGATCTAGTGTGTGAATATTTGTTTGCAATTTTTCATTATTAATTCTTATCTTGCTTTTGATTTGGTTTTTGATTGCCCTGTGAACTCATAACTCTCACTTTGTGCGTAGGTACTGTTTTATGACCCGTGGAAGTACATCATCCCCACTACTGAACCCTGATCCAGAAATTGAGAGAAATTTCAGAAGAAAACTTCGACAAGTGCGTACCTTTTCTGTAGACCGTCCCACCTTTAGGGATGTCAATTGGCCCCGGCACCGACGGGGAACCCGATTCCCTAATCCGTTTGGGCCGAGGTGGGGGAATTCTTTCGGGGGTCGGGGTTGAAGCCGTGGCTGGGGCTAAAAAAAAATTCCCCGTCGGGGTCGGGGCCTGAGCCGGGGAATATCATCCCCGCCCCGGCCCGGGGCCGAAATATTAAATATTTAATTTAAATAATATATATATATATATATATATATATATATATATATATATATATATATATATATATATATATATATATATATATATATATATATATAATATTTTATGTTATAAAATTAGAAAAAACCAAAATATTTATTTATTTATTTAGCAAACTATTAATAATTAAATAAACATTAGTATAAAAGTTAAATAAAATTCTAAACTTATATTGGCTATATTGCATTTTTTAAATTTTTTAAATTTTGCAAATAATTTATTGGTGATTGTGTATGTTGTTATTCTGTATTTAATCATATTTAAAATGAGTTTCTCAATTATTAAAAATTTTTATTGTATTTTAAGTAAATATTTAATAAATTTTATTTTAAATAATAATATTTTAATTTATTTACCCGGGCCGAGGAATCTCCGAACCCAAAAAGTCCCTTATATCTTGTATTAACAATCGAAAGATGGTCGAAAGAAAAAAATCTCTATTTGATAGGCCTTCTTCCTATACCTATGAATTCCATTGGATCCAGGTAGGGATAACAGGCTTTGAACCCATGACATTTTGTACCCAAAACAAACGCCACCTGGAGGGAATTAGATCTTGGTGCGTGCCCCTTTTTCGGGGCATAATTCAACATGGATATAGTAAGTCTCGCTTTCATAATTTCAATGTAGGTTTTCCAACTACCAACATAACGTAGTCAATTCCATTCGTTAGAACAGCTTCCATTGAGTCTCTGCACCTATCCTTTTTGATTTTTTATTCTAGTTTGTTTTGTCTGGGGAAAAAAAATTCCCCGAAGTCGGGTTCTGGGCCGGGTTCGGAAATAGGAGTATGATTTCGGGGTCGGGGCCTAGGGAATGTATCCCCAGGTGAATCCCCGCCCCGTTGGCATCCACATTACCGTAAAACATTAATAGGGTGGACATTTTAAAAAAAAAAAAAAACCACATTATATAATATTTTGTTTTAAAAAAAATCTCTAATTTGTTTAATATAAACTAATTTTTATTTAAAGTTGTTTAAGCATATGCCCATATTAGATGTTCGCTATTGTTTTTCTAGCTGTTGGACTCGTCATTATTTATCATAAATGGATTTATTTTAAATTGAAAAACACTTTATTTATAATTTAAAAACAAAATAGGCTAGAGAGAATATCAAACATAGGAATTTTAAAGAGTTACTTAAAAAATATGGAGTTGATTAAATTTTAAATTAAATAATTTAATATTTGTATTTATTATTTGAAATTTTAAAATTTGCCTGAGATTAAAAAATATTAATTAAATATTAAATTATAATTTTAAGAGTTTAATTTATTATAATAAATAATTATGTGGAGCATTCCAAAATCTTAACATTTTAAAATTATTATTAAAAAATTAACATTTTCAAAATAAAGCCATTGCTTGAGTAGAGAGGCCTTTGATTTTGGCAAATAATAGTTGTGGTGTTGTTAGTTTAAGAGATGAAAGGAGTAAATTTATTTACTTTAATGGCCAAACGATGTATAGATTCAAAACCACCTCTTAAGCAAAATATGAACAATTTACAAAGAAACATAATGCTAATAGATCAAGAGATTTTTTTGCACTATTGTATTCTTAAATTAAGTGAATGTAGAAATAAGATAAATATATATTATTTTAATATTTTTCCACAGGAGAAAGTGTAAAACCCCTTTGCTATTCTCCCAAATTTTTTTGCAAGAGAATCACCATTATAATCAAACATGTTGTCACCCCTTGAATCTAATAATAGGAACCCAACGCATGATAAATGGATGCTTGGCTGCAAGGTAAAACCATAGACGAAATGCAAAACCGACTATGAAATTCTTGTTTCAGTCGATTACTTTATAGCAAATCGATATATTTCAACATCTAAGGCCTAAACAAAAAACAATAATAAAAAAGTTAACAATGTATAAAAAAAGGAGTCATCCTAAATCCGGAAGTCTCAAAACCTGCTAAACAAACTTAGGGGGCGTTTGGTTCGCGGTAATGTGAAAACATTACCGCCTGTTACGTGGTAATCTGAAAAAATTACCACGTTTGGATGGATGGTGGTGGTAATATTGATGGTAATGTGTGATTACTAACTTTGGAAGATTACCAAGAAACTTGGTAATCCCATTACCATCAAAATAGGTGGCTATGTTGGATTACCAAGTGGGTGGTAATCTTAAATATTTTTTGGACAAATATACCCTTTGTTTAAAAATAATAATTTTCATATTTTATTTGTTGCATAAAAAATTAAATTTAAATAACATTAATTTGGGAATATGTTTAGCTTTGAAATTTTAATTTTTTTATCAAAAATTTTATTTTACTTTAATAAATTTAAATTTGCATAAAACGGTAGACATAAGGGTATTTTGGGAAATTTAGAACATTACCAAGTTGATTACCATTTAATATGAGTTTCCAACCAAACATAGTTATCATAAATTACCACAACATTCCTAGGCATATAACATTCCCGATCTTATTACCACGGTAATCTCATTACGTGGTAATATATCATTAACGCGAACCAAACGGCCCCTTATAGCATGTACAACAAAAATATATCAATTTTCAAAAATTATGATGTAATTTTAGATTTAAAGGAAATTTACTCCTTTAACCCTTATATATCTTATAATTAATCAAAATTAACGTCTTACAACTAAAATTCCAAATTCTGAACAAAAGTTTTATAAAGAAACCGCCTTCGTAATAAAAAGATGGAACTCCCTTGTTTCCGGAATGAGAGGTTGATGGACCAAGCCCTCCTCACAATAGTTTAATGGCTTGTTCACTTTATTAAAAAAAATCTCTAAATAAAAAAAATTAGATAGTGTTAATACTGAGTCCACTATCTAGCTAATTACTTCTGGTACTCTGAAAAACTAACACAAAAGTTCGTGACTTTGTGATCCAATTATTGCTATACCTACAAGATTACGTAAGTGCACGTGTCGATCAACCAGTATATATAATTTGTTAAGAAATAGAATGTTGATCTTACGAAGACTTGGAATTATTAATACGAGCTATTTTTCCACTATCTAGCCTAACAAAGTTGCCGATAAATGGCTACTAAGAAGAATCAAAACAGTGCTGTAAAACTTCGAAAAACCTAACTAAACCTAAAGCAATTGAACTAGCAGTAAGGCTTTGGGGAATATCAAGCATAAAGACATAGGTGTTTGGGAAAAGAATCCCCTAGGATTTAAAGTTAAATTCTAGACTTTGATGCTTAACGAGTGATCGATACTAATTTGATTGAGAGAATTCCTAAAGTGTGATGATTTATTTCTGAAGGTATTTAACACTTAGTCCCATACTCAGCTGATATAGACATTCCTGTGACTACATTATCACTCTATGTGATACTAAGGACCTTTTGTCCAATATTGTTTTCTATTTAGGGTTTGTAAGTAGTAGTGTAGTTTTGAGTATATTGTGGAGTTATTGGTAGTGGAATGGTCGCTTCTACTTTTTTGTGTAGAATACATGACTAGAAATCCACACTGGTATGGACACTCTTGTGTGGGCAGTTTTGTGTCTTTTTGGTGTTTTTGGTACTATAGTAGTAATACTCCAGCAGTAATATTGTACTACAGTATTGTAGTAAATCGGCAGAAAGGCACACGTGGTGACACAGGGTCTTGTGAGTGTGGCACACACCCGTGTGGGTGCCATTGTGTGTTTCTACCATTTTGGTACCGTAGTAGTGTACTGTATCAAAATACTATAGAAAATATACTACAGTACAGTAAAGTACCACTCAACAGAAAGGCTGAAGGCTGTGTGGAATTTCCACATGAGCATGTGAGGCTTTCCTGATCGTAAATTTGAGAGTATTTTGACACGACCCATTGCGTGTGTGTACGGCAAATGCACGGGCTGTTGAAGTAATAATAGCACCCTGGTGAGAGGGTAGTCGAATCCGCAGGCAGTAGGGATCAAAGATACAAGCGATTTCTATCTAACTAATGCGAAATACGGAAAACAAGATCAAGATTAATTGTGTGTGTACAAAGGTAATCGAAAGCAAGAATAAAATAAAGAGAAATATGGAAGGTGAGAGAGTACAAGCAAAACGTGAGAGAAGGACAATCAATAAGTGAAATAGGGTACCCGGACAAGCTACCGCTAGGATTAATGCTTCTAGTGCAAGACAATGCTATTATACTCTCCTATTGATGTTTAATGAGTCGAGGATATCCTTAAATACACGGTCCCAAACCTAAGGTCAACCGTGACTAATCCCAATCATTATGCCCAGGCATTAGGTTTCACTACGACCCTTAACTCTTGTTGACCTGTCAACTAAGTCCCAGGGGAGTCCATCTTCCTAAGCCTCACACTATGCGGGATTGCTTTAAGTTTTAGGGATTCCTAGTGATTAGCCATGTTCCTATGTATAGCTCTAACCCTTTGGTCCAGGTGGAAGAACCTTAGTCTCAATTAAGCCCCAACACTAGGATTCACTACAACCCTTCACTCTGTTGCTCGCACAACTAAGCCCCAGGGGAGTTCATCTCCTAGCACTTCGCTCTATTTTGACCGCTAAGAACTTGAGGAACGCGGAGGTAAGGAAAACCACACCCGAGGGGAAAGGGGACGTTTCTCTACCTCACGACTCACCCTCTCGACCCTTTTCAATCTTAAGTAGTCTAACCCTATAGGAGTTGTCACACCTCCAAAGGATAACCTAGACGATTCTCAACCCTAATGTCATGGCTAAGGGAAAATCGATACAAGATGAAATTAAGATTGAAACTCAATTTTATTCATCAATAAAGAAAAGTATAATAACATGTCATAGAAACATAATCATCCTAGGGTTTACAAGTCCGAATACCCCAAAGGGGTTTAGCTCCTCGTGGAGCTATACAAATCCATCAAACTATGAGAATAAACACAAATCAAAAGCATAGATGAAAACAACATTGTGTAGTGTGTGGCCGTGGTCTTGTGCGGCCGCCGGGTGTCGATGTCGATGCCGATGGTGCGCTTCGATCCTCCACAAGGTCCTCTCTAAACCCTAGCCACAACTCCCCAGAAACTAGGCGAAAAGATTGGTAAAAAGATCTAGAAAAAGTCTCAAAAGGGTCTTTAAATACTGTTGAGTCACAGCTTCAAATCGGCTGAATCGGGATTTCACATGGCCGTATGGAATTTCCACACCCCCATGTGAAGTCTCTATTTTGTTGAATTTCGGCAAACAGTGAACAGTAACTTTCTACAGTACTTGCTACAATACTGCCAGAGTACTCTTGCCGAAATGCTCCTGAATTCATCATTCTTTATCAAGGCCGTTGAATTGGGCACACAATCAACTGTGCATCATGCCGATTACTTCAATTCTCCTCCTTGGTGAAATTCTCCTATGCCACACAAGTTAGACCTATTGTGAATGCGACTGCCTTTGTGCCCTGCAAAGGAGGTTGGCACACACCCACAAGTCTGGACTCATGCCTTGATCATTCTTGGTCCGAGAACTCCCCAACAATGTCAAACATGATCCAACTTTGCTCTTTTTCTCCAAGCTAGCTCCACAAACCTACAATGTACAAAAGTTCACAAATGCACACAATTTAATGATAAAATCAGATAAAAGTAATACTCAATGTAAGACAATAACACTTCGCATTATTATAACACAAGCACTTGTCATATTTTCATCATTTTTGCACCCCAAACCCTTTATTTCCTCTTTCCTTCTTTCCTTCTTATTCTCTTTCACTCCTTCTTGGATGAGGGCTCCTTTGAAATCCTTCCATTTTCCTTCTAGAGTTTGGGAGATCATCTCACCCACCATTTTTTCATTCTTTTGAAGCTAGGAAGGTATGGTTTTGTCTTGTTCTTCCATTCTTTCCTTGTTTTACTCTACATTCATCATCTTTGATAGAATGAAACTAGGGTTTTGTTGGATCAGCATGAGAAGCTTGATTTTTGCTCCATTCTTGTTTGTGAGAGGGCAGGATCATTGATGCAACTTAGATCCTTCCATTTCTCCTCTTTTTATATTTTATTTCTTAAATGCAAGATCTTGGGTTTTATAATTGTTGCATTGGTGAGTTTGGTCTTTACCATTCTTGTTTATTTGATGTTATAGGCTTGAATGAAGATTATGTAACTTCTTTTCCTTCAATCTTGTTGAATCCATGGACATTTTTTGTGCTTAAAATCGGGTGCACTGTAATATTACTGTAGCACAGATGAATCTTGCTTCTTTCTCTTATTTCCTTGGTTTAGAATGGACTTGATCTCCATAGAAATTCCTTGGTATTCTTTGGACTCAAGTTTGAGTCAACCTTAGCCTCTACTAGAGTTGCATTGCCCATATGTTTAAAGTTTTATGCATCTTTTCTTGTTTTACTTGTTACTCATTCTTTTGTTGGTTAGGTCTTGTTGGGTGTGTGTTTTGGTTAGGTGGTGAAAGCTCAGCTCAAGGCAAAGAGCCGGCGGAGGAGTATTGTTGTTTGGGGAAACTAGTCGCCAAAGTTTATGAGTGGATTAAGTTAAAAAGCATGATTCTTCTAGGATCTTCAAATATTTTAATTGTTAAATGGAACCGTTCTATGGCCTTATCATATTAACTCGATGTTTTGTTGATTTGAGATGATTGTTATATTATTGATGGTATATGAGCGCCATAATCTCATAGACTAGTTTGACTATAATTTTATTCAATTACAAAGATTGAAATGGATTTAAAAAATGTTCTCTTTTCGCATATTCATGCTTTTGCCATGCTATGTCTATGGAACGAGTTTTGTTTGTGAATTACAGATGTTAATCTCCTTTGTGGACATTATAATGTGCGTAAACATAATTTGTATGATTCAGATCTTAAAGACCTTGATGTTCTTGACAGTCATTATTTGTATTTATAGAATGTAATGGTTGGTGACACCTCTTTATTCACACAACCATGCTTTTGTCATTTATGGATTTAAAAATGGTTTTCATTTATGAAATGCTAATGTTTGCCCTTAATGTGAACATTGTGATATATTTGAACTTGAGATGTTGACACACCCTTTGCGTGTGTGTACCGCAAGTGCACGGGTTGTCGAAGTAATAAAATACCCTGTTGAGTGGGTAGTCGTATCCACAAAGAATAGTGTTCATAAACAAGTGTTATCGCTATTTAGCTATGAAGGGAATCGATGGTGAGAGAAATATATATGTATAGATAGAAAAGAAAGTAAAATAATACAAGAAGAGCAATAGAGGTAGGAGAGGTAATCGATATAAAGATGGGGTACCCAGATAAAGTTCCCCCTAGGACTAATGCTTCTAGTGTAAGACTAGTATTATACCCTCTACTTGATGTTAATGAGTCGTGGAAATCCTTAAGCACACGGTCCCAAACCTAAGGTCAACCATGACTAGTTCGAACATTATGCCCCGACATTAGGTTTCACTACAACCCTTAACTCTCGTTGACCTGTCAACTAAGCCCCAGGGGAGTCCATCATCCTAAGCCTCACACTACGTGGAACTGCTTGGGGTTCTAGGGATTCCAAGTGAAAGACCCTATCCCTAATTGTAGTTCTAACCCTTTAGTCCAGGCTGAAGAACCCTAATCTAAGTTAAGCCCCAGTCCTAGGATTCACTCAACCCTTTGCAAGGAAGTTCATCTCATAGTACTTCACTCTACTTCAATTGCGATTAACTCTTGGGATACGGAGGTAGGGAAGTTCACACCGGAGGGGAAAGGGGACGTTTTGCTACCTCTTGACTCACCCTCTCAACCCTCTCCAACCTTGTGTAGTCTAATCCTATAGAGGTTGTCATACTCTCAAAGGATAACCTAATAGATTCTCAACCCTAGTGTCATGGCTAAGGGAAAATCTCATACAATCGGTATGCAAGATTAGAACTCAATAAGAAAACATCAAATTAATAAAGCATAATAAAAGTTATAGAAACACAAGCATCATAGGGTTCACAAGTCCGAATACCCACTAGGGGTTTAGCTCTCCATGGAGCAATACAAAATCAATAACGAGTTTAAGAACATATGCATAAAAACCATAAAAGAAAACCCCCTTGTAGATCGTATCGATGGTCTTGTGGAGCCGCCTAATCTTTTCCACGAATCCCTTGTCAAGCCTAGGGCACACCTCGCCGAATCGATGCCAACGAAAGCTCCTCCAATAGCTTTCTTCCAAAAGATGTCGATGTCAATGCTAATGCCGTATAATCGCCTCCAAAGACCTCCAAGAACTTCTCCAAACCCTAGCCGAAAGCCCCCAAAAGATAGCCAGGAGATAAAAGGGAGGGGGGGTCCCCAAATAGATCTGAAAACGGGCTATTTATAGGCTCAAATCGAGCTGAAATAAGGGTTTCACACGCTCCTGTGGAATTTCCACACGGGCGTGTGGAAATTCTGTTTTTCTGATTTTCGGCGAACAGGAACAGCAACTTGATACAGTGTTTTGCTATAGCAATTAGCTACAGTAATTGCTACAGTGCTTCACCAGAATGCTCCCGAATTCATCGTTTTTCATCGAGGCCGTTGAATTGGGCATACAATCAATGGTAGATCATGTCGATTACTTCATTTCTCTTCATTGGCAAAGTTCTCTAATGCTACACGAGTTAGACTTTTGTGAATGTGACTGCTCTTGTGCCCCTCCAATGGAGGTTGGCACACACCCACATGTCTAGACTAGTGCCTTGTTTCTTACTTGGTCCGAGAACTCGTCAACAGTGGCGAACATAACCTATTCTTCCTTCTTTATTCTCCAAATTGGTTCCACAACCCTACAATGCACAAAAGCACACAAATACACACTAATTAATGATAAAATCTGATAAAAGTAATGCTCAATGTAAGATAATAACACTTCGCGTTACTATAACATGAGCACTTATCAGATGTGTTATTCGAACATCCACCGGATCTAGACATATACATGAAAGTGTTGGGTTACGGCCTTGATGTTGGACGGGGTGTAGTTTTGATGGTGATGAGGTTTTGTTAAGTACTCGTATTTAAGTAATATGAAGTGTTATTTTCTTACATTGCATTACTTTTCCCAGATTTTATTATTGATTAGTGTACATTTGTGTTGTTTTGTGCATGTAGGGTTGTGGAAAAGAGTTAGAGAAAAAGGAGCAAAATTAGGTCATGTCCGCATTTGTCGAGGAGTTTTTTGGACCAAGCAAGGATCAAGGCACGGATTCTAGACTTGTGGGTGTGTGCCAACCTCCAATGTGCTCAAATTGTTCTATGATTTGGAGGGGCACAAAGGCAGTCACACTCATAAAGTCTAGCCCGTGTAACATTGAAGAACTTCATCAATAAGGAGAAAAGAAGAAACGACATGATCTATCGTTAGTTGTGTGCCCAACTCAACGGCCTCTATGAAGAACAAGAAGTCGGGAACAACATGCACGCGAGTGCTATAGCAATCACTGAAGCGATTTACTATTCACTGCACTCCAGAAATTGATTTCCAGAAAATCAACACGGGCGTGTGGAAATTCCACATGGCCGTGTGGATATCTGATTTCAGCCTTTAAATAGCCGCGACTCATATTTATTCGGGAACTTTTCGATCTATTTTTAGCCCAACTTCTGGAGAGCTCGCGGCTAGGGTTTAGAGAGGATTTTGGGAGACTTTTGGAGCGCTCTAGGCATCGACATCGGCGTCCTTTGGAAGATAGCTATTGGGGGAGTTTTCATTGGCATCGATTCAGCGAGGCGTGCCCTAGGCTTGACAAGAGACTTGGTGAAGAAGAGGGAGCGGCTTCACAAGACCATCGCTACCTTTCACAAGGGGGTTTTATTCGTGTTTGCTATGCTTTTTGTTAGGAATACTTTGATGATTTTGTATAGCTCCATGGAGAGCTAAACTCCTAGTGGGTATTCGGACTTGTAAACCCTAGGATGACATTGTTTTTATGACTTTTATTATGCTTTCTTAATTGATGCTTTTAATTGAGTTCCAATTTTGCACGATAATTAAAATAGATTTTCCCTTAGCTGTGACACTAGGGTTAAGAATCATCTAGGTTATCCTTTGAAGGTGTGACAACTTCTATAAGATTAGACTTCACGAGATTGCAAAGGGTCGAGAGGGTGAGTTGAGAGGTAGCGAAACATCCCCTTTCCCTTTCGGTGTGATTTTCCCTACCTCCGTGTTCCAAATGTTCTTTGCGGTCAAAGTATAGTGAAGTGCTAGGAGATGAACTCCCCTAGGGATTAGTTGCGCGAACAACAGAGTGAAGGGTTGTAGTGAATCCTAGTGCCAGGGCTTAACTGAGACTAGGGTTCTTTCGCCTGGACCAAGGGGTTAGAACTATACTTATCGACATGATCTATCACTTGGAATCCCTAGAACCCCAAGCAGTTCCACGTAGTGTTAGGCTTAGAATATGGACTCCCCTGGGGATTAGTTGAGTGATCAACAGAGTAAAGGGTTGTAGTAAATCATCGTGCCGGGGCATAGTATTGGAGCTAGTCACGGTTGACCTTAGGTTTGGGACCATGTGCTTAAGGATTTCCACGACTCATTAGACATCAATTCGAAGGTATAATACTAGTCTTGCACTAGAAGCATTAGTCCAAGGAGAGCTTTGTCAGGGTACCCCATCTTTGCACTTTTCTTTCTTCCATACTAGTCTTGCACTAGAAGCATTGTTTCCTCCTTACTCTTTGCTTGCTGATAAATGCTTGTGTTATAGTACCGCGAAGCGTTATTATCTTACATTGAGCATATCTTTTATCAGTTTTTATCACTAAACGGCGTGCATTTGTGTATTCTTGTGCATTGAAGGTTTGTGGAGCTAAATTGGAGAAGAAGAATGAAATTAGGTCGTGTTCACCGATGTTGGGAAGTTTTCGGACCAAGCACGGAACAAGGCACGAGCTTGGACTTGTGAGTGTGTGCCAACCTCCTTTGGAGGGTAACAAAGGAAGTCACATTCACAACAAGTCTAACTCGTGTGGCTTAGGAGAACTTCACCAAGAAGGAGACTTGAAGCGATTGGCACGATCTACCATTGATTGTGTGCCCAATTCAATGGCCTCGATGAAGAACGATGGATTCGGGAGCGTTTTGAGCGAGCACTGTAGCAGCACTGTAGACGTTACTGTAGTAATTCACTGTAGTAAGTTACTGTGCATTTCTGCCGAAGATTAGGTTTCCAGAGAATTCACACGGGCGTGTGGAATTAACACACGGCCGTGTGAATTATTTTCCAGCAAGCCAGAGACTTCACACGGGCGTGTGGAAATTCCACACGGCCGTGTGAAGTAATTTTTCAGGAAGACAGAAACTTCACACGGGCGTGTGGAAATTCCACACAGCCGTGTGAAGCCCCGATAACTTCAAATTTAAAGCCGCACTCAGCCTATAAAAAGCCGGATTTTGGAGACTTTTAAAAAGATCTTTTGACCTATCTTTCTCTTCAACTTGGAGAGTGCGGATAGGGTTTCGGAGAGGATTTCGTGGAGGTTTAGAGCGCGTCATCGGCATCGTCACCGACGTTCGACGGCCGCACAAGACCACGGCCACACCATACGCAAGGGGGTTTTCATTGATGTCCTTATTTTGTGCTTTCTTTCATACATTAATGAACATGTATAGCTCTATGAGAAGCTAAACCCCTTAAGGGTATTCGGACTTGTAAACTCTAGGGTTATTATGTTTCTTTGACATTGTTATTATGCTTTTCCATTATTGATGAATAAAATTGAGTTTCAATCTTAATTTCATCTTGTTAATGTTTTCTCTTAGATGTGACACTAGGATTGAGAACAATTTAGGTTGCCTTTTGGAGGTGTGACAATTCCTTAGGGTTAGACTACTTAAGATTGAAGAGGGTTGAGAGGGAGAGTTGTGAGGTAGCGATGTACCCCTTTCCCCTCCGACGTGGTTTCTCCCTACCTCCGTTTCCTTGATTTCATAGCGGTCGAAATAGAATGAAGTGCTAGGCAGATATACTCCCCTGGGGCTTAGTTACGCAAGTAACAGAGTGAAGGGTTGAAGTGAATCCTATGCATTGAGGCTTAATTTAGACGAGGGTTCTTCCACCTGGACCAAAGGGTTAGAACTACACATAGGAACAGGTTTCACCATTAGGAATCCCTAGAGCTTAAAGCAATCCCACGTAGTGTGAGGTTTAGGTAGATATACTCCCCTGGGGCTTAGTCGTGCGAGTGATAGAGTGATGGGTGACGTGAATCCTAATACCAGGGCATAGTGTTGGGGTTAGTCACGGTTGTCCTTAGGTTTGGGACCGTGAGTCTTAGGATATCCTCGACTCGATTAAACATCAATAGGAAAGTATAATAGCATAGTCCTGCACTAGAAGCATAGACACTAGAGGTAGCTTGTCCGGATGCCCTATTTCATTCATTACTAGTCCCCTCTATTCTCTTTTACTTGCACTCTCTCATCTTCCATCTTTCTATTTAATTTCTCGTCTTCTAGTATAATTGTTTCCATAATTCACTCATCTAATCAATTGATCACTTTTCCGTACTTCGCATAGTTTTAATAGTGAAATCTCGTATTCTAACTCCCTATTCCCTGTGGATTCGACTACCCTCTCACCAGGGTAACTTTTATTACTTCGACAAACCCGTGCACTTTCGGGCCCCCTGTCACTTGCACTCTTCTTTCTTCCATATTTCTCTATATTTTATTGCACATACATTGCTTTTTCTCACCACCATTATTTCTGTACTAGCTAAGTAGCAATTTTTTTTTTGTCTTGAATCACTACTCCCTGTGGATTCGACTACTCTCTCACCAGGTTATTATTATTACTTCGACAACTCGTGCACTTTCGGGGTGTTGTCAGGGTCTTTTACCTACTATCACAGTAGTGGGTCCTCTGATAAGTGCTCGTGTTATAGTATTACGAAGTATTATTATCTTACATTGAGCATTACTTTTCTCAGATTTTATCACAAATTGTTGGTCAATTGTGTTCTTTTGTGCATTGTAGGGTTGTGGAGTAAACTTAGTGAATAAAGAGCAAAGTTGGATCATGTTTGCCGTTGTTGGGGAGTTCTCGGACCAAGCAAGGAACAAGCCACGAGTTTAGACTTGTGGGTGTGTGCCAACCTTCTTTGGAGGGGCACAAAGGCAGTCACATTCACAAAAGTCTAACCCGTGTAGTACTGTAGCAATTACTGTAGAAGACCATTGTAGCAATTATTGTAGCAGTTTACTGTTCACTACGCGCTAGAAAACTGATTTCAAAAAATTCACACAGGCGTGTGGAAATTCCACACAGCCGTGTGAAATCCTGATTTCAGCCGATTTACAACAACGACTCAGCACTATTTAAAGGCGTTTTGGGGACTTTTTTTTGGATCTTTTTGCCTATTTTCTGGAGGGTCGCGGCTAGGGTTTGGAGAGGACTTTGTGGAGGATTGGAGCGCGTCATTGGCATCGACATCGAAGACCATCAGAAGATAGCTATTGGGGGAGCTTTCGTTGGCATCGATAAGGCGAGGTGTGCCCTAGGCTTGACGAGGAGTTTGGTGAAGAGACGATTTCGGCCGCACAAGACCATAGGCACACTACATAGGGGGTTTTTCATCTATGTTTTTTATTCTTGTTTATTCATACACATTGATGGATTTGTATAGCTCCATGAGGAGCTAAACCCCTTATGGGTATTCGGACTTATAAACCCTAGGATGATATTGTTTCTATGACATGTTATTATGCTTTCTTAATTGATGAATATATTTGAGTTCCAATCTTGATTGCTTGTTGAATTGATTTTCCATTAGCTATGACACTAGGGTTGAGAATCATCTAGGTTATCCTTTGGAGATGTGACAACTCCTATAAGGTTAGATTACTCGAGATTGGAGAGGGTCGAAAGGGTGAGTCGTGAGGTAGCAAAACGTCCCTTTCCCCTCTGGTGTGATTTTCCCTACCTCCATATTCCAAGAGTTTTTAGCGGTCAAAGTAGAGTGAAGTACTAGGAGATGAACTCACTTGGGGCTTAGTTGCACGAGCAACAGAGTGAAGGGTTGTAGTGAATACTAGTGCTGGGGCTTAATTGAGACTAGGGTTCTTTCACCTGGACCAAAGGGTTAGAACTAGACTTAGGAACAGGGCTAATCACTTGGAATCCTTAGAACGCAAAGCAATTCCACGTAGTGTGAGGCTTAGGAAGATGGACTTCTCTGGGACTTAGTTGATAGGTCAACGAGAGTTAAGGGTCATAGTGAAACCTAATGCTGGGGCATAATGTTGGGGTTAGTCAGTGTTGACCTTAGATTTGGGATCGTGTGCTTTAGGATGTCCACAACTCATTAAACATCAAGGATGTCCACAACTCATTAAACATCAATAGGAGAGTATAATACATTGTCTTGCACTAGAACATTAATCCTAGGGGTAGCTTGTCTGGGTACCCTATTTCACCCTTGATTGTTTCTCTCTTTTACTCTTTGCTTGCACTCTCTTATCTTCCATATTTCTCTTTATTTTCTTATTGCTCTCAATTACTCTTGCACACACACATTGATTCTTGCTCTTACTTTCCATACTTCACACTAGCTAAATAGTAATCCCTTGTGTCTACGATCCCTACTCCCTATGGATTCGACTACCCTTTCACAGGAGTACTATTATTACTGCGACAATCCGTATACTTTCGGGCCCCTGTCATCCTCACAGTCTGGCCTAATGGGAGGTGGTGTGGTGGACCCGGTTTATGTTTGGTACTCAATTTGGGTGACGCGTAGAAGTCTTGATTGGGCAATACATTGAGAAACCGGAGATCACCACATGGGTCTCGATGTGTCAACACTAAGAGTATGAAGACCTTGACGACTCTCAACTTAACCGCGACGGTGGCTAATGTCGAAGAGGGTTTTCATGCTGTGGTTTTTGAGAACAACTTTACATTTTAATCTCTGCAAAAACCATGATTTCTTTTAAAGTTTATTTTAAACCAAATTTGTTATTGGTAATTGTTGACCACTTCATTTGATTAGATTCATTCTTATACTCACTTTGGAACCTATATATATATATATGCTTATGTTGATATGTTTTTATATACTAAATAGTTTTGAGTTCTATGCATATTTATAGAAGCTTGTTTATTTGAATTTAACTATTGAGATTTGATATTATTTTCAAATTATGGTATTCCACTCACTAAGTGACTTTAGTTAGTCACCCTCTTTCCTTTTTCTAGGTAATAGTGTTTAGCGGCGTCGCAGCAAGCCAAAGTGCTTGGCAAGTTCTTGTTTTATTCTTCTTCATTTCAGATTTTGGCGTATGATTATTTTTCTTTCATCATCATTGCATTGTATAAGGAATAGGGATCCACTAGTGTTCTTGACTCTATAAACTTGTATTACCCTGCATTTGTTCTTTTTGGAAATATTAATTGTATTTGTGACTTGTATGCCTTTTTGAACTCTATTGTCAAGCTTGTCAAAATTCTTGCTTCCCTATGCTATGATTAAATTGGGTACATGTATAATCCTTCACTTGTGATTTGTGTCAAGCATTGTGTAAAATCTAGGAATTTGTAAGCCTTGCGGTAATTCAAGGGTTGGATGGTATGTATCCTTCCTCGGGATTGTCGCGGCGGGATGGTTGTCACATGCTAGGTCCTGCGGGATGGGGTGTGACACTTTTCGAATTCGTAATGAAGATCAATATCAAGCCTGGGTTTCTAGAGGTAAGCTAGCCCAAATAACAAACAACTTAGTTCTTCATAATTGAGGAACAACTACATATTCCAAAAGAAATCAAATGCTAAAAAGAAAATATGAAAACCCCTTAAATGCCAATATTGGTAAAGTTCTCCAAAGAACCACAAATGACGCTATTGGGATTTCTCCACACACGCTTCCTTAGTGAATTCCAACTCCATTTCATGGCAGAATTCATCTATATTCCTTCCTTTCAATCCAAGACCTGATTATATGCATCATTTAACAAATAGACCCCAATAGGCATCGATTTATAATAAAGGAATGGAAAAAAGACAAGAGAATCATGCGATAGGGTATATAAAATATCTATATAAAATGCACTCATCGAATACCCCTATACCGAGCATTTGCTTGTCGTCAAGAAAAACACTTACCTCATAAGAAAAGAAGAAAAGTGCATGACCTTTGATCTCATAGATGATAGGGAATTCATAGACTAACAAGGGAACCCTAGCGACTAGTGTGTTTTTAGCTTGTTCCACAAGAAAGAGATTCACCCATACAACATACTCCCCGTGTGTGTGTGAATTTACCCTAGATATGTGCCCATGCAACTTGGAAGAAAAACTATCTCCAAAGACCTTATTTTCTCAAAAACTAAATGGGTAGTAGCTCTATACACCCTAGAGGTAGCCTTTTTTACCCGATAGGTCATCAAGTGAATATTGATGATGCCCAAGATCCGACTACTCAAGGGTGGCTTTCTCACTTCCAAGGAGATAGCTCTTTGATAAGTGCTCGTGTTTAAGTAATACTGATAAGTGCTTGTGTTATAGTAATACGAAGTATTACTATTTTACATTGAGCATTACTTTTCTCAGATTTAATCACTAATTAGTGTGTATTTGTGTTCTTTTGTGCATTGAAGAGTTGTGGAGAAGATCTAGAGAAAAAGAAGCAAGAATAGGTTATGTTCGCCATTGTTGAGGAGTTCTCGTATCAAGCAAGGAACAAGGCACGAGTCTAGACTTGTGGGTGTGTGCCAACCTTCATTGGAGGGGCAGAAGGGCAATCACACTCACAAAAGTCTATAACTCGTGTAGCATTGGAGAACTTTGTCAATGAAAAGAAATGAAGTAATCGACATAATCTAACGTTGATTGTGTGCCCAATTCAACGACCTCGATGAAGAACGATGAATTCGGGAGCATTTCGACGAGTTATTGTAGCAGTACTGTAGCAAGCTACTGTTCACTTTCTGCCGAAAATCAACAAAACAGAATTTTCACACGGCCGTGTGGAATTAAGACACGGGCATGTGGAAATTCTGATTTTCCACAGGGCCGTGTGGAATTAACACAGGGGCGTGTGGAACCCCGATTTCAGCCTACAAATAGCTCGTTTTCAGATCTATTTAGGAACCCTCCCCTTCTATCTCTTGCCTATCTTTTGGGGGCTTTCGGCTAGGGTTTGGAGAGGTTCTTGGAGGTCTTTGGAGGTGATTATACGGCATCGACATCGACATCCTTTGGAAGAAAGCTACAAGGGATTCGTGGAGAAGACTAGGCAGCTTCACAAGACCATCGATACGATCTACAAAGGGGTTTTCTTTATGGTTTTTATGCATATGTTCTTAATCTCTTTATTGATTTTGTATTGCTCCATGGAGAGCTAAACCCTAGTGGGTATTCAGACTTGTAGACCCTAGGATGATATTGTTTCTATGACTTTTATTATGCTTTCTTTATTGATGAATAAATTCAAGTTTCAATTTTAATTATCTTGTGCTATTGTTTTCCCTTAGCCATGACACTAAGGTTGAGAGCAATCTAGGTTATCCTTTAGAGGTGTGACAACTCCTATAGGGTTAGAGTCCTTAAGATTGAAGAGGGTTGAGAGGGAGAGTTGTGAGGTAGCGATGTACCCCTTTCCCCTCCGGTGTGATTTCTCCCTACCTCCGTTTCCTTGGTTAATTAGAGGTCGAGATAGAGTGTTAGGGCTTAATCTAGACTAGGGTTCTTCCACGTGGACCAAAGGGTTAGAACTACATATAGGAACATGTTTTATCACTAGGAATCTGACACGTTCCCTTGCGTGTATCCCGCAAGTGCACGGGTTTTTCGAAGTAATAAATTTACCCTGGTGAGTAGGTAGTCGAATCCACAGGGAATAGAGAATTAGAATACGAGATTTCACTAATTAAGCCATGCGGAGTACGGAAAAGCAATAGTAGGATCAATGAGTGAATATAGAATAAAGTAGAATGAAAGACAAGAAATTAAATAGAAAGATGGAAGATGAGATAGTGCAAGTAAAAGATAATAGAGAGGACTAGTAATGAATGAAATAGGGCATCCGGACAAGCTACCTCTAGGGCCTATGCTTCTAGTGCAGGACTATGCTATTATACTTTCCTATTGATGTTTAATTGAGTTGAGGATATCCGAAGACTCACGGTCCCAAACCTAAGGACAACCGTGACTAACCCCAACACTATGCCCCGGTATTAGGATTCACGTCACCCTTCACTCTGTCGCTCGCACGATTAAGCCCCATGGGAGTATATCTACCTAAACCTCACACTACGTGGGATTGCTTTGAGCTCTAGGGATTCCTAATGGTGAAACTTGTTACTATGTGTAGTTCTAACCCTTTGGTCCAGGTGGAAGAACCCTAGTCTAGATTAAGCCCCAATGCATAGGATTCACTTCAACCCTTCACTCTGTTACTTGCGTAACTAAGCCCCAGGGGAGTATATCTGCCTAGCACTTCACTCTATTTCGACCGCTATGAAATCAAGGAAACGGAGGTAGGGAGAAACCACGTCGGAGGGGAAAGGGGTACATCGCTACCTCACAACTCTCCCTCTCAACCCTCTTCAATCTTAAGTAGTCTAACCCTAAAGAGTTGTCACACCTCCAAAAGGCAACCTAAATTATTCTCAATCCTAGTGTCACATCTAAGAGAAAACATTAGCAAGGTGAAATTAAGATTGAAACTCAATTTTATTCATCAATAATGGAAAAGTATAATAACAATGTCAAAGAAACATAATAACCCTAGAGTTTACAAGTCCGAATACCCTTAAGGGGTTTAGCTCCTCATGGAGCTATACATGTTCATCAATGTATGAAAGAAAGCACAAAATAAGGACATCAATGAAAACCCCCTTGCGTATGGTGTGGCCGTGGTCTTGTGCGGCCGTCGAACGTCGGTGACGATGCCGATGACGCGCGCTGAACCTCCACGAAATCCTCTCCGAAACCATAGCCGCACTCCCCAAGTTAAAGAGAAAGATAGGTCAAAAGATATCCCAAAAGGTCTCTAAAATCGCCTTTTATAATGTTGAATCACGGCTTTAAAATTTGACTTATCGGGTGCTTCACACGACCGTGTGGAATTAACACACGAGCGTGTGAAGTTTTCTGTCTGCTGAAAAATTAATTCACACGGCCGTGTGTTAATTCCACATGCCCGTGTGAATTCTCTGGAATTCTGAATTTCGGCCGAAAGTAAACAGTAACTTGCTACAGTGTTTTACTACAGTAAAAGCTGCATTTCTGCTACAGTGCTCACTCAAAACGCTCCCGAATCCATCGTTCTTCATCGAGTCCATTGAATTGGGCACACAATCAATGGTAGATCGTGCCGATTGCTTCAAGTCTCCTTCTTGGTGAACTTCTCCTAAGCCACACGAGTTAGACTTGTTGTGAATGTGACTGCCTTTGTGCCCCTCCAAAGGAGGTTGGCACACACTCACAAGTCCAAGCTCGTGCCTTGTTCCGTGCTTGGTCCGAAAACTTCCCAACATCAGCGAACACGACCTAATTTCGTTCTTCTTCTCCAATTTAGCTCCACAAACCTTCAATGCACAAGAATACACAAATGCATGCCATTTAGTGATAAAAACTGATAAAAGATATGCTCAATGTAAGATAATAACGCTTCGCGGTACTATAACACAAGCACTTATCAGAATCCCTAGAGCCTAAGCAATCCCACGTAGTGTTAGGCTTAGGAAGATAGACTCCCCTAGGGCTTAGTTGATAGGTCAACGAGAGTCAAGGGTCGTAGTGAATCCTAATGCCGGGGCATAATGTTGGGGTTAGTCACAGTTGACCTTAGGTTTGGAACCGTGTGTTTAAGGATATCCTCAACTCAATAGGCATCAATTGTAGAGCATAACACAAGTTTTGCACTAGAAGCATTAGTCCTAAGGGGAGCTTTGTCCGGGTACCCCATCGTTATATCGATTACCTCTCCTACCCTCATTATTCTTCTTGCACTTTTTTATTTTCTTTTACATCTATACATATATACTTTTCTCATCATCGATTCCCATCATAGCTAAATAGCGATAACACTTGTTTTTGAACACTATTCCCTGTGGATATGACTACCCACTCACCAGGGTATTTTATTACTTCGACAACCCATGCACTTGCGGGGTACACACGTAAGGGGTGTGTCAAGTTTTTGGCGCCGTTGCCGGGGAATAGGCGTTTTAGAGACATTTGTATTTTGCTATTTTAGCTATTCATCATTCATTCTATTTCACCTTTTCTTATTCTTCCATCAATTCTATTTGTTTTCTTTGGTTTTGTCTTACTTTTTCTTGTGAGGAGCCTAAATGGAGATTGATGCAGTCATTGAGCTATATTCTCAAGTTGAAGCTCTCAGTACAAAGCTTGATAGAATTATTGCTTCACAACAACAGAGCAATCCAGGCTACAGCACACATCATCCAAATGAGAGGAGCTACCAAAATATTTTATGGAATAATGATGGACAACATTAGGAAGCACCTCAAGAGCAATTTCAAAAGGATGAGATACTTGAAGAGGATGAACCTCAGTGGAATAAAGCGCTAGATCACTTTTTTAAAGCATCCGATGCCTCTTGCCAAAGTATGGAAGCCACACGAAAATCGCATGAAGCCTCCTATAACAACCTTGAGCATCAATTAGGATGGATACTTGACACACTCTCCAAGGAAAATGAAGTTTTTGAGCAAGCAACGCAAGTTCCTTGTAGAGATGATGTGGTAGTAAATGATATTGAAGAAATGAGGCAGACTGAGTACGTTGCTGTAGAAATTAAAGAGAAAGAAAAAGAACATCATGTTGAGAAGTGGGATTGCTTGAATGAAGATGGTGCTTGTGAGCAAGGAAATTTTCAAGGGGATTTGCTAGTGTCATGTTCCTTTCAAGATGAAAATACACAAGAAGAAGCAAACCCTAAGGTAATGGAACAAGCACCATTCTTTGGGATTAATCAACTCATAAAAAGCAAGGAAGAGACTTTGGGAAGGGAAAAAGATGTGGATAGGATATTTAAACCATCCAATGACTCACCTATGCTAAGCTTGGACAATTCCCAACCCAAATTGTTTCCTTGGAGGCCAAAAATAAGATGGTTGGACCCTCCAATGAATACTCCACCTGCACAACTAGATTTTTGGTTCAAAGGAAGTAGCTACGCAAATGCTAGTCGGGCGGAGCACACTCTTTTCAAGCCGCCTTAAGGTAACGAAGAGGTACGTCAAGCTTAGTGACGTTAAACAAGCACTTCTTGGGAGGCAATCCAAGTTTTTATTGCTTTTCTAAGCTTTAGTTTAGTTTTTAGTATGAATAATTGCCTAGTGTTGGTATTCTCATTTTATAATGCGTGTGCTGTGATTTTCTCATGGATTATTGGTGTTTTAGTGTGCCTAATTGTGATTGTCGAAGTTTTTGGTCGTTTGAGTGTGTTTTCCTGGATCTCTAGTCGTGTTTTTATTGTTTTTACAGGTTCTAAGTGTTATGAATGTGTTTCTGAAATTTTCTTTAGAGTCTGTGATTTTTTCTAAGTCATCCAGAGAAAACACACGGCCGTGTGGAATTTCCACACGTCCGTGTGAACCATCTCAGAACTCATCCCGAGTGTCACATGTGCCGTGTAGCTGTCCCTGTGAGCCACCCAGTGAAGGGCACACAGCAGTGTGGATTTTCCACACGGCCGTGTGAAATTCTGCAGAACTTCAACTCTCATTCCAGAGAGTCCACAGGGGCGTGTGGATGCCCCTGTGAGTGCCCATGTGTTACGGCACACGGCCGTGTGGAATATCTACACGGCCATGTGAAACTCTGTAGAGACTTCCCTTCCATCCTGAGAAAACACAAGGGCGTGTGGCTGCCCCTATGAGAGGCCCTGTGAAAAACACACGGCCATGTGGATTTCTCACACGGCCGTGTGGAACACTTAGAGTTTTTCGGGATATCAAGAAGAGGCCACAGGGGCGTGTGGGTACCCTTGTGGCCGGTCTTGTGCTTGGCCAGGTTGGGCACACGGTCGTGTGGAATTTTCACACGGCCGTGTGTGTGCGTTTAGAGGCAAACAGAGGAAACACAGGGCGGTGTAACTACCCCTGTGAACCCTACCAGTGGAGGCACACGGCCGTGTGGAAATTCCACACGGCCGTGTGGAGGTACAGAGCACGATAGGCTGTAATTTAATTTTATAATCTTTTTACCTTTTCAATTCTAAATGCCTCCACACTTAAGCGAGGCTTCCTCCCATCTCCCTCTTTTCGTCTACTTAAGGAGTTTTTAAGTTGTTTTCCGGCCATATTCAAGTTTTATTTCCATTTCGTCGGTAAGCATATTTTCTCCTTTTCTTTGTCAATCTTTTCTTTTCTTTTTCAGCACCAGATCCACCAATATCAGCACTGACAGCAGCATCGGAGATCGCAAAGCGGATGACACCGACGCTTGAGGCATCTTTATCTTTATGTTTCTTTAGATTTTATTAGATTTTTATTGAGCTTCACTGAACCCCCTTGTGTATACGTGCAGATGGTCTTGCGAGTAAGGAATTTGAGGACTAGTTATTGGTACGGTCAAGTGACCGTGTGTGCTCCACAACCCATTGAGACTCAACTCTCAATGAACATAGCTCCATCAAACGCAACATTTGGAGTTCAGGGGAGTATTGTTTCAATTGCCTACCCCTACACTAATTGTTTTAATTGCTTACTTTTCATTATGCTTGCATGTGTACATTGGGGACAATGTACATCTTAAGTGTGGGGGGGAGTTCACATTGCACACACATTTACTTGTGCGTTCAATTGCTTATGCTCATGTAGCCTATGGCTGTTCACCTTAGTTGCAACGGTTGTATTCTTAGAGTTTAGGAGAATTTTTCACATTGTATCCTATCATGCTCTAGTTTCTACATGAATTTTTAGGGAATTTTTGCTTGATTATCTTATATTGCACAACTTACTCTTGGAATATTTTGGAAACTCAATCTTGAAGTTTTTAAGGACAAGTTTATCATCGTTCTTAGTTTTACTTTGGAAAATGCATATATAAAAAAATATATATATGAAAAAGATGGAAAAAATGAAAAAAAATATGGAAAGAGAAAAAGAAAAAAAAATATATGAGTTTGTGAATAGTTGCTTTGTTTTATGTATGCATTTGAGGTGGAAAGAGCTACCACCCATGAAGTATGTAGCTACTCTCATAAGTCGGATACAAGTTATGCTCTAATGAGAGAAAGAGCTATCTCATGGGATGCGTGAAAGCTACTACCCCGGTAGAAAGAGCTACTTCCTCGAAAGAGTGAAAGCCATCTTTGGCGGCCGCATAGGAGAGGGCTACCTTCGAGGTTGTGTGAAGCTACTACTTCCTTTCCTACTTTTCATATATAAATAAGTCCTTGTTAACAAAAGTTTGAGGAGTACTCGTTGTGTTGTCTTGAATGTGTTCACAAACACTACACATTTTCGAATTAATTGTTCTTTTTTATTCGAGTTTTTAGCTAGAGCATTGATATCCTTATGCAATGTTTTGAGTTCCCCTTACTTGTAGAATGCCTCTTTTGCACATTTTTGGTAAACCTAAGTCGAAGCACTTTCAATTGTTCTTCCCAAGTACTTTCACGTTTTATTTTTGCTTGAGGACAAGCAAAAGCTTAAGTGTGGGGGAGTTTTATAAGTGCTTGTGTTATAGTAATGCGAAGTATTACTATCTTACATTGAGCATTACTTTTCTCAGATTTAATCACTAATTAGTGTGTATTTGTGTTCTTTTGTGCATTGAAGGGTTATGGAGAAGATCTAGAGAAAAAGAAGCAAGAATAGGTTATGTTCGCCATTGTTGAGGAGTTCTCGTACCAAGTAAGGAACGAGGCACGAGTCTAGACTTGTGGGTGTGTGCCAACCTCCATTGGAGGGGCAGAAGGGCAGTCACACTCACAAAAGTCTATAACTCGTGTAGCATTGGAGAACTTTGTCAATGAAGAGAAAGGAAGTAATCGACATAATCTAACGTTGATTGTGTGCCCAATTCAACGGCCTCGATGAAGAACGATGAATTCGGGAGCATTTCGATGAGTTACTGCAGCAGCACTATAGCTTGTACTGTAGCAAGCTACTATTCACTTTTCTGCCGAAAATCAACAAAACAGGATTTCCACACGGCCGTGTGGAATTAAGACACAGGCGTGTAGAAATTCTGATTTTCCACAGGGTCGTGTGGAATTAACACAGGGGCGTGTGGAACCCCGATTTCAGCCCGATTTCAGCCTATAAATAGCCCGTTTTCATATCTATTTGGGGACCCTCCCCTTCTATCTCTTGCCTATCTTTTGGGGGGCTTTCGGCTAGGGTTTGGAGAGGTTCTTGGAGGTCTTTGTAGGCAATTATACGGCATCGACATCGACATCCTTTGCAAGAAAGCTATTGGGGGAGCTTTCGTCGGCATCGATTCGGTGAAGTGTGCCCTAGGTTTGACAAGGGATTCGTGGAGAAGACTAGGCGGCTTTACAAGACCATCGATATGATCTACAAGGGGGTTTTCTTTATGGTTTTTATGCATATGTTTTTAATCTCTTTATTGATTTTGTATTGCTCCATGGAGAGCTAAACCCTAGTGGGTATTCGGACTTGTAAACCCTAGGATGATATTGTTTCTATAACTTTTATTATGCTTTCTTTATTGATGAATAAATTCGAGTTTTAATTTTAATTATCTTGTGCTATTGTTTTCCCTTAGCCGTGACACTAAGGTTAAGAGCAATCTAGGTTATCCTTTAGAGGTGTGGCAACTCCTATAGGGTTAGACTCCTTAAGATTGAAGAGGGTTGAGAGGAAGAGTTATGAGGTAGCGATGTACCCATTTCCCCTCCAGTGTGATTTCTCCATACCTCCGTTTCCTTGGTTAATTAGCGGTCGAGATAGAGTGTTAGAGCTTAATCTAAACTAGGGTTCTTCCACCTGGACCAAAGGGTTAGAACTACATATAGGAACAGGTTTTATCACTAGGAATCCCTACAGCCTAAAGCAATCCCACGTAGTATTAGGCTTAGGAAGATAGACTCCCCTGGGGCTTAGTTGATAGGTCAACGAGAGTCAAGGGTCGTAGTGAATCCTAATGCCGGGGCATAATGTTGGGGTTAGTCACGGTTGACCTTAATTTTGGGACCGTGTGTTTAAGGATATCCTCGACTCAATAGGCATTAATTTTAGAGCATAATACAAGGTTTGCACTAGAAGCATTAGTCCTAGGGGGAGCTTTGTCCGGGTACCCCATCGTTATATCGATTACCTCTTCTACCCTGATTATTCTTCTTGCACTCTTTTATTTTCTTTTACATCTATACATATATACTTTTCTCATCATCGATTCCCATCATAGCTAAATAGCGATAACACTTGTTTTTGAACACTATTCCCTGTGGATACGACTACCCACTCACTAGGGTATTTTATTACTTCGACAACCTGTGCACTTGCGGGGTACACACGCAAGGGGTGTGTCAAATATGAAGTGTTAGTTTCTTACATTGAGCATTATTTTTCTCAGATTTTATCATTGATTAGTATGCATTTGTGTTATTTTGTGCATGTAGGGTTGTGGAGAAGAGTTTGAGGAAAAGGAGCAAGATTATGTCATGTTCGCATCTGTTGGGGAGGTTCTTGGATCAAGGCACGGGTTCTAGATTTTTGGGTGTGTACCAACCTCCATTGTGCTCGAATTATCTATGATTTGGAGGGGTACAAACACAGTCACACTCATAAAGTGTAGCCCGTGTAACATTGAAGAACTTCGTCTATAAGGAGAAATGAAGAAATGACATGATCTAACATTGGTTGTGTGCCCAATTCAATGGCCTCGATTAAGAACATGAAATCAGGAACATTTTATGCGCGATACTGTAGCAAATTACTGTAATAGTTTACTGTTCACTGCGCGCCAGAAATTCGATTCTAGAGAATCCACACAGGAGTGTGGAAATTCCACACGGCCGTGTGGATGCCTGATTTTAGCCTATTTAAAGCTGCGACATCAACATCAACGTCCTTTGGAAGATAGTTATTGGGGAAGCTTTCATCGGCATCGATCCGGCGAGGTGTGTCTTAGGCTTGACAAGGGGCTTGGTAGAGAAGATGGAGCGGCCTCACAAGACCATCGCCACGTATCACAAGGGAGTTTTATCTATGTTTACTATGCTTGTTGATTCATATACATTGATGATTTTGTATAGCTCCATGAAGAGCTAAACCTCTAGTGGGTATTTGGACTTGTAAACCCTAGGATGACATTGTTTCTATGATTTTTATTATGCTTACTTAATTGATGCTTTTAATTGAGTTCAAATATTGCATGTTAACTGTATTAATTTTCCCTTAGCCATGACACTAGGCTTGAGAATCATCTAGGTTATTTTTTGAAGGTGTGACAACTTCTATAGATTAGACTACCCGAGATTGGAGAAGGTCGAGAGGGTGAATCGTGAGGTAGCGAAATGTCCCCTTTCTCCTTCTGCGTGATTTTTCCTACCTCCGTGTTCCAAGAGTTCTTTGCGGTTAAGGTAGTGTGAAGTGCTAGGAGATGAACTCCCCTGGGGCTTAGTTGCATGAGCAACAAAGTGAAGGGTCGTAGTGAATACTAGTATTGCTGCTTAACTGAAACTAGGGTTCTTTCGCCTGGACCAAAGGGTTAGGACTATACTTAGGAACAGGGTCTATCACTTGGAATCCCTAGAACCCAAAGCAGTTCCACATAGTATGAGGCTTAGGAAGATGGACTCCCCTAGGGTTTAGTTGAGAGATTGACTGAGTGAAGGGTTGTAGTGAAACCTAATGCTGGGGCGTAGTGTTGGAACTAGTCACGATTGACCTTAGGTTTGGGACCGTGTGCTTAAGGATTTCCATGACTTATTAAACATCTATAACGGAGTATAATACTAGTCTTGCACTAGAAACATTAGTCCTAGGGGGAGCTTGTCCGGGTACCCCATATTTACATTGATTGTTTACTCCCTACTCTTTGCTTGCACTCTCTTGTCTCTCATTTTTTCTCTTTCATTTTATTGCACACACATTGATTTCTCTCACTACCATTATATCGCACTAGCTAAATAGCAATTCCTCTTGTCTTGAATCACTACTCCTTGTGGATTTGACTACCTTATCACTGGGGTACTTTATTACTTCGACAACCCGTGCACTTTCGGGCCCTTGTCACTCTTTCTACCATCTTTCTATATAAACTATTTTCAAAACATCAGTAGGGCATTCACCTGAATCCAACTTTCTGATAACTAAATAAGTACACAATTTCTTTTTTTTTTTGCAAAGCAAGGGACCTTTTCTACAAGTTAAAATCGTACCTAAGATACAAGTAAATCCACAACTAGGGTAAAGTGCAAGAAGGAAGAGGTTTCTAGGACACGGGTGAAACTAATAATTTAAGAAAACAAAAGTAACACTAACTCTAGTGTCATCCTTAGTCTTATAAATCCCTATTAAAAAGTCATAGATAATCCTAAGTTATGCATTATCATAATAAATACAAAGATAACCCTCCCCCACACTTGAACATTATATTGTCCTCAATGTAAACCATGCAAGCACACACAAAAGAAAAAGAAGAAAATTAAATAAAATTGAGGGGAGTTATTAGGGCTTCCCTGGACACAGAGAGTGATGATGCCGCTCTCAACGTGAATAGCTCAACATTCCAAATACAACATACATCCTGTAAAGCAAGAAGGGTACACACGTGAAGCTTAATAAACACACAATAAAAATAAAGTAAAGTACAGAAAGAAAATAATAGCAAACATATAAGGAAAAAATTTTTAGTACAGGACCACCCTTGCTAACTATAGAAAATGACAAGTCCAAACATAAAGAGAAAATACAAAGTCCCAGTACAGAAATTGAAAGTCTAAAATGTAAAGATAAAGCAATGCTCAGCCAGACTCAGACTCTATGGCATTTAGGTCATCAGAACCAGTATCATCAGCAGTAGTTGGCTCGTCTGTGGTTGAAGACCCTCCTATCTCCTTGAGTCCTTTCCACTCTCGGAGTCAGAGGCCTCAAACCTCTCTAGAACTAGATCAGTAGTATCGATCCCCACATGATGTAATAATAGTAGGCCGATGTGAGCGGCAAATCTTGATGACACTCCGACCTAACAAACGTTGGAAAAGTGGTAAACTTGTCGACAGTGCAGCATAGCTGGTGGAGGGTCGAGTTGGTGCTGTTGATGGGGAGTGAGAAACTAGAAGGGATGGGGGAGATGCTGGCATAACAGTCAAAGTAGGGGTACCGATAACATGGAAACGGTGTCCCGTGTGCAGTCCTGATCGGTTGCACCATCCTCACGGCTCAAAGGGTGTCAAGTGTGATTGGAGTGCTGCCGCCTTTAATCCTTATACTTCTAGCCCCTCTCGAAGGGCCATCCCCCAGATAAGCCAGGTGATATAGGGACCAGCAAATATGACTCCCACTCTAGGATCAGCCGCTTGATGATGAAAAGCAAGGGTAACCTCATGTCCTATGTGAAGATGGAACCCATCGACCATGCTGAGAAGGTAGTCAAAGTCCCTTCGGCTTACCACTGCAGTGTTGCCTCCCACCCTGTCAAAGTGTGACTTAGAAGGTGATGGATATACATGAGGATGGGAGAACGAAAGCTAGTGGCCTTCGCTCAGCGAGGATCATATTCGCTGACAGTGCTCATACAATGCCAACAGGACTCTAATAACTCCGTAGGTGGGTGCTCTATCAGAAGGGTATTGTACTTAGGGGTTAGGATAAATGCCTCATCATAAAGCCCCAGACGAACAAAAAAACTCTATCAAACTCATACAGTGCATTATCCCGAACACTTGAAATTGGACCGCATCGACCCTGTGAAAACTGATCATCCCTCGCTCGAGCTCAAAAGTCCTTAAGAACTCTAACGTCAGCTCTTAGTAAATAGTATCAGTGATAACAATGAGCTGATGCTAAGCTCCTACCCTTAAGAACCTGTGAACCTCCTCGGTGTGTCCCACATCGTGTAAGACATTCCAATCAATCACTCAAGACTCACCGATGCATCTTGTGCTCAACTAGTTATACCATAGCTGATGCACTAATACACCAAACTATGGCCCTATAGGAGTGGCCTACGAATTGCTCTCACCCTTGGCCCGCTTGGGCATGGGCACAGATGTAATGGTTTACTTCCTTAGCATAATTGACACATCTCTTGCGTGTGTGTACCGCAAGTGCATGGGTGTCAAACTAATAAAATACACAATGGGTCGGGTAGTCGCATCCACAAGGATTGGAAGTATTAGTAATAACTACTTCTAAGTTATCTAGTTAGAATCAAGAGTGTGATGAAATGAACTTAATCACTAGAAATATGGATGTTACAAGCAAACACGAAAGAGTAAAAAATGAGGGAAGTCTCAGTCAGTGAAGATGAGGTACTCGGGCAATGCTCCATTAGGATCTAACATGAAGCGCAGGATTTACAAGTGTTTCTAAAATGAGTTAAACAAGTCGAGAAAATCCAAGAATAATCGATGCCTATCTCCAAAACACCGATATTAGTCCCCTACGAGGTCTCGATGGAGAAATCGCTCAATCTCAACATCTCACACCATATATGACAGTAATAGACCCTAGGGATTTCTAAGAGTACATCCGATTACTAAGGATAGACCTAACCCAACTTTTAAGTGAAAGATCCCTAACTCCATACAAGGTCCTGGTGGAGAAATCTCTCAATCTCACGCCTTATACCAAATAAGGTTGCATGAAGCCTAGGGAATACAGAGATAGAATGTACTAATCGGAGGGGAAAGGGGACACTCCACTATCTCATAACTCACTCTCTCAACCCTCTTCAATCTCAAGGTTCTAGCCTTAATGGAGACCTCTCTCTCATCAAGGTAAACAACTCATGCAAACCAATTAACCACAAAATCAATACAGCAAGCAAGCAATAAGAAAGCAAGATTGAAACTGAATTAAACTCGGATTTAATAGAAAGAACAAAGTAAATCAATACAAGAATATGATCCTAGGGTTCATATGCCCAAATACATACTAGTGTTTAGCTCTCCATGAGGCAAATTACAAAACTAATAATGCAATGTAAGTCAATGAAAACCATGGAATAAAACCCTCTTGAATTCATGATAATGGCCTTGATGGGCCGCTCAACGTCTTGAAGGATTCCTCTAAGAAGTTAGATCACTGATGGCTTCCTTAATGCTATGACGAAGAATGAATCTATCAAAGTTGGTGAAGAACATCGTTCAAATTCGCCAAAGACCTCTTTCAAAACCATAGACGCCTTGCCTTTCAAAAGTCGTAAAAAGTCCCTTAAGGATAGGGTAAAAAAGCTATTTATACTCAAAAACTTGTGTTTGTTACATGCCTCCACACACCCGTGCGAGTAGCAAAACTGCCCACATAATTAGGTGAAATTTTCACCCGATTGTCTAATCATAATTGGGAAAGTTCTTGAATTTTTCACACAAGTTAGGACATGGGAGTGTGACTATCTTTGTGCCCTTCGAACTCACAATCTAGCTTGAATTTTCTTCGAAGTTGGCCCACACCCATATGTGTATGAGCTCCTCTTGTTTCTTGATCCTTATGTTGCACAAAAACTTCTAAAAGGTGCCTTCATAACCTATCTTTGCTTCCTTTTTTTTTTCTTTCAAGGCCTTAACAACCTATTTGAACAAAAAAACACAAAATACAATTTATAAGACATAAAACATGAATATAATGATGCTCAATGCATGTAAAACATATAAAAAAATATGTTTAATCAAGAACTTATCAATAATCCTGTATAACAATTTAATAAACAAGTCAATACACAGGGGATTCAGGCGAATCACCGCCATGCTACATAAACACCACAGGTGTGCTGGCTAGAGGAGAGCACGGTTGTGTTGCTAGATCAATTAGGTGAAACAAAATTATACCCATACTGGCAAAAGTGCATGCTATTGTGAGAGGTCATAGCATGGGTTTGTTTTTCTAGAAACATCCCAAGGTTAAGAAGAGCACAATTGTGCTTACAACAAAGCATGCCCATGCTCTGTCATCTTCCCAAACAAAATAATGAGACTGCTAACATGGTTTCTAGTCCTAATCATCATGAATGGAGCATTAGAAATGAAATAACACATGCCAAGATCACATATAAGAGTTTTCAAGACAGACAAAAGCTAAAATCAAACTAGAAACAAGGGAAGAGGTTGTTCCTTTGCTCGAAGAAGAAAGGGAATCAGGTGAGAGGAAATCTACCAATGAAAACTCAAAAAATGGCAAGAAAACCAAAGCACACATGAAAATGCAAGTGAAAAAAGCTCGGGAGGAAAGAAAACAAGATGAGGGATGCCAGTGAGCAACCATAAAAAGGAGAAAACTTAAGAGGAATGGTCCCGCAAGAGCACGCCCATAAAGCACGGTAGTGCTAGGCGACCGTGCTTATCCCCTTAAAAAGAAAAATATCCTAGAAGAACGCTGTTGTGTTTGAGATCATGATTGAGGTCATGCTTTTTACTAGAAAAATTGACAAAACACTGGAAGAAAATTACGACTCTTCAAGGGGATACCAGCCTGTGCTCATTGAAGCATGGTCAACAACATGGGAGAGAACATGCTGGTGCTTGCCCCTATTTTCAGACTTTCCATAACTCTTGAAAATTGCATGACCATAAGCTTGACTGTGCTTGACTTGGAAATATAAAGAAGCTGCATAACAAAACAAAATACTCCAGAATAACCACAAACAAAAAGAGCAAGGCTTTGGCACAACAACCCACATCAATAAGAGAATGAGAAAAAACATTACCCCACTGAATGGTTGAGATGGTTTGATCAGGACATTATTTAGTTTAGTGGAGAAGAAAGAAAGGGCATGCGAAGAAAACTTTGTGAAGTTGTTACTAATTTATCTGCTAGGTTCATTGCTGTTCACTAACATATCATGTTCAGCACCACCATGCTTAGTTATTTACGTTGATAACTTGTCATCGTTGGACAAATATGCATGGGCGCAGGGAGCAAATAAATGGATCATAGGCGCACTACCTGGTGTTGCAGCTCGAGTAAAGGATAGATGTTCAGGGAAAGAAAGACATATAGGGTACCTAAGGGGATGTGCAGTTAGTTTGAATCTTTGGTTTTATGAGATAACGAAGACAGGGAAGAAAGAAAACTTTGGAAGATACCAAGAATTCTATGTTATGGTGAACATAGTTATAAAAAGCAAGCATCTGTTGCTTCTCTTATAGATTCCCTTAAAGGAAAATAGGTAAGCCTACTTTGGCTCTCATATAAGATGTGCCATTTACTTGTTAACATTTTGCTTTATTGTTCACAATTGATAAGAGCCTAAATTTATGTATTTATATATATGATTTATACATACTAGCATGTGTATTTTACTGAATTTCAATGCCCGTTGCATGTTTAAATTGATTATATTTGTGTGCCAGGTCTCAAGGAAGCCAAGTAGAGCTCGATAACACAATTGGAAATAAATCGGCATAAAAAATTGCCTCTTCAAGCTCTAATACCGAAGCGGGCACTGTAGAATAAGAATTGTGTGTGTTGTAAGAATTTGGTTGTAAACCTCACTGGCTCAATACGCCCGCATGAAGCCCGTGAGACTCACTGGAGATTTTGGCACCGGTGATACTGATAAGTGCTTGTGTTATAATAATGCGAAGTGTTATTATCTTACAATGAGCATTACTTTTATCAGATTTTATCACTAAATTGTGTGCATTTGTGTGCTTTTGTGCATTGTAGGTTTGTGGAGCTAGTTTGGAGAAGAAGAACAAAGTTAGATCATGTTTGGCATTGTTGGGGAGTTTTCGGACCAAGCAAGGAATAAGGCACGAGTATAGACTTGTGGGTGTGTGCCAACCTCCTTTGGAGGGACACAAAGGCAGTCACATTCACAATAAGTCTAACTCATGTTGCATAAGAGAACTTCGCCAATAAGGAGAATTGAAGCAATCGGCATGATCTACCGTTGATTGTGAGCCCAATTCAACGGCCTCGATGAAGAACGATGAATTTGGGAGCGTTTCGGCAAAAGTACAATAGCAAGTTACTGTTCACTGTCTGCCGAAATTCAGCAAAACAAAGACTTCACACGGGCATGTGGAAATTCCACACGGCCGTGAGAAATCCCAATTTCAGCGATTTAAAGCCGCGAATCAACATTATAAAAGGGCATTTTGGAAACTTTTCTATATCTTTTTGCCAATTTTTTCTCCTACCTTCTAAATGGTTGCGACTAGGGTTTGGAGAGGACCTTGTGGAGGATCGAAGCGCGTCATCGGCATCGTCATCGTCATCCGGCGGCCGCACAAGACAATGACCATACTATACGCAAGGGGATTTTCATCTATGCTTTTGATTTATGTTTGTTCTCATATTTTGATGGATTTGTAAAGCTCCATGAGGAGCTAAACCCCTTGTGGGTATTCAGACTTGTAAACCCTAGGATAATTATGTTTCTTTGACTTATTATTATGCTTTGCATTATTAATGAATAAAATTGAGTTTCAATCTTAATTGCATCTTGTATCGATTTTCCCTTAGCCGTGACACTAGGGTTGAGAATCGTCTAGGTTATCCTTTGGAGGTGTGATAACTCCTATAGGGTTAGACTACTTAAGATTGAAAAGGGTTGAGAGGATGAGTCGTGAGGTAATGAAACGTCCCTTTTCCCTCCAGTGTGATTTTTCCTACCTCCATGTTCCAAGAGTTATTAGCGGTCAAAATAGAGCGAAGTGCTAGAAGATGAACTCACCTGGGGCTTAGTTGCGCAAGCAACAGAGTGAAGGGTTGAAGTGAATCTTAGTGCTGGGGCTTAATTGAGACTAGGGTTCTTTCACCTAGACCAAAGGGTTAGAACTATATATAGGAACATGGTTTATCACTAGGAATCCCTAAAACTTAAAGCAATCCCACGTAATGTGAGGCTTAGGAAGATAAACTCCCCTAGGGCTTAATTGATAGGTCAACAATAGTCAAGGGTCGTAGTGAAACCTAATACCAGGGCATAGTGTTCGGATTAGTCACGGTTGACCTTAGATTTGGGACCATGTGTTTAAGGATATCCTCGACTCATTTAACATCAATAGAAGAGTATAATAGTATTATCTTGCACTAGAAGCATAAATCCTAGGGGTAGCTTGTCCGGGTACCCTATTCATTTCATTTACTGTCCTTCTCTTATTACTTTTACTTGCACTCGCCTATCTCCCATATTTCTCTTTTATTTCTTGTTTTGTTTAATTGCTTTGCAACCACACATTGATTCTATTCTCACTCTTCGTGCACCGCACTAGCGAAATAGCGAACACTTGTATCTTTAATCCCTATTCTTTGTGGATTCGACTACCCTCTCACCAG
Organism: Dioscorea alata; assembly: GCA_020875875.1. Lineage (NCBI taxonomy): Eukaryota > Viridiplantae > Streptophyta > Magnoliopsida > Dioscoreales > Dioscoreaceae > Dioscorea > Dioscorea alata. Next base: position 6,279,216 of record CM037011.1, read on the forward strand.
GGTACTATTATTACTTCGACAAGCCCGTGCACTTGCGGTACACACATGCAAAGGGTGTGTCAGATACTATAGCAAAAATATTGTAGCTGGTTATTGTGGCAAAACTACTGTAGCACCCCACATGAAGCCCATAAGGCTATAGTGGATTACATTAAAAAAGAGATCTAGGTCATCAAGAAAAGGCAGATCTGAGGAGCAAACTCAAGGGGGAGAAGAAGGTTGCTATCAAGGAGTTTTCCGGCACGGATCGACAAGCTCTCATCACCACCTTCTAGTCAACATTTCAAGAGAGTTTCTTTGTTTTTGTTCATGTTTAATATGTATCTTGAGATTTCTTTGTTATTCATGTTGAACTAGACTCCCAAGGTCACCGGGCATCCGGTGAATTTTGGGATGAACTTGCTTGTATGGATGTTGTGATTTACTTCTATTGCTTTTGGTTTTGTTTGTGGTTCAAGCTTTGTGTTCTTTGATGTGTTGTTTTACATGAGAACTCTGTAATTCAACTTTTAGGTTATATTTGGTTGCTTGATCATCGCCCTTGTGCTAGACTCACTTAGCTTAAAAGGGATTCATGTATGAATACATCGTGACCATCGGGTATTTCATACCTTTCCAACCATTAGGGCTAGACCTAGGTATTGAGTATCGGCCCTAATTAATGATTTTCCTAGGCGTAGTACAATCCTAGGAGGATTTGGTCTGAAGAGATTCTGAGCCAATACTTGTATGGTATTAAGGGTTATCGTCATGACCATTGGGGTAACCTACTTTTGGATGTCTCTTAGCCAAAACCACCATTGCCTTTGTAATTCTAGCATCTTCTAGCTTTAGTAGTCCTGAGGGGGTCCTCGCCCGGGGGCCTCACTCTTTTATTGTTATTTGCTTCCTTAATGTGCTTACGTGGTGTACCTTAGTCCAACTTGTCTATAGTTATCTCTTCTATTAGTTTTCTTATTTTGTTTTAAGCCTACCTTTGTTAGACTAGATAGTGTCATCTAGGGGAAAGTAATAGCAGCTCTTGGGACCCCAGGGACTATGACCCTCTCATGCTTGAGCAAGAGGTACTACTTGATGACTCCTACACTTGCGGATCTCATCAACAATCATGTTTAACACAATTGTATTATGGCAAACTAATACGTCCGGATGCATGTATACACCACAAGTGCACAGGTGTAGAAGTAATAAAATACCCAGTGAGTAGGGTAGTCGAATCCATAGGGAACGGAAGTACTAGTAATGAATAATCCTCAGTTATCTAGTCAGAATCAAGAATATGGTGGAATTAACTTAATACAAGAACTATGACAACTAAAAGCAAGCAAAAAGGGCAAAGTAAATAAGGGAGATCTTAATAAATGAAGATAAGGTACCCGAGCAATGCTCCCCCTAGGATCAAATCATGAAGTGCAAGACTTACTAAATGCTTCTAAACTGAGTTATATGAGTCAAGGTAATACAAGAACAATCGGTCCCTACCTCCAGGCCACCGATACAAGTCCCCTATAAGGTCCCGATGGAGAAATCGCTCAATCTCAACACCTTACACCACATATGACTACAATGAACTCTAGGGATACCTAAGAGTGAAACTGATTCCTAAAGATATATCTTGCCCTACTTCTAGGTGAAAGATCCCTAACCCCCTACAAGGTCCGGGTGGAGAAATCTATCAATTTCACGCCTTATACCAAATATGGTTGCATAGAGTTTAGGGAATACGGAGATTGAAAACCCTCAATCGGAAGAGAAAGGGGACGCTCCACTATCTCATGACTTAACCTCTCAACCCTTTTCAATCTTGGAGTTCTAACCCTAATGAAGGCCTCTCTCTCACTAAGGTAACAAATCATGCACCACCAATCAATCACAAGGATTAATAAGATATGCAAGCAATGATAAAGCAATATTGAAACTCAATTAAAATCGGATTTAATAGAAAACATAAAGTAAATCAATACATTAATATGATCCTAAGGTTCACACGCCCAATACCTACTAGGGTTTAGCCCTCCATGGGGCTTATTACAAAGCAAGTAATAACGCAATAGAAAGCAATGTAAACCATGGAAATAAACCCCATTGAATTTTTGATGATGGCCTTGATGGGTCGCTCAACATCTTGAAGAATCCTTCTCCGAAGCTAGGTTGCCAAAGGCTCCCTTGATGCTATGACGGAGAAAAGATCTATCGAAGTTGGTGAAGAACAGCCCCCAATCTCGCCAAAGACCTCCTCTTGAGACCCTAGCCGCTCCTTGCTTCAGACTTGCGCAAAAAATCCCCAAAGAATCGGCAAAACAAGCTATTTATAGACTTGCACCTCGTTTGTCACGTGCCTCCAGGTGACCGTGTGGGATTTCACGAGGTTGCATGGAATTTTCAAGCGGTCGCATGAACAGTGTTTTCTGCTAAGTATTGCTGCAGTAAATTGCTACAGTATTTTCCATAAATACGGTCTAAACTCTATTCTATTGAGGCCACATAGTCAGGCACACATCCATGTGATGGTTTATAAGACTTTTTCTCATCAAATCATCGTTTAGAAGTGCTTGCTATCTTCACCCAAGTAGAGACATAAGAGTGTGACTGTCCTTTGTGCCCTTCTTACACACAAATCGGCTTGAATTCTCTTGGAAGTTGGCATACACCCTTATGTACATTATCTCCTCTTATGCTTTGACCCTTTTGTTGTACAAAAGCTTCCAACAATATGTTGTTATAACCCATCTTTGCTACCTTTTCTTCCTTCAACACTTTCACAACCTAATTGCATAAAAGAACACCAAATACACTTTATGAGACATAAACTATGGTAAAATTGATGCCTAATGCATGTAAAACATATAGGAAAACATGTCTACTCAAGAACTTATCATAAACACTTCAACATTTGGCAGATCAAGTCATGATATGTTTAGTTTTGTTTACAAACAAGTTTATCTTTTTATCATATTAATCAATTGCTGATATTTTGGTATTAATTTTTATCCCCATGAATCAATTTGTCGATTTGATTCTTGTGAACCAGTATGAAGTGGCTTTTCTTGGTTGTACAACGGCTGATGGTAAGAATAAATGGAAGGGTGTTGTAGAGACATCCCTCGCCTTGCACGCATCAAAATTTGTAACAATAGGACTTAAGTCGAAGAAAGAAAAAGGACCATCATTGACGAAGAGTCACCAAACCAAAATGTTTTAGAGGAAAAGCATGGCAGTGAATCATCGTCTTCGATCTCTAATAAGGATATAGGAGGTGATGAAAAATATTACTGACTGTAGGATAAGATCAAAGCACTCAGATCAAAAGTTGTTATGCTTTAGGAGAGGGTAGATGCACTCGAGGAGAAGGAAACACACTCCCTACAAAAAATGGAGATTAAGGATGACCTATCTGAATATCAATCCACCACACCTGCACCAAAAAAAGATGAAATTGGTTGTGGTTAAGGTATAAAATGACAAGCTGTCAGTATAGGAACTTCCCTCTCAGGAGATAGATCATAACCTAGTTGAACATGAAGTTGCCGCACCTGCACCAAAAAAGATGAAATCGGTTGCGGATAAGGTACAAAATGACAAGCTGTCCACACAGGATCTACCCTCCCAGGAAAGCAATTATAAGAAACTAGTTACTTGTGCTACAACCGCATCAAAATTGGTGGCCTCCCGGCCTGCACCAACCCCTAAAGGTTAGCCTAAATCCCCCAAGAAGGGAAATAAAAAAATTACACTACCCCCGTCGGAGATGGGAGTTGTCGATAAGGAAACATTAAATGAATGAGGTTATTATTTAATTCTTTCATGTGTCTTGTTATTTACGCTATTGTTCATGTACCACAGTACACCAGTGTGGACCAGTGAATGGGGTTACACAATACGTGATCACTTCTATGGGTTGGTTGATGGAAAGAGTATGGTGTCGAATGACTTCATGGATGTGTATGTCCTTATGATGCAAGAAGGTTTGAAGAGGACTCCCTGTGATTTTAAAAGGTCTTCGAATATTGTTAGGACAATGGCCCTTACACTACCCCAGAAACCGCATTCTACTGAAGGGTTAGACAATCTCATGGCCCCTTGTATTAAGGAGTACCTTATGGTAGAAGTGGTGCTTATGCCCATAATAATGAACAAGCACTTTTACTTTCTTGTTTTAGAAAAAGAAAACAATGAGTACCTCCATTATTACCTAGTGCCAAACCACCTTTATGAGGTAGCTGCGAATGAGATGGTAAGTTCAGAGTTGTCAGCATGGTTTCCCTTGTAGATTGGAACTAACAATAGCTCAATAATCTTTTGGGTAAATTACAAAATTAGTCACTGAACTATCCACCAGTTCCTATTTTAGTCACTAAACAAAAAAAAAAAAATTCTATTTTGGCCACTAAACTTATGAATTTCTTTCAATTTGGTCACTGACGCAAATGCCGTTAACGGCGATCTGACGTGGCTTAGCCATATGAGCATACTTAACCATGTCAACACAAACCACATCAGACCTATCTTCCTTCCTTTCTTCTACTTTCCCTTTCCCCTTTCTTTTTTCTTTCTTGACCTTTCTCCTTCAAATACCTTGGCTTGATCTTTCTCTCTTCATGGAGTTGGTTGATAAATTAAGAGTAGCATGTTCACTTCTTTTTCTTCTTCTTTTCTATTTGTCTTTTAATTTATGATAATTTTATCCAGTAAACTCATAGGACCTGTGTGTTTATATTCAAATGTTTCACTTCTCTTCAAGCTCTTTGCTTTGGAGAAGAAGTATGTCATTCTCCTCTAAGACTTCGATGAACCACAAGCCATCTCCCATGGCAAAGATCTCCACTCTCGCATCCTCAAGACCATCTCCAACTCAGACCTCTTCCTCTGTAACAGCCTTATCAACATGCACTCTAAGTGTGGACTTGTGCTTGATGCTCTCAAGGTGTTCGACAAAATGCTTGAACGAGATGTTATCTCCTGGAACACCATTATTGATGGTTATTTTCTTTCTGAGATGTTTCTAGATGTGTTACAATTCTTTAGGTACATGTTGCATTCCGGGGTAGCTTTGGATGAATTCAGCTTCACAAGTATTTGTAGGAGTTGCCTTGCTTTGGGGGCCTTTGGTAATGGATTGGTTGTTCATTGTTTGGTGATCAAGTGTGGTTTTGGTGGCAACGCTTTTATTGTGAATGGGTATGCTAAAGCTTATGATAAACGTCATTTCTTGAGAGAATCTTTGAAAGTTTTTGTTGATGTAGAACACAAAGACATTGTCTTGGTTAACAGTATTTAAAAAAGAAAGGGAAAGGAAGAAGGAAGAAGAAAGAAGAAGAAAGGAAGGAAGATAGATTTTTTAATTTGATATGCTGACATGGTTAAGTCTGCTGACATGGTTATGCCACGTTAGATTGCCGTTAACGGCGTTTGCGTCAGTGACCAAATTGAAAGCAATTAATAAGTTTAGTAACCAAAATAGAATTTTTTTTTTGTTTACTGACTAAAATAAGAACTGGTGGATAGTTCAGTGACTAATTTTGTAATTTACCCTAATCTTTTTTGTAGCGATCATTAATAGACAGGTATCTCAAGAAAAAGCTTGATATTAGTGAGACGAATGCCAACTGACTGTCACATGTTCGATATATCTAATGAGATTTCCTGGAACAAATCCTAAATAGAGAACCACTCCATCTTCCTGAAAGTGATGTCCCATGGCTGCATTTAGTGTATGTTAACAAAATATATATAGATGATGTCCAACGTAACCCCAACACCATAGTGCAGATGGTTCCCACACAAGAAGAAAATGAATCCAAGGGCACCGCAGAAGGCATGGTAGTAGTTGAACCTTATGAACAAGGTGAATCTCCCGACCCCCCTCAAGAACAAGGTACAGCTACCGAGCTCCAATAAGAACATGGTGAAGCTCCCGACTCTCCACAGGAACAAGATGAAGCCCCAAAACCAAAGACCAACACATCTATGTCTTTGGCATCTCCCACATGAAAAAACAATTGATATTCTTGGATAATTTTATTTTCTGGTGCATGTTTAATCTTACCAGTTCACATATATATAATTGGATAACTTTAAATTTTGAATTATCATTTAAATACATGTTTGCGTATTAATATCGATCATGTATGTGTAATTCCTGACAATACTGTTTACATATAACGTTTACCGCTTGCAACTCTTATTTGCAAGTTAGGATCCAATTGTTCAAAGTATTGAATGTACCTACGTAAAAATAATTTAAGTTTCCAATTTATGTTTGCTGCTCACACTCTAGTATTTCCTATAGCAGTTTATGATCAGGCTGTAAGCAATATGTTTAGGTAGACGTGCTATTTTTTAATTGCATCAGTTTAATTTTTTCTTTTCCATTTTATTACAGGTTATATATTGTTACTTGATGTCAAATAACTACTAACTTTGTATGAAGAACTTCATTCAAAAATTATTTATTGTACAGATACCATGCAAATCAATCCTCAATCATTGCATTACAAGTTGCCCGATTGTGTCCAATGTCATGACAATGACTACATTACAGATCTCGGACACCGAATGCTTGTGACTCAATTTTTTTTTCGCTTAGGCCATCTTGGTCTTTTCTTTGTAATAAGCAGTCGAATACGGAGAATGCGAGGGATGTCCATCAGCTTATCATCATTAAGAATGGGAAATATAGGATTTGCATAAGTTTCTCGGTAAAAGTCAACATTGTGGTAGTTATCGACATACCGATGGACTTTGGTATCATTTTGCATAAACATAGGAGGCTGGATACCTCCCAACATCGACAGGACCATGTTCTCCCAGGCAAGTTGACAGAATAACTTTAATGGTCAAGCACTTGGAACCATTTCTCATTGGAGTAGCCGACAACTAAAGATATGCTTTCCTCTACTTTTTACAAAGATGTGTGGATCTTAGGACAAAAATGTATTTCCCATTTTTTACAATGTTTACATCGGTCATACATCATATTCATCAATTTGAACCTGATACAAATGCGTGTTGGAACATAATAAGTACAAACCATAAATACTAGTCATTAATGTAACATTTTTAAACTTAAATGATTAATGGTGAACACTTGTATGAGAAAGTAAATGATTATTAAGGAATTACACTAGTAAATAGTAATCCTCAACGATAAACATGTAATTTAAATTTGAACTAAGAATCTCAAACATAAAAGAGCGAATCTAAGTTGGTAGACCTTATTAACATCACATACAGTGGTAAATGAATAGGTGCACAAAAAAATAAATAAGTTATGAAAAAACTGGGAGATGACATACATCTTTCACCCAAGCATTGAAGGACTCGGCAACGTTTGAATACATCTCACCCAATCTTGGTCTTTTAAACAAATAATTGCACTATTGGGGCATGTCTGATTTATGGAATAACCAATTATACACATGAACTGATGCAAGTGAAAGTGCATGCACAACATCTTTATAATATGTGGATGTGTAACTGTATACAACCTTGACAATCAAAGACTAGCATTTATCTTTAATTGCTTTCACTAGGCTGCTACCAGCCTTGTAGAAGTTTAGCTATAGATGCAGTAAGCAATAAGCATGTGGAGATGAAGGAAAAACCTTCATAATAGTTTTTACAAGTCTCTTGGATCTATCTAAAATGAATATTATAATCTTGTCATAGTCATCTTTGCCATGTAGTGCATCGCCCAATGTCGACACGAACTAAGTCCAATTTTCCTCTGTTTTGGTATCGGCAATATCAAAATCTAAATGAAAGAAGCCTTCATGTCGTGCCAACACCTTCACCGTAAGTGTGTATTTCTTTAGCAGTCTTGATTCTAAAAGTGGGAAGATTACCTTCTCTTGACACATGGGCACGCCATTGACAACAAGCTTTGGCTCATCTAACAGTAACCTTTTGGGTATAATAATAAACAACAAAGATAAGTATTAATTATTAACTATGTATAATACTAACAAATGATAGGTATTAAATATGAAACTCAAATACAGGTCACAACTGACAACAAATGAAAAAATAAGTACATAATACTTACAAGGCAATCGAAGAATCGGATGAACCTTCTAGCTCTACCATGTTAGTGGGCACCTCTACTGTTATTGTGACAATATTTTTCTTGAACATCTGGTGTATATTACACATCCTTTGGAAATCATCTTGTGAGCCAATACAAGAAATTGTCTTATGTTTGTCCGGAATTAAATATTTTAAAATCACATTATAAGCTTCAAGACCCCAACGCTTGCATACCTCATCTATCACTGCTTCCCACTCCGTCTGAACAGAAAAGTCCAACACACAACCTTCTTCCTTATACCTAACGATGCAGTGGAGAAAATCCATCCACACCCTGCAAAATAGGTGATTCATTTCGGTACATGTGAAACCTAAATAAGTCACTACGTTGTTTGCAAACCTGAGTCACTCATGTATTCAAACTCATTTAGATGGCTACATCATTTACATGCATAAGTTACTCATGTATACAAACAACATGAAACCTAAATATGCTAAGCAAAGGTTGTAACCTTGAGAGGACTAGCGTCGGTCAACTATAATAGAGCTTCTCCTTTGCCTTTAAATAGACTCCTCAACTGTGCTCTCTCCTTTAAGCTAGACGAACAAGATGAAGAGCATTAAGGAGAAAAGCATGAGAAGAGACAAAAAGAATTGGTACTTGCTTCTCTTACACGTCTCTGTACATATACACCTTGATCGGCCAAAAGAATGATGTGATATGGCACCAACTTTCCCTCTCCGTTCAAGGATGCTTATCGTAATTTATAAAAATTTAACGTGATCTCTTAACAGCATGAATGAAGAAGTAAACTTTTCAAAAAGAGGGATTGCTTAGGGATTGAAATTATCAAAGGGGCTCTTTGGTAAACAGAAAAAGTTAAAGGGACTAAAAAGTAATTTTCCCTTACAAAAATGAAATTAAAATACACTTTTGCAAGAGTTACATCCTTCCTTTCATCATCACTAATGTCCACATGTGAAGAAACCGACTTTCCAATTTTATCGAGATAATAAGAAACCATCAACATACAACAATATTTTCAATCAAAAAGCAACACTTAAATAGGCCATACTTTCTACGTTAATTTTTTTAAGCAAGTTTTCATTTTTTATTTTATCTGGAGGTCGCTTATATATAATGTTTTAAGTATATAAGGATAAGTGAGTGGGGATGTGGTATAAAATGGGATCACATTTTTCTGAAGGTCATCATGGAATTTTTTTTTTGGAAAATCAAGGAGCGTCTATAAAATTAAAATGAATATGAAGAGGTTCTCTTATTATTATTTTATTTACACATCAGATAACTATTTGGAGACTCATATGAAGTTGAGAACTACTACATAGTCCATTAGTTTCTCATTTTGAAAATGAGGGGGTATGCACAGGTTTGAAACCCCATACGCAAGGTATTATAGTGTATTGTTCATTAGGCTTGCCCCGCACTGTAAATTTTTCGGGTACCGTTAGATTGCCATATTTTCCACCACTCTAAGATTGCATGGTAGGCAAATTTACTATCACAAGCATTTTACACCACTCTAGTGTATATATACACAAGCTATCCTCCTAATAAACTCAAAACAGAATTATATTATTAACAATTTGTGTAACACACCTAGCATCATTTAGAAGATCAGATCCCTTAAAAGATCAGATTAAAAGATTGGAATATGTTGGAATGTTCTTTATCCCCCCTCAAGTTGGATCTCGGTACAAGTCACACAAGCCCAACTTGTCTAAAAGATATGTTGAGTATGTGGAGTCTGATGTATGCCTTGATGATACATGGCCACGTCTCTTGCGGGAGTCTAAGGGCACAAGAGCCTCGGCAGAGCCATGCTCAGTTTTTTCAAGGTAGTGACCCTGAATGAAAAATATTATGTAAGGCCCATATTGATATGGAAATTTTTTGACTCATTTTACTCTTCTCTTTATAAATATCCTTGTAATTGTAAACCCTAAGTATGAGTGAAAGAATTGACACTAGTGCAGCTGTGGGCATATGTCCTTTTGACCAAACCACGTAAAATCCCTTGTCTCTTTGTGTGTGATTTTTTTTCTTGTCATTTCTTAGATCCACTCCTCATTGTTTGACCCTCAACAACTAGTATCAAAGAGAGGTTCTTGGACGAGTTGGAGCAATGGATGAAGAAGGAAAAATAAAGATCGATAAGTTCGATGGTAGTGACTTCAGGTTTCGGAAGATGTATCTCAAAGATTACCTGTATCTAAAGAAGTTGCACGAACCTTTGTTAGGAAAAAAGCCATATTAGATGAGTCAAAAATTTGGGCATGCAACCGATTATGATGCTACAAGGAAACAAAATGAAAAAGATAATGCCCTGTTCAAAGATATCACAAAAGATCATCTTGTAGTACATAGTGGGAGTTCAAGGAATAGAAATATAGATGATGCAGTTCCAGTTATTCCAAAGGTATAAATGAGGAGATCTAGCAGAGTTTCATAACCTCCATAGAGGTACTCTCTTTCAACAAATTACTTACTTTTGACTGAATATGGTGAGCTTCAATGTTATCCTAAGGTAATACAAATGGTTGATTCATCATAGTGGGAGTTAGCTATGAAAGAGGAGATGAATTCTCTTAAGAAGAATGAGAGTTGGTCATGTACTGAGTTTCCAGTAAGAAAGAAGGTTTTGTAGAATAAGTGAGTGTATAGAATCAAGGAAGAGCATGATGGCAACAAAAAGTACAAGGCAAGGCTAGTGGTCAAGGGGTTTCAACAGAAAAAAGCATTGACTACAATGAAATTTTCTCTCCTGTGGTCAAGATGACTACTATCAGACTTGTGCTAAGTATTGTGGTTGTAGAGGACTTACATCTAGAATAGCTAGATATTAAGACCGCTTGCTTGCATAGTGATCTCGAGGAAGACATCTACATGGCACAACCAGAAGGTTTTCAAGTAGTTGGGAAAGAAAACTTGGTTTGCAAGTTGAGAAAATGTTTATATGATATGAAACAAGCACCAAGACAGTGGTAATTGAAGTTCGACAGCTTCATGAGAAAGAGTGGGTACAATAGATATGCTTTGGATCATTGTTGCTATTTGAATAAATATGATTCATCCTATATCATGTTACTATTATACATTGATGACATGTTAATTGCTAGGGCTAACATGAATGAAATCAATATATTAAAAAGACAGATGTCGGAAGTGTTCGAGATGAAGGGGTTGGGTGCTTCGAAGCAAATATTTGGTATAAGCATTAGTAGGGACAGATATGAAGGTATTCTAAATTTATCCCAAGAAAAGTATATTGGAAATTTGCCGAAAAAGTTTAGTCTCCAAGATGCTAAGATCAGAAGTATGCCTTATGGAAGTCACTTCAATCTCATAAAGAAGTAGTCACCTTAAACGGATGAAGACAAGAAAGGTATGGCTAAAGTCCTATATGTATCTACAGTTGGTAACATTATGTATGCAATGATATGAATGAGGCCAGGCATTGCTCATGTAGTGGGAATTGTTAGCATATTTCAGTCTAATCTAGGGAGAGAGCATTGGGAAGTAGTTAAATAGCTATTACTCTACTTGAAAGGTACATCCAAAGTTGCATTATGTTTTAGAAGAAGAGATGTTATTTTGGATAGATTTTTGGATGTAGATTTGTGTGGTTGTTTGGATACAAGGAAAAACACTACCGGATATATTTTCACTATAGGAAGCACAACAGCTAGTTGGATGTCTCAGCTTCAAAAGAGTGTTGCTCTTTCTACCACTAAAGAAGAATATATGGTCACCTCATAAGCTAGTAAGGAGATGATTTTGTTTAAGAATATCCTTAAGGAGTTTTGAAAGAAACAAACTGACAGTGTTCTTTATAGTGATAGTCAGAGTGCTATTCATCCTTCTAAGAATCTTGTGTTTCATGCTAGGAAGAAACACATACAACCGAGGTATCATTTTATTAGAGAATTAATCAGTGGTGGCATCTTGTCCTTGATGAAGATCCCTGGTGCAAATAATCCTGTAGATATGTTGACCAAGGTGGTTACTATAGAGAAGTTGAAGCTTTGTAAAGCTTCAACTGACCTTTAGAGTTGATTGATGAGAAGGCATCGCACTAGTTGAAGTTACAGTTGCAGATTTGGGTTTACATGGGTGTTAGTGCAGTTGATGTGATTAGCCTCTAAGTAGGAGATTATTGAGTATATTGAGTTTGATGTATGCCCTAACGATACATGACCACGTCTCTTGTGAGAGTCCATGTGTACAAATGCCACGGCGAAGCCTTGCTTTGTTTTTTCAAGGGCAGGGGTCTGAAAGGAAAATGTTATTTAAGTCTCAAACTAATATTGAATTTTTTTTTTACTCATTTTACTCTTCTCTCTATAAATATCCCTATAATTATAAATCCTACATAGTAGTGAAGGAATTGATACTAATGTTGCAGTGGATGTAGGTCTTTTTTACCAAACCACGTAAAATCCCTCGTCTCTTTGTATGTGATGGTTTTTCTTTTTTTCTTGTCATTGTTTAGATTCACTACTCAATATTTGATCCTCAACAAGATGTTGGAAGGAAGGAGATAATAGAGGCTTTGTGAACAAGTCAGCAAGCTATTGCCATAATGAAATCAACTAATGAAAAACAAAACCTTGGTTAAATTTGTCACAAACCAAATGACAAACAATTTCCAAGTGTTTAGTTCTTCCATGAAAGAGCTGATTAAAAGTATATGAAGGGGTTTTGATCATCGCACCAAAAAAAAATAAGAAGAGAAACATCAGTGTGAAGATCATGAAGAATATATGTAATCTACTGTAGCTAACATACAATTGTTGATAGGCTATGGTATTCACCTTTAGTGGTGGACCGAGATACAATGGTTTGCTTCTTGGTGATAAGTGTCTAAATACATTATGTTTTACTTGTAAAATTTATGCACTTTCATGCAACTTGTATTAGTATTATGATGACATTTTGCGCATTTGATGTATTCATTCTCCATTCAGGGTTTTGAGGACCATATATGCGAGGATGAACCATATTCGAGTCATTTTGGAGAAAATTGAAGAAGAAATAAAGTTTAAACAAGCTCCGAATGACACAAACCCGCGAAGCACACAGTTCTGTGCGGCCACTGTGCGGGTCGCACAGTGCCCGCACAGCTCAGCCAGTGAGCTGTGCGGCCTAGTGTGCGGCCCACACACCAGGCCTCACAGAGTGGCTAGAAGACCGTGCGGGCGCATGTGCGGCCCGCACACAGTCCGCATGTTCTCGGGATTATATAAGCATTGCTAAGGGTTTTGAAGAAAAGACAGGTTCTCATCCGACCTCCACACACCCTAAACCTAATTTCATCATTTTTGGAGGCGATTTCGGCAAGGATTGAAGGAGAGACGAAGGGGAGAACATTGGAAAGCATCGAAGAGCTTGGCGGTGCGGATCCGACGGGCTACCATCATCATCTTCTAGTCGACATTTCGAGGGGAGTTTTCTCATTGTTTGTATGATAAACTTCATGTATTGTGAGCTCTCCCATTTTGTTATATTGAACTAAACTCCCAAGGCCACCGGGCTCCCGGTGAACCTTGGGAGGAGACTTTGTATGGATGACATTCTTGCTCTTTGAATGAATGTGTGTGGCTTGTGTGTTTGGTTTTAATTTATCATTTTCTTGTTCATTCTACAATGGATGGATTCCGTAGAATTGATTGTGAACAATACTTGTTTGGCGGGATGCTAGCTTGTGTTAGGTCATGTGATAATTAAAGAGGGATTTATTGTATTAATACGCCGGAGGTTCCAGGTATTAGTAGCCTTCCGCGCGGTTAGGGTTATTTTAGCCGAAAGCGTGCATTAGAATAACCCTAACCAAGACTCCTTGTTCTCAATGACATCGTGGGGGTTTCTTCTGGATAGAGGAACCCGTACTGGATTAGGGCTACACCACGGAGGTTCTGAGGTAGTCAACATCCGAGTCTAGCGGACTAAGACCAAGCCAACCCTACCTTTAACATTGTTATCGTCATCCGTACTTAGTCTTCTCTTAGGGGAATCCTCGCCCGAGGCCTTCCTCGATTCTTGGATTCTTCACCCTCATCTTTGTTCGGATTGAGCATTATATTGCTTTCATTTTCTTATTTGTTTTATTGTTCTAGTCTTTACAATTTCACCAACCTTGTTTTGATCGACTAGACAGTAAACCCCGAAAGGAAGTAATAGTAGATCTCGGAGCCCTTGGGAATACGACCCTCTCGTGCGTGCACGAGAGGTTATTACTTGACGACCCGTGCACTTGCGGCCGGGTAGTCGCGTGCTAGCTTTTTTTAGCTTGTCGCACGACAACCATCAAGTTTTTGGCACCGTTGCCGGGGACATCCGAGAATACTAGGAAAACTTTTGGATCATTTATCTAGTCATTTCGCTTTCATTTGTAATTATTCATCCTTTCTCATTTTATTTTCATCTTTTGTACACATTCACTAATATCTCTTGACTTTTGAATTCTCAGGTACTCTGTGTATGACTCGCGCGAATCCTACTGGGTTTGTGGAGCCGAACGAAGAAATCGAATGCGTCATACACCAGCATTTGAGAGAAACTCAAGTAGGTTCTACTTCAGATTAGCAGCAGTACCTGAAGCAATTTCTGTTGCTATGGTCGACGAAAGAAGAACGTTGTCCGATTACGAGAGGCCACAGTTCACTGGGGGAGGGTTCAGTGTGCAAGATCCGGCTGCCAGTGCCGGAAATTTTGATTTGGCCAGACCGATAGGCATGATACAGAACACCGTACAGTTTGACAGTTTGGCCGATGAGGACCCGAACAAGCACCTATCCCGATTCCTTCAGATGTGCTCAACATTCAAGGTCAATGGCCTATCCGATGACGCAGCAAGACTCCGTCATTTCCCATTTAGTTGGCGGGGTGCCGCTTATAGGTGGCTCACATCACTTGCCCCGGGATCCATCAAGACATGGGAAGAAATGGTGAACAAGTTTATGGGCCGATACTTTCCCCCGAGCAAGGCTGCAATATTAAGGCAAGAGATCTCTGCCTTTAGTCAAAGAGACTCCGAAACCCTCTTTGAAGCTCATGAGAGATTTAAAGATCTCCTGCGAAAGTGCCCACATCATGATTTTGAGGCATGGATGCGAGTACAGATACTATACAATGGGTTGAGCTACCAAAATCGTCAACTCATTGATGCCGCAGCTGGTGCCTCCTTGAGTAGCAAATACCCTGAAGATGCAGAGGAGTTGATTGAAAACATGGCAAGGAATGAATCACATTAGGGTTCCAGGGCAAAAATGACTCAGGCTCGAGGAGTTCATGAAGTAGACAGTAAGACCGCTCAGGATGCAAGGCTTGAGGCACTTGGGAAGCAAGTGAGTTTACTTATGTCCGAAAGAGCTGAACGTTCGAGCTCAAGTGCCAAGCAAGTTATGAGTTGTGAAACCTGTGGAGGAGGGCATAATGTTGCTAGTTGCCCTATTTCAGTTCCCGATGCCGCCCCAGTCGAACATGTTGATTATATGAACCAGGGGCAGAAATTCCAAGGAAACCCTTTCGGTGGGACATACAACCCTGGGTGGAGAAGCCACCCAAATTTCAATTGGGGGAATCAAGGCCAACAGAAGTTTTCACAACCACCAGGGTTTCAAGCATAGTCATCGCAAGCACCCCTGACAGAACGCAAGTTCACTACTGAGGATGTCCTAGCAAAATTTATGCAAATCACCGATGCCAGGCTGAACACACTAGAAACAACAGTGAGAAATATGCAAGCCTCAATTCAGGGCATTGAGAAACATTTGGGATAAATTGCGGCATCCATGGCTGAGAGAACACCGGGTAGTCTCCCCAGCAACACCGAGACTAACCCACATGAACATCTGCAAGCTATCACCCTGCGAAGTGGTAAGGAGATTGAGGTTCGGCTGAGCATTAGGCCAACTGAGGATAAGGCGAAGAGCATGGTGAGAGGCAATACCTCCATTGACAGGGAGGAAGCTAGTGACAACCATGACAGAGTGCTTGAACCTCATGACAATGAGAAACAATTGCAAAAGCACCAACTGAAAGTCCCCTATCCGGCGATACTGAAAAGGGATAAGGAAGACACCCAATTCAAGAAATTTTTGGAGATGATTAAGCAACTTCACATTAATCTCCCTCTGGTCGAAGCCTTTGCTCAAATGCCGAAATATGCAAACTTTATGAAGGAGTTGCTTACAAACAGGAAGAAGCTTGAAGAATCATCCACGGTGTCCCTTGGAGAGAATTGCTCGGCAATCATTCAAAGCAAGTTGCCCAAGAAGATCAAAGACCCTGGTGGTCTAATTGTGGAATGCTATTTTGGGGATTCGCTTGTAGAGAAAGCCCTTGCTGATTCCGGCGCAAGCATCAACGTCATGCCCTACAAACTGTTCCTAAAATTGGGCCTTCAAGACTTAGAGCCGACACGGATCACCATCCAACTCGCGGATCGAACCGTTAGACGCCCACGTGGCGTCGTGAGCGATGTTATTGTCAAAGTGGGTGGTCTAGTCTTTCCAGCCGACTTTGTCATATTGGATGTAGATGAAGACACTGAGGTCCCCATCATCCTTGGTCGCCCATTCCTTGCTACCTCCCGGGCTCTTTTGGATATTCAAGACGGGAAAATGACTTTGCGCGCCGGGAGCGAAGAAGCAACTTTCAAAACTCCCGATGCAATGAAACACCCTAAAGAGCTTGATGACACTTCCTATGCACTTGATGATACAGAGCTACAAGTTGAAAATTGTGTGCATGAGGTACTTATGATGAACCTCCTTGATGAATTTCTGTAAGACATTGATGTTGAGGGGGACGAAGCACCAAAGAAGTCACAAGAAGACCCTACTTCAATACAACCGGACAAAACGCAAGGAAAAAGTAAAGGAGAAAGATCATGGAAACGAGCATGGAAAAAGGTGAATGCTAAGGTCAACAAAGCAAGCAAGAATTCTCATGACAAGGTACACGCGACATGCTTCATCGACCTAGGTATGCACAACATTGACTCTCTCCTTTCATTGAATTTACCGGCGCGATCGTCATTCGCATCCATCGGCAATTCAGGTAAAATCTCTTCCTTTGAACCACCCTGATCTTGAGAAGCTTGAATGTCAGGCTTGCAACGCTAAACAAGCGCTCATGGGAGGCAACCCAAAATTTTTACATTTCCGTACTCTTCCATTTTCGTATTTTAGTTTCTCTTGTGTTGTCACTTGGATTTTGAGCTCTTTCTCTCGTTTCTTCCAATTTTGCTAAATTCTTGTGTCCTTGTTTCACCTTCATCTTGGTGATTTCTTTTATGTTTTGGGGTTAAAAAATCCTATAGTCCAAGAAAAATTTGGGTTACATGTTCTTCATTGTTTACATGTTTGGTGGCTGAAATTGAGGTTTTTAGTGCACAACAGTGCGTTGTGCGGGCTGGTGTGCGGCATGCACACCAGCCGCACGCCTCAGCCAGAGGAGCGTGCGGCCTGGTGTGCGACCCGCACACCAGGCTGCACATGCTTGGCAGAAGACCGTGCGGGCTAGTGTGCGGGCCGCACACCACCCGCACACTTGCCCTGGTCTTGTTGCCAAAATGTCTTTCTCTCCGGTTTTTCTCCATCGTTCGGCACTTATTTTGATCCTATCACCTCCCGTCGTGTCGTTTCACCTTTAAAAACACTCTCCAAACTCCAATTCTCATTATGTTTTCGAGGTGATTTCTTGGCTTTTAACTCCTCAATCGGGCTGGAGCTTCGTGGAATTTGTGCAAATGGTAGATTTGGATGATGATCACATTGTTTTATGCTCCACTCCTCCCATTAAACTTGTTGCTCGCACATTTCACACATTTGTCAGTGCTTAATCTTTGTTTTTGTGGATGTAGGCCAACCTTCCGATCGAGACACTTTGAGGACACACGGAGGACTTTGAACGAACCCATCGATATTTTCACCTCGAGAGCTCACTTTCCTTTTACTGTTTCTTTTCTTTTCTTTGTTTTTTATGTGATTGATGGATGCTTGACTTGACGTCTGTTCTCCTTGCAGGTTGAATGAGACGTCACATTTTTCTTTCTCTCCACCTTATTTGTTGCTGAGGCGAAAGCCACCCCGACCTCATGCTCCCCGAATCCCACAACACTTGTTTCGGGGAAGTTCACGAACCCACCTCCTTTATTTTCATTGCATATTCTTTCTTTGCTGCTGACTTAGGTACATTGAGGGCAATGTACTACTCTAAGTGGGGGATGGGTGTGTGTGTACTCTTGAATACTTATTTTGTTCGTGAACCATAATGAAAATTTCTGAATTGTTGCATGTTTGTGAAACCAAGGACGCCATATTTAATTGTGATTGTATTACAGCACGAAAACCATGATAGACACTAAGCCATTGGTGACCCTGCACCTTTAAGATTTTCGTGTCATTTTTGGCATTCCTTGCACTTACCTCCTAGGTAGAACCTTGGACACCTAGATAAGGAACAACAGTTACCTTCGTGACCCTCTTAGTTGCTAACCCATTCTAGTGGTTTCGTGTCTTGATGTGTTAGACATGCCTTCTAATAGACTCTTAAGGACTTTCCTCTTTATTTTTTTTTGCAATACGGTAAAAAAAAAAAGGGATTCAACAAATAAAAGGGACAGTGCTCCTCTGTCCTACTAGCAAAGTAACCTGGGGTTCTTGCTCCTAACCAGAGTGTTCCTCTCACCAAAAGCTATAAGGACATGAGCATGTGTATATGAATGTGCAAAGCTCCAGGTAATGTGGATTTACAATTCATGTTAGTCCCGAGAAAAACTCATTTGTACAGCAAAATAAGACCTTGCGACCGGTTGTTGCTCGAATACAAGAGGAAAGATCTTTAGGAGTCTACTAGGAGTATCTCTACCACCTCAAGGCCGAATTCCACTAAGTGGTGTGAATTACTTCAAGAAGTGGTCCTCGGGGTCCTGTCTACCTTTCTTGGACTACAGGGTTTCGAACTAGGGGGGTTGCACACACACATCACGATACGGCCAATAAATGCACGAAAAATCTTAAATGGTCCTTGCTTAGTGTTTTGAGTTTCGTTCTTGCTATGATAAATTCCTTTCTAGCCTGAGGTTATGTATTTAGTCACTTATCAGTATTTCTTGTTCTCCGTGTCTGTTAGCTTGGGGACAAGCAAATGCTTAAGTGGGGGGTATTTGATAAGTGTCTAAATACATTATGTTTTACTTGTAAAATTTATGCACTTTCATGCAACTTGTATTAGTATTATGATGACATTTTGCGCATTTGATGTATTCATTGTCCTTTCAGGGTTTTGAGGACCATATTTGCGAGGATGAACCATATTCGAGTCATTTTGGAGAAAATTGAAGAAGAAATAAAGTTTAAACAAGCTCCGAATGACACAAACCCGTGAAGCACACAGTTCTGTGCGGCCACTGTGAGGGCCACACAGTGCTCGCACAGCTCAGCCAGTGAGCTGTGCGGCCTAGTGAGTGGCCCGCACACCAGGCCGCACAGAGTGGCCAGAAGACTGTGCGGGCGCATGTGCGGCCCGCACACAGCCCGCATGGTCTCGGGATTATATAAGCATTGCTGAGGGTTTGAAGAAAAGACAGGTTCTCATCCGACCTCCACACACCCTAAACCTAATTTCATCATTTTTGGAGGCGATTTCGGCAAGGATTGAAGGAGAGACGAAGGGGAGAACATTGGAAAGCATCGAAGAGCTCGGCAGCGCGGATCCGACGGGCTACCATCATCATCTTCTAGTCGACATTTCGAGGGGAGTTTTCTCATTGTTTGTATGATGAACTTCATGTATTGTGAGCTCTCCCATTTTGTTATGTTGAACTAAACTCCCAAGGCCACCGGGCTCCCGGTGAACCATGGGAGGAGACTTTATATGGATAACATTCTTGCTCTTTGAATGAATGTGTGTGGCTTGTGTGTTTGGTTTTAATTTATCATTTTCTTGTTCATTCTACAATGGATGGATTCCGTAGAATTGATTGTGAACAATACTTGTTTGGCGGGATGCTAGCTTGTGTTAGGGCATGTGATAATTAAATGGGGATTTATTGTATTAATACGTCGGAGGTTCCGGATATTAGTAGCCTTCCGCGCGGTTAGGGTTATTTTAGCCGAAAGCGTGCATTAGAATAATCTAACCAAGACTCCTTGTTCTCAATGACATCGTGGGGGTTTCTTCTGGATAGAGGAACCCGTACTGGATTAGGGCTACACCACGGAGGTTCCGGGGTAGTCAACATCCGAGTCTAGCGGACTAAGACCAAGCCAACCCTATATTTAACATTGTTATCGTCATCCGTACTTAGTCTTCTCCCAGGGGAATCCTCGCCCGAGGCCTTCCTCGATTCTTGGATCCTTCACCCTCATCATTTTTCGGATTGAGCATTATATTGCTTTCATTTTCTTATTCGTTTTATTGTTCTAGTCTTTACAATTTCACCAACCCTGTTTTGATCGACTAGATAGTGAACCCCGAAAGGAGGTAATAGTAGATCTCAGAGTCCTTGGGAATACGACCCTCTCGTGCGTGCATGAGAGGTTATTACTTGACGACCCGTGCACTTGCGGCCGGGGAGTCGCGTGCTAGCTTTTTTTAGCTTGTCGCGTGGCCACCATCACTTGGTTTTACAAGAAATTAAGGCATCACCCATAAAAAGAGAACAACCAATATGAGACTAATAATTAAAAGAACAAGATGCTTAATAAACATCACAAAAAGATTATAAACCAAATGAATAATTAAAAGGAAAAGAGAGAGTTGTAGATATTGAATGCTTCAATTACTTGAGAACATGGATTACAGCGGACCGATGGTGCTTGGTTTGAGATTGAAAAAATTAGCTGAGTTGTTGAGTGGCATGAGTAATATACGATCAATTAAAGCCAAGGTAAACTAGATGATTGACAAGTCTATGATAAGAATCTAGCTTAATCAATAGAGGTGAGTTACCATCATTGATAGGGGCCCAAAAGTGCATGGGTTGTCAAAGTAATAAAGTACCCCGGTGAGAGGGTAGTCTAATCCATCAGGAGTAGTGATTAGAGACAAAAGGAATTGCTACTTAGCTAGTGCGAAATGATGGTGGTGAGAACAATCAATGTGTGTGCAAGAAAATGAAAGAGAAAAATGAAAGGTAAAAGAGTGCAAGCAAAGAGTAAAGAGAGGAACAATCAATGTAAAATGGGGTACCCGGACAAGCTCCCGCTAGGACTAATATTTCTAGTGCAAGACTAATATTATACTCCCTTACTGATGTTTAATGAGTCGTGAAAATCCTTAAGCACACGGTCCCAAACCTAAGGTCAACAGCGACTAGTTCCAACACTATGGCCCGGCATTAGGCTTCACTACAACCCTTCACTCTATTGATCTCTCAACTAAGCACCAGGGGAGTCCATCATCCTACGCCTTACACTACGTGGAACTTCTTGATGTTCTAGGGATTCCAAGTGATAGACCCTATTCCTAAGTATAGTTCTAACCCTTTGGTTAGGCGAAAGAACCCTAATCTAAGTTAAGCCCCAATACTAGGATTCACTACAACCCTTCACTCTGTTGCTCACGCAACTAAGCCCTAAGGGAGTTCATCTCCTAGCACTCACTCTGCTTTGATTGCAAAGAACTCTTGAAACAGGAGGTAGGGAAAATCACACCGAAAAGGGAAAGGGGATGTTTCGCTACCTCACGACTCTCCCTCTCGACACTCTACAATCTCGGGTAATCTAATCCTATAGAAGTTGTCACACCTTCAAAGGATAACCTAGATGATTCTCAACCCTAGTGTCATGGCTAAGGGATAATCAATTACAATTAACATGCAAGATTGAAACTCAATTAAAGACATCAATTAAGAAAGCATAATAAAAGTCATAGAAACAATGTCATCCTAGGGTTTACAAGTCCGAATACCCACAAGGGGTTTAGCTCTCCATGGAGCTATACAAAGTCATCAATGTATATGAATCGACAAGAATAATAAACATAGATGAAACCCCCTTATGATGTGTGCCGATGGTTTTGTGATGCCACTCCGTCCTTTTCACCAAGTTCCTTGTCAGGCCTAAGGCACACCTCTCCGGATCGGTGTCGATGAAAGCTCTACCAATAGCTATCTTCCAACGGACGTCGATGTTGATGCCGAAGACTCGCTCTAAACCTCAACAAAATTTTCTCCAAACCCTAGCCACGATCCCTCAAGAAGTTGGGGAAAAGATGGGTCGAAAAGTCCTCGAATAAATCTGATTCACGGCTATTAAAAGGCTGAAATCGGGCATCCACACAACCGTGTGGAATTTCCACATGCCCGTGTGGATTCTCTGGAATTGATTTTCTAGCGCGCAGTTGAATTGATTCGCTGAAATCGAGCATCCACAGTACTTACGCACAAAATGTTCCCGATTTCATGTTCTTCATCGAGGCTGTTGAATTGGGCACACAACCAATGGTAGATCATGTCGATTGCTTCTTTTCTCCTCATTGATGAAGTTCTTCAATGCTACATGGGCTAGACTTTTATTAGTGTGATTGCCTTTGTGCCCTCCAATAGAGGTTGGCACACACTCACAAGTTTAGAACCCATGCCTTGTTCCTTGATTGGTCCAATAACTCCTCAACCACGGCGAACATGACCTAATTTTGCTCTTTCTACTCTAAATCTACTCCACAACCCTACATGCACAAAAGAACAGAAATGCACACCAATCAATGATAAAATTTGAGAAAAGTAATGCTTCATGTAAGAAAATAACACTTCATATTACTTAAACACGAGCACTTATCAATCATCAAACTGATAATTTTGAGGTAAGGAAGTAGAAACAGGCTTAGAAGCTGTGAGACCAGCATCCTTAATTAATATAAAACACATATTTGCATTGATGAACATATTATCTAGTATCATATCATGCCAACTTCAAGCCAAGAAAGTATTTGGCCAAACGGTGTTCTTTAATTATGAATTGCTAATGAAGAAAATGTTTAACTTCCTAAATTAATTCCTCAAATGGTCTTGTGACAAGAACATCATTAACATAAACAATGAGAGCAACATGCCCAATAAACTAAGCTTTAACAAACAAACAAGGATCATGTGATGAATGAAGAAAACCAAAATCATGAAGCTCGGTAGTAAATTCTTTGTTCAACTATTGAGAAGCCTATTGAAGATCATATAGAAAGCGTTTAAGTTTACACGCTTATCCATGTGTAACCCTAGAATAACCTTCTAGAGTAACATATAGACATCTTCATCAATAAAGCAATGTAAAAAAAACATTATTGATATATGGCTAGGGGATTGGCCAACTGATCACGACCCCTTGCGTGTATCCCGCAAGTGCACGGGTTGTCGAAGTAATAAAATATCCTGGTGAGTGGGTAGTCGTATCCACAGGGAATAGTATTCAGAAACAAGTGTTATATATATAT
Source organism: Dioscorea alata (assembly GCA_020875875.1). Classification (NCBI taxonomy): domain Eukaryota; kingdom Viridiplantae; phylum Streptophyta; class Magnoliopsida; order Dioscoreales; family Dioscoreaceae; genus Dioscorea; species Dioscorea alata. Next base: position 6,302,701 of record CM037011.1, read on the forward strand.
ATATATATATATATATATATATATATATATATATATATGTAAAAGAAAATAAAAGAGTGCAAGAAGAGTAAGGAGAGTGGGAGAGGTAATCGATATAAAGATGGGGTACCCGGAAAAGCTACCCCTAGGACTAATGCTTCTAGTGCAAGACTATGCTATTATACTTTCCTATTGATGTTAATTGAGTCGAGGATATCCTTAGATACACGGTCCCAAACTTAAGGTCAACCGTGACTAACCCCAACATTATGCCCCGGCATTAGGATTCACTACGACCCTTGACTCTCATTGACCTGTCAACTAAGCCCCAGGGGAGTCTATCTTCCTAAGCCTAACACTACGTGGGATTACTTTAAGCTCTAGGGATTCCTAGTGATAAAACATGTTCCTATATGTAGTTCTAACCCTTTGGTCCAGGTCGAAGAACCCTGGTCTAAATTAAGCCCTAACACTCTATCTAGACCGCTAATAATTCAAGGAAAATGGAGGTAGGGAGAAATCACACTGGAGAGGAAAGGGGACGCTTCGCTACCTCACGACTCACCCTCTCAACCCTCTTCAATCTTAAGTAGTCTAACCCTATAGGAGTTGTCACACCTCCAAAATATAACCTAGATTGCTCTCAACCCTAGTGTCACGGCTAAGGGAAAACAATAGCAAAAGATAATTAAAATTGAAACTCGAATTTATTCATCAATAATGAAAAGCATAATATCAATATCATAGAAACATAATAATCCTAGGGTTTACAAGTCCAAATACCCACTAGGGTTTAGCTCTCCATGGAGCAATACAAAATCAATAAAGAGTTTAAGAACATATGCATGAAAACCATAAAGAAAACCCCCTTTGTAGATCGTATCGATAGTCTTGTGGAGCCGCACGTCTTCTCAAACGAATATCTTGTCAAGCCTAGGGCACACCTCGCCGAATCAATGCCGACGAAAGTTCCCCCAATAGCTATCTTCCAATAGATGTCGATGTCGATACCGTATAATCGCCTCTAAAGACCTCCAAGAACCTCTCCAAACCCTAGCCGAAATCCCCCCAAAATGTAGGCAAGAGATAGAAGGGGAGGGTCCCCAAATAGATCTGAAAACGGGCTATTTATAGGCTGAAATCGGAGTTCCACACGCCCCTGTGGATTTTTCACACGGGCTGCAGAATTTCCACACGCCCGTGTGTTAATTCCACACGCCCGTGTGGAAAATTCTGTTTTGCTGATTTTCGGCAGACTGTGAAGAGTAACTTGCTATAGTAATTAGCTACAGTCTTCGCCGAAATGCTCCCGAATTCATCGTTCTTCATCGAGGCCGTTAAATTAGGCACACAATCAACGATAGATTATGTCGATTACTTCATTTCTCTTCATTGGAGAAATTCTCCAATCCTACACGAGTTAGACTTTTGTGAATGTGACTGCCTTTGTGCCCCTCCAATGGAGGTTGGCACACACCCACAAGTCTAGGCTCGTGCCTTGTTCCTTTCTTGGTCCGAGAACTCCTCAACAATGGCGAACATAACCTATTCTTGCTTCTTTTTCTCCAAATTGGCTCCACAACCCTACAATCCACAAAAGCACACAAATGCACACCATTTAGTGATAAAATCTGATAAAAGGTATACTCATTGTAAGATAATAATGCTTTGCATTACTATAACACAAGCACTTATCAAACTCCCCCACACTTAAGCTTTTGCTTGTCCTCAAGCAAAAATAAGACGTGAAAGTACTTGGGAAGAACAATTGAAAGTGCTCGGCCTTAGGTTCACTAAAAGTATGCAAAGGAAGCTTTCTACAAGTAAGGGGAAATCAAAACATCGCATAAGGATATCATTGCTCTAGCTAAAAACAGGAATAAAAAGGGTCGATCAACTCAAAAATGTGTAAGTGTGTTTGAACTCACTCAAGACAACCCAACGAGTACTCCTCAAACTTTTATTAACAAGGACTTATTTATATACGAAAAGCAAGAAAAGAAGTAGTAGCTTCACACAACCTTGAAGGTAGCCCTTTCCTAGGCGGCCGCCAAAGGTGGCTTTCACTCTTTCGAGGAGGTAGCTCTTTCTACCGGGGTAGTAGCTTTCACGCATCCCATGAGATAGCTCTTTCTCTCATTAGTTCATAACTTGTATCTGACTTATGAGAGTAGCTACATACTTCATAGGTGGTAGCTCTTTCCACCCCGAATGCATAAATAAAACAAAGCACATATTCACAAACTCATATATATTTTTTTTCTTTTTCTCATTTTCCATATTTTTTTCTTTTTTTTTAATTTAATTTTTTTATATGCATTTTCCAAAGTAAAACTAAGAACGACGATAAACTTGTCCTTAAAAACTTCAAGATCTAGTTTCCAAAAGATTCCAAGAGTAAGTTGTGCAATATAAGGTAATCGAGTCAAAATTCCCTAAAAATTCAAGTAAAAACTAGAGCATGATGGAATATAATGTTAAAAATTCTCCTAAACTCTAAGAATACAACCATTGCAACTAAGGTGAACCGCCATAGGCTACATGAGCATAAGCAATTGAACGCACAAGTATAAGGTGTGTGCAATGTGAACTCCCCCCCACACTTAAGATGTACATTGTCCCCAATGTACGCATGCAAGCACAATGAAAAGTAAAGCAATTAAATCAATTAGTGTAGGGATGGGAAATTGAAACATTACTCCCCTGAACTCCAAGTGTTGCATTTGATGGAGCTATGTTCATTGAGAGTTGAGTCTCAATGGGTTGTGGAGGACACACGGTCCCATGACCATGCCTATGACTAGTACTCAAATTCCTTACATCCAAAACCATCTGCACGTATACACAAGGGGGTTCAGTGAAGCTTAATAAAAGTAAAATAAAACAAAAGAAATATAAAGCTTAAAACACCTCAAGCGTCGGTGTCATCTGCTACTGGTGCCAATGCTGCTACTGCTATTGATACTGATCCTAGTGTTGACAAAGAAAAGAAAAGATTGACGAAGAAAAGGAGAAAAGATGCTTACCGATGAAATGAAATCAAAAACTTTGAATATGGCCGGAAAACAACTTAAAAACTCCTTAAATGGACAAAGAGAGGGTTGGGAAGATGGGAGGAAACATCCCTTGAGTGTGGAGGCATTTAGAATCGAAAAGACACAAATAGATTTTAAAAGAAATCACAGCCTTTTGTGTTCTGTGCATCCACACGGCCGTGTGGAAATTCCACACGGCCGTGTGCCTCCACTGGAATCAGTCACAGGGGCAATGACACGCCCTGTGTTTCCTCTGTTTGCTTTCTAGAACATACAAACGGCCGTGTGGAACTTCCACACGGCCGTGTGCCCAACCTGGCCAACACAAGGCCGGCCACAGGGGCACCCACACGCCCTTATGGCCTCTCTCGATATCCCGAAAAAACTCTAAGTGTTCCACACGGCCGTGTGAGAACTCCACACGGCCGTGTGCGTTTCACAGGTCCTCTCACAGGGGCGGGCACACGCCCCTGTGTTTTCTCGGGATGGAAGGATGTCTCTGCAAAGTTTCACACGGCCGTGTCGATATCCCACATGGCCGTGTGCCATAACATACGGGCACTCACAGGGGCATCCACACGCCCCTGTGGACTCTCTGGAATGAGAGTTGCAGTTCTGTAGAATGTCACACGGCCTTGTGGAAATTCCACACGGCCTTGTGCCTAGGAGTGTAAATGATACACTACTATTCGCAAGCTATTCGAGCTCGATTCGAGGAAAGCTCGAACTCGACTCGCTTAGGGTCGAGTCGAGCTCGAGCTCGAGTAGCTCGAGTAGTCGAGCGAGCCGAGTTCGAGTATCTTAATACTTGACTCGAGTGCTCGCGAGCTTAATCGAGTAGTTGTATTTATATGTATATATATTATATATTAGTTTGTTATATATATATAATTAAGTTCGAGCTCGAGCTTGAGCCCGAATTCGAGTTCGAGTTCGAGTATAAAATTATCTATGATTAAATTAAGTTTATTAGCTTTTATCGAGCTTAATCGAGCGAGCTCGAGTAGCTCGAATTATGTATCGAGTCGAGCTTGAGCTACATAAATAAAACTCGATCGAGTTCGAGCCGAGTATCGAGCACCGAGTTTTCAATCGAGCTCGAGCTCGAGTAGCTTGCTGCTCGGCTCGAACTCGATCGATTACACCCCTACTTGTGCCCTTCATAGGGTCATTCACAGGGTCAACTACACGGCCCCTGTGATGCACGGGATAAGCTCTGAGATGATTCACACGGCCATGTGGTTTCTCTGAATGACTTAGAAAAATTACAGACTCTACAGAAAATTTCAAAAACACGATTATAACACTTAGAGCCTGCATGGACGATAAGAACACGACCAGAGATCCATGAAAACACACTCGAACGACCCAAAACTTCGACAATCACAATTAGGCACACTAAAACACCAATAATCCATAAGAAATCACAGCACACGCATAATAAAATCAAAACACCGAAACTAGGCAATTATTTATGCTAAAAACTAAACTAAAGCCTAGAAAAGCAATAAACACTTGGGTTGCCTCCCAAGAAGTGCTTGTTTAACGTCACTAAGCTTGACATACCTCTTTTTTACCTTAAGGCGGCTTAAAAAGAGTGTGCTCCTCCAGACAAGAATTTGTGTAGCTACTTCCTTTAAACCAAAAATCTAGTTGCGCGGGTGGAGTATTCGTTAGAGAGTCCAACCATCTTACTTTTGGCCTCCAATGAAACAATTTGGGTTGGGAATTGCCTAAGCTTAGCATAGGTGGGTCATTGGATGGTTTAAATATCCTCCCCACATCTTGTCCCAAACCCAATATCTCTTTCTTGCTTTTTGTGAGTTGATCAATCCCAAAGAACGGTGCTTGGTCCATTACCTTAGGGTTTGCTTCTTCTTGTGTATTTTCATCTTGAAAGGAACATGACACTAGCAAATCCCCTTGAAAATTTTCTTGCTCACAAGCACACCGTTCTTTCAAGCAACCCAATTTCTCAACATGATGTTCTTCTTCTTTTTCTTCAATTTCTACAGCAATGTACTTGGTATGCCCCATTTCTTCATTATTGTTCACTACCACATCATCTCTACAAGGACTTTGCGTTGCTTGCTCAAATACTTCGTGTTCCTTGGAGAGTGTGTCAAGTATCCATCCTAATTGATGCTCAAGGTTTTTATAGGAGGCTTCATGACATTTTCATGTGGCTTCCATACTTCGGCAAAAGGCAACGGATGCTTTAATAAAGTTATCTAGCACTTTTTTCCACGGAGGTGCATCCTCTTCAAGTATCTCATCCTTTTGAAATTACCCTTAAGGTGCTTGATTCGCTCACCCGCAAGTGCACGGGGTCGCCAAGTAATACCCCTCGCGCGAGCACGAGGGGGTCATATTCCCAAGGGCCCGAGAATCTATTCTTACTTCCTTATCACAATGTTCTCCAACCTAAACAATTACTTGATAGAGAGAGCTACAAATAATATATGGATGTAAAAAGCATGCAAATAGCAAACACTAATATGGAGGGAAATCAAGGCTAGGAAATGGTCACGGACGAGGATTCCCTCGGGGGTTACTAAAGTGCTAAGGATACCCTAACTAGCATGCACGTGGATGGTTTGGACCGAGAAACCCTAAATTAGACCAACCCGATGGTCATGGTGTTTGCTCCCTAATCCGGTATGAGTATTGGAATACGGAATTGCTTCCGCCCAAATCCTCCTACAATCGCATTGGGTGTAGTGGATTTCTCAAGCTAGGGTTGAGACACAATCAAGGACAACCCTAACAATTGAAGGGGTACAAATACCCGATGGTCACAGTGTATTCGTACATGTATTCCCTTCCAAGCTTGGTGAGCCTAATATTAGGGCAATGGTCATGCAACCTAATATTTTCTAGGAATTGATACATAGAGTTCTCATATATACCAAGGCATTCAAGATACATTAAACATGGATCACAAACCAAAGCAAATGCATAAACTAGATCAAGTATCCAAACAACATAAGTTCACCCCCAAGGTTTACCCTCATCCAGTGACCTTGGGGTTTAGTTACTCATGATCACAGAATAAGCAATAAAGTACATGAAAATAACCAAATACATAATGAGAACACTTCCTCAAAAGATCAAGGCCGAATGACGCTTCCAAGGACGCCACCTAAGGAGTGGCTTCCTATGTTGATCTTCCTCTCAAATGTAGATCAAAGGTGTGGACTCGTCGTGTCGTGCTTTCCCCATCATTATCTCCTCAAGAATCTCCTCCAAACCCCAGCCTCAAATTCCCAAGAGAAGGTGGTGAAGATGAGCTCTCAAGAGACCTAGGCTCCTCCCTTCAATTTGCTCCAAGAAAACCTTAAAAACCCATTCCAGCGAGCTATACGGCCTCTCATGCGGTCGGCATGCGGGAATAGAAAATTTCCGAGAAATCCCGAAAATCGCATAAGTTGCTACAGTGGCTGCTACAGTAACAAACTACAGTGCCGACCGCTTCAAGTCTCCTTCTTGGTGAAGTTCTCCTAAGCCACACAAGTTAGACTTGTTGTGAATGTGACTGCCTTTGTGCCCCTCCAAAGGAGGTTGGCACACACTCACTGATAAGTGCCAAAATACATCATGTTTTAGCTATGATGTTCTTGTACATTCATGCAACTTATGTGTATTTTCGATGAGTTTTTGCGCACTTGATGTTTTATTTTCATTTCAGGGTTTCGAGGACCAAGTGCGCAAGTTTCGACCGTATTCGTGTCATTCCGGGGAAGATTGAAGAAGAAACGAAGAGTTGGAGCACCCTGGAAGCCGACGCGCCGCACACGGACACATTTTCTCGGCCGTGTGCGGCCACTGTGCGGCCCGCACAGTGGCCGCACAAGGGAGACAGAGAGGTGTGCGGCCAGTGTGCGGCCCGCACACTGGCCGCACAGCACAGCCAGAAGGCTGTGCGGTCACTGTGCGGCCCGCACAGTGCCCGCACACCTTCGGGCTATATATGCTTGTTCTGAAGAGTTTTTGGGGGATTTTTTTGGTTCTCATCCGGCCTCCACTTGTCCTAGACTTCATTTCACCATTTCTTGAGGGATTTTGGAGGGATTTTAGGCTAGATTCGAAGGAGAGAAGAAGGGGAAGACGTTGAGAAGCTTCATAGGGCTCGCCGGCGCGGATCCGACGAGCTACGCCATCAACCCTAGTCGACATCTTCGAGGGGGTTTTTCTTGTTTTTATTGGATGGAATTGTTGTATGATGAGCTCCTTAGTTTTGTGATGTTGAACTAAACCTCCCAAGGCCGCCGGGCTCCCGGTGAACCTTGGGAGGAGACTTTGTATGAATGACCTATATTTTGCTTTAAATGAATGTGTTAGTTTGATTGTTTGGTTTTAATTCATCATCATGTTGTTCATTCTACAATGGATGGATTCCGTAGAATTGATTTTGAATGATACTTGTTTGGCGGGATGCTAGCTTGTATTAGGTCCTTTGATGAGTTAAAGAGGGTAACATGTATTAATACACCGGAGGTTCCGGGTGTTAATAGCCTCCCGCGCGATTAGGGTTAATTTAGCCGAGAGCGTGCATTAGATTAACCCTAATCAAGACTCCTTGTTCTCATTGACATCGTAGGGGTATTTTCTGGATAGAGAAACCCGTACTGGATTAGGGCTACACTACGGAGGTTCCGGGGTAGTCGACATCCGAGTCTAGCGGACCGAAACCAAGCCAACCCTAGTTTTATAATTATCTTGGTCATTCGTATTTAGTCTTCTCCCGGGGGAATCCTCGCCCGAGGCCCTCCATAATTATCGGATTCTTCATCCCTATTTTATTCCGGATTGAGTTTTATCTTATTTGCATTTCTTTACTTGTTTTTATTATTTTAATATTGCTTCAACCTTGTTTCGATCGACTAGAAAGTGACTCCCAAAAGGAAGTAATAGTAGATCTCGGGCCCTTGGGAATACGACCCTCCTCGTGAGGTTTATTACTTGACGACCCGTGCACTTGCGGCCGGGGAGTCGCGTGCTAGCTCTGTAGCTAGTCGCGCGCTCGCTCATCACTCACAAGTCCAAGCTCGTGCCTTGTTCCGTACTTGGTCCGAAAACTTCCCAACATCGGCGAACACGACCTAATTTCGTTCTTCTTCTCCAATTTAGCTCCACAAACCTTCAATGCACAAGAGTACACAAATACACACCGTTTAGTGATAAAAACTGATAAAAGATATGCTCAATGTAAGATAATAACGCTTCGCAGTACTATAACACAAGCACTTATCAACTGTCGAGGCCCAAAACCCTCAAGGCCTCCCAATCTATAATTCGAACTGTGCCGAACTTCCTTCTTGACAAAAACACGAACCTTGTCTTGTGGGCTTCACTCTTAAAGGTAGGCTCGCAAACGGGTGGTGGAGAGCTTCTCCTAACTCGCTTGGAGGCCACGTGTTTGGTCGGCATCCCTACAAGACAATAGAGCCTTCATCAAGCCAAAATTTTATGATAAAAATGCTTAATGAAGAAACAAGGCTGATTTTTGGCTAGTGCTACAGTAATTTCGGGAAAACTTTGGTAGAGTTTCTCCTTGTAAAAGTGGCAATCTAAATGTACAAAGCTTTGAATTCAAGATAAACAATCACAAGAAGCATTCACCATGACAACAACAAAGATTTCCCACCATTTCAACCTAGAAAAAACCTAGAATGAGTGAGAAATGAGATTTACCTTGAACTAGGGTACCAATGAGAGGATGGAGTGAAATTCGGCTAAAAGCTTGATAAAACTTTGAAAATCTCCCAAAAACTCGTTTGCTAGGTTGAGGAGAGTGTTTTGATGCAAAAAAAATGAAGGAAAATGGTGAAGCGATGAAGAGGAAAAGAGAAGAAGAATAATGAAAAATGAGTGAATAGTGATGAAATGAGGTGGAGGAGATGAAATATAGGGTCGGGTGCACATGCGGCCCCTTGTGCGGCCGCATAACAGGCCGCACAAGCCTCAGGTTTGCATGGCGGGCTCTTATGCGGCCTCATAGCAGGCCGCACAAGCCTCTGGATTGATCATGCGGCCTGCTATGCGGCCGCACAGCATGGTGCATGGATGCCTGGAAAGCTCCATGCACTAGAAAGGCTCAAAAAACACACCGTACTCAACCTAGCACTCAAAATTCACACGAAAGCAAAGCCGAAAACACTCATAGGCATTGAAAACATGGAAATTGAAGCACCAACAATCAAGAAAGAATACAAAATTCACAAAAACTCTGGTGCAACATGATGAAATAAATTATGGGAAATGACTAAACAACCACCACAATCGTAAAAATACGACAACACTCAAGCTCACATGCACCACAAAAATACGAAAAATACACCAACATAACAACAAGAATTATGAAGAAAGAATAATTGCAAGGAATTTAAAGACTTGGGTTGCCTCCCAAGAAGCGCTTTTTTTATTGTCTTTAGCTCGACATGTTTTACCTCAAATCATGGTGGGACAAAGGGATGAGAGATACCTCCATTTTGAAATGAAGAGTTATTACCCGAAAAGCTCAATGAGAGGCACGAGAAGATCTTGAATTTCCCGCGGTCCTCAAAGAATAAGTGGTCTACCTCCTCGGGTGATATTGTAGAGACATTCACTCCCCGCTTTTGCTTTTCTTTTTTTTTTTCTTCCACAATTTCTTCAAGGTTCTCTTTTCCTTGGGATGTGATGGAGATTTAACCTCTACTTGTGCTAGTTGTTGCAATGGTGGAGGGGGAGGCTCATCATCCACAACATTATCCTCGAGATCTTCAAAGTACTCCTCCAGGGGGTTCAACGCAAGGACTTCCTGCACACAATCAGAGATAATCACGTTAGTGGTATCCATGAAATACAAAGCATCATCGTGATCAAGTGTACACTTCATTGCTTCGGGAAGGGTGAAGACCACTTGTTCGTCCCCAACCCTCAAAGTCATCTTTCCTCCCTTTACATCGATTAGTGCACCAGAGGTGTTGAGAAATGGACGCCCAAGGATCAATGGGACCTCCACATCATCATCCACATCTAGAATTACAAAATCAACCTGGATGATTAACTTATCAACTCGCACAAGAACATCTTCAACAATACCCCGGGGTCTTCGCCCCGAACGATCCGCAAGTTGCAAAGTCATTCGTATGGGTATCAAATTGTCTAACCCCAACCTCAAGAATAAGTTATACGGCATCACGTTTATGCTAGCTCCCGAGTCGGCCAAGGCACTTTCTTGCACTCCATCCCCGATCACACAAGGGATGATGAAGCTACCAGGATCATTAAGTTTCTTGGGTAATTTCTTTTGGATTACGACCAAACAGTTTCCCGATAGACTCACAGTCTTCAAGTCTTCAAGCTTCCTCTTATTGGTGAGGAAGTCCTTCATGAATTTAGCGTACTTTGGCATTTGGGAGAGGGCTTCGACCAAGGGGATGTTTATGTGAAGCTGCTAAAAGATGTTGATGAATTTCTTGAATTGAGCATCTTCCTTATCTTGCATGAGCCTAGACGGATAAGGTACCACAGGTTTATATTCGAGCTCCTTCTTAGCCGAAGAACTTGGAGTGTTTCCGCCGTGTTTCTTCTCAATCTCTTCAATTTCATCATTACTCAACTTAGGGTTTTCCCGGGCGGCTACCCTATCATTGGAGGCACTTGGACAATCCCCGGCCCTTGCCTCCAACTGTTTTCCACTCCTCAGTGTCACTGTCTTCAAGTGTTCCCTCAGGTTGCATTCAGTGTTGCTCGGCGAACTACCCGAAGGTCGATCTGATTGTGCCCTAGCAAGCTGTCCCACCTGGGTCTCCAGAGACTGAATGGAGGCTTGGACATTTCTCATTATAGTGCCAAACTCATCCAGCCGTCTGTCCAGATTCTGAAATTTTGCCTCCGTGGTGATCATGAATCTTGTCAGAACATCCTCAGTTGAATATTTCTTCTCCTGAATCTGCTGGGGCTGAAATTGGGGTCCCTGGGGTGGTGGAGGTCTCTGTTGAGACTGGCCTTGGTTCCAAGACATGTTCGGGGGATTCCTCCACCCTGAGTTGTAGCTATTACCGTACTGATTCCCCGGTCCCCTAGGTCCTCCACCAACATAATCTACCGTTTCCACTGGTGCAGAAGGGGCAATAAATATGAGGCATTGCGAAGTTGCATGCCCGGCACAGCAGGTATCACAGGACATCACTGCCTTAGGGGTAGAGCTAGACCCCAGCATGAACTAATCAAGTTTCTGTGTTAACGCGCTGACATCCACGTTATTATCGGTGACATTCTTCGATAGGACCTCAACCTTTACAGTCAATGCAGTGTTCTCATTCACCTCGAACAGCCCCGCAACCCTTTGTCCTTTTTGCCGAGTACTCCAGTGGCACTCATTGCTAGCCATGCTTTCAATCAACTTCTCAGCTTCCTCGGGGAGCTTGTCACTCAAGGAGCCATCTGCCGCGACATCTATGAGTTGCCCAGCAGCGTAATTCAAGCCATTACAGAACATTTCCACACGCATCCAAGAAGGAAACCCATGGTGAGGACACCTACGTAACAAGTCCTTGAACCGTTCATGTGCCTCAAAGAGTGTTTCTGAATCCCCCTGCCTGAAAGAGAAGATCTCTTGTCTCAACCTCGCGGCCTTACTTGGTGGAAAATATCTAGCAAGAAATTTCTCCACCATGTCCTTCCACGTGGTGATGGATCCTGGAGCCAAAGATGTGAGCCATCGGTATGCTGCCCCCCTCAGACTAAATGGAAACAATCTTAGTCTTATAGCATCATCTGACACCGAATTGATCTTGAAGGTCGAGCAAATTTGAAGGAAGCGGGAAAGGTGGGCATGTGGGTCTTCATCAGCTAGCCCATCAAACTGAACTGAATTCTGTATCATTCCAATTGTGCTTGCCTTGATCTTGAAATTATTTGCCGGAACAGCAGGCGCTTGCACACTAAATTCATCACCGGTGAATTGTGGTCTTTCATAGTCTGACAAAGTCCTCCTAGGTTCGGCCATGACTGAGGGTTAACTCGATTCCACACTAACCTCTTGTTGCCTTGAACTCTCAGCTACTTCTTTCAATCTCTGATGTAATGTTCTTTCAATTTCATTGTCGGGCTCAACTAAATTAGCTTGACTCGCTCTTGTCATAAGATGGGTGCCTTGCAAAAAACATTTGAGTCAAGAATTAGAAACGAAGGAGGAACAAGAAAAAAAAATGCAAACAAAGAAATGACGGAATATATACAAGAATAGCGCTAAAAAATACAACAAAATAAAATGGTCAAATCAACAAGTTTTAAGTTTTCCGAATATTCCTCGTGGATCCCCGGCAACAGCGCCAAAAACTTGATTCGCTCACCCGCAAGTGCACGGGGTCGCCAAGTAATACCCCTCGCGCGAGCTCAAGGGGGTCGTATTCCCAAGGGCCTGAGAATCTATTCTTACTTCCTTATCACAATGTTGTCCAACCTAAGCAATTACTTGATAGAGAGAACTACAAATAATATATGGATGTAAAAAGCATGCAAATAGCAAACACTAATATGGAGGGAAATCAAGGCTAGGAAATGGTCACGGACGAGGATTCCCTCGGGGACTACTAAAGTGCTAAGGATACCCTAACTAGCATGCACGTGGATGGTTTGGACTGAGAAACCCTAAATTAGACCAACCCGATGGTCACAGTGTTTGGTCCCTAATCCGGTATGAGTATTGGAATACGGAATTGCTTCCGGCCAAATCCTCCTACGATCACATTGGGTGTAGTGGATTTCTCAAGCTAGGGTTGAGACACAATCAAGGACAATCCTAACGATTGGAGGGGTACAAATACCCGATGGTCATGGTGTATTCGTACATGTATTCCCTTCCAAGCTTGGTGAGCCTAATACTAGGGCAATGGTCATGCAACCTAATATTTTCTAGGAATTGATACATAGAGTTCTCATACATACCAAGGCATTCAAGATACACCAAACATGGATCACAAACCAAAGCAACTGCATAAACTAGATCAAGTATCCAAACAACACAAGTTCACCCCCAAGGTTCACCCACATCCGGTAACCTTGGGGTTTAGTTACTCATGATCACAAAATAAGCAAGAAAGTACATGAAAACAACCAAATACATAATGAGAACACTCATTCAAAAGATCAAGGACGAATGACGCTTCCAAGGACACCACCCAAGGAGTGGCTTCCTACATCGATCTTCCTCTCAAATGTAGATCAAAGGTGTGGACTCATCGTGTCGTGCTCTCCCCGTCGTCCTCTCCTCAAGAATCTCCTCCAAAACCCGGCATCAAACTCCCAAGAGAAGGTGGTGAAGATGAGATCTCAAGAGACCTAGGCTCCTCCCTTCAATTTGCTCCAAGAAAACCATAAAAACCCATTCCTGTGAGCTATGCAGCCTCTCATGCGGTCGGCATGCGGGGAGAGAAGATTTCCGAGAAATCCCGAAAATCGCATAAGTTGCTATAGTGGCTGCTATAGTAAAACTGTTGCAGTAGAGCTACTATAGTATGCATGCGGCCTTCACTGCGCCCGCATGTCTGTTCACATGAACTCCTTGACCAAGCCATTCTTCAAGTCTTCGTGCTACAGTGGTTGCTACAGTCCCGGCAAAGTACAAATGTCTCTAAAGCGCCTATTCCCCGACAACGGCGCCAAAAACTTGATCACGACCCCTTGCGTGTATCCCGCAAGTGCACGGGTTGTCGAAGTAATAAAATCCCTGGTGAGTGGGTAGTCGTATCCATAGAGAATAGTATTCAGAAACAAGTGTTATCGCTATTTAGCTATGAAAGAAGTCGATAATGAGATAAGTATATATATATATATATATATATGTAAAAGAAAACAAAAGAGTGCAAGAAGAGTAAGGAGGGTAGGAGAGGTAATCGATATAAAGATGCGGTACCCGGACAAGCTACCCCTAGGACTAATGCTTCTAGTGCAAGACTATGCTATTATACTTTCCTATTGATGTTAATTGAGTCGAGGATATCCTTAGATACATGGTCCCAAACTTAAGGTCAACCATAACTAACCCCAACATTATGCCCCGGCATTAGGATTCACTACGACCCTTGACTCTCGTTGACCTGTCAACTAAGCCCCAGGGGAGTCTATCTTCCTAAGCCTAACACTACGTAGGATTACTTTAAGCTCTAGGGATTCCTAGTGATAAAACATGTTCCTATATGTAGTTCTAACCCTTTGGTCCAGGTCGAAGAACCCTGGTCTAAATTAAGCCCTAACAATCTATCTCGATCGCTCATAATTCAAGGAAACATGAGGTAGGGAGAAATCACACCGGAGAGGAAAAGGGGACGCTTCGCTACCTCACGACTCACCCTCTCAACCCTCTTCAATCTTAAGTAGTCTAACCCTATAGGAGTTGTCACACCTCCAAAATATAGCCTAGATTGCTCTCAACCCTAGTATCACGGCTAAGAGAAAACAATAGCAAAAGATAATTAAAATTGAAACTCGAATTTATTCATCAATAATGGAAAAGCATAATATCAATATCATAGAAACATAATAATCCTAGGGTTTACAAGTCCAAATACCCACTAGGGTTTAGCTCTCCATGGAGCAATACAAAATTAATAAAGAGTTTAAGAACATATGCATGAAAACCATAAAGAAACCCCCCTTTGTAGATCGTATCGATGGTCTTGTGGAGCCGCACGTCTTCTCCAACGAATCTCTTGTCAATCCTAGGGCACACCTTGCCGAATCGATGCCGACGAAAGCTCCCCCAATAGTTATCTTCCAATAGATGTCGATGCCGATGCCGTATAATCGCCTCCAAAGACCTCAAAGAACCTCTCCAAACCATAGCCGAAAGCACACCAAAAGATAGGCAAGAGATAGAAGGGGAAGGTCCTCAAATAGATCTGAAAACGGGCTATTTATAGGCTAAATCGGAGTTCCACACGCCCCTGTAGATTTTCTACACGGGCTGCAGAATTTCCACATGCCCGTGTGTTAATTCCACACGGGCTGCTACAGTACTTCACCGAAATACTCCCGAATTCATCGTTCTTCATCGAGGCCATTGAATTGGGCACACAATCAACAGTAGATTATGTCGATTACTTTATTTCTCATCATTGGCGAAATTCTCCAATCCTGCACGAGTTAGACTTTTGTGAATGTGACTGCCTTTGTGCCCTTCCAATGGAGGTTGGCACACACCCACAAGTCTAGACTCATGCCTTGTTCCTTGCTTGGTCCGAGAACTCCTCAATAATGGCGAACATAATCTATTCTTGCTTCTTTTTCTCCAAATTGGCTACACAACCCTACAATGCACAAAGCACACAAATGCACACCATTTAGTGGTAAAATCTGATAAAAGGTATACTCGTTGTAAGATAATAACGCTTTGCATTACTATAACACAAGCACTTATCACCAACCCTTTGTTGCAGAAACTACTAAGAATACTCAAATAGTAACCATCTTAGCACTAGAGAAAAACTGTCTGTGTAATCGATCCTTGCAACTTGATTGTACCCTTTTATGATAAGCAAGCTTTATATCTGTTTACAGTATCATCATGATTAAGTTTAATCTTGTACATCAACTTTGAAACCATTTGGCTTTTTACCAAGTGGTGAAGCTATAATTTCCTATATGTCATCTTCTCTAGAGTTTGCATCTCAGTGTCTATTGCTTAAATCCATTTAGGATCATATTTTCTTGATTAAAAGAACTAGGTTCTGTGGCATTAGAGACATGCGAAAAAAAGACATGTAATGATGTACTAAGTTATAGAGTTGAAAGTCACAAATCCTGTGAGCAATGTTATTATGGTGACAAAAAGACAGAATCCAAATGATATACTAATATTTCAGAGGATGTACATTTGTCTAAGATCCATCAAAGAAGGTTTCATTACCAGTTGTAAAAAGTTGATTAGTCTGAATGGATGTTTTCTAAAAGATTTGCTGAAAGGGCAATTGCTAGTGACAGTCGGAAGGGATAGGAACAATCAAATGCCTCCTATAGCACTATAGCATGGCCAATGGTTGAGAAGGAAACATATGATAGCTGGAAGTGATTCATTGAGCAATTAAAAAGTGATTGCATCAGGGAGAGCTTTGGATGGTCAGTGATCAATAACATGTAGAAGGTGAGTAAACATTCATGTTGTTTTTTTAGTACATTTGTATTTTCATTATATATTTATATTCCTTGTAGGGTCAATACCTGCAGTGAGGACCCTTTTGCTATTAATATAGATCATAGGATGTGTGCAAGAAGCATGTATGCAAATATGAAGGAAGAAACACCTAGGAAAAGAACTTCAAATGTTGTTTTAGAGTGCTACTGGATCAACAAACTAGCCTAATGTGCATAAACACTTGGAGAGCATGAGAAATTTGAATGGAGGAGTGAGCACTATGGATGAATTATTAGAAAAGCTGACATTGAATGTTGGTGTCAATGCTTTTCTAATGATATAGTGAAGTGTGAGGTTGTAGACAATAATATGTGTGAGACTTTTGATGAGTCAACCTAGATGCTAGAAATAAACCAGTTATCACTATACTAGAAGATAGTAGATTGTATGTGATGAGAGAACTTGCTAGGAAGTGGACAACTAACTATGGGCCAAACATAATTACTAAGATTGAAAAAGAAAGAAAGAAATGTGGAAAATGGCAAGTTGAGTGTAATGGTGGTGCAATACATAGTCTTTTCGTATGATTTGATGTTGTAAAGATAGGATATCAAAGTTGTTCTGACACGACCTTTTGCATGTGTACCGCAAGTGCACGGCCTTGTCGAAGTAATAAAATTACCCTGGTGAGTGGGTAGTCGAATCCACAGGGAATAGGAATTTAGAACACAAGAATTCACTATTTAGTTATGCGGTGTACGAAAAGAAATAATCTGAGTGATGAGTGAATTTATGGAAACAATTAAAATAAACGACAAGAAAGTAAATAGAGAGATGAAAGACAAGAGAAAAGCAAGTAGAAGTTAAAAGAGAAAGACTAGCAATGGGTGAGATAGGGTATCCGGACAAGCAAACTCTAGGACTTATGCTTCTAGTGCAAGACTATGCTATTATACTTTCCTATTGATGTTAATTGAGTCGAGGATATCCTTAAACTCACGGTCCCAAAACTTAAGGTCAACCGTGGCTAACCCCAACATTATGTCCCGGTATTAGGATTCACTATGACCCTTGACTCTTGTTGACCTGTCAACTAAGCCCCAGGGGAGTCTATCTTCCTAACCCTAACACTACGTGGGATTGCTTTAAGCTATAGGAATTCTTAGTGATAAAACCTGTTCCTCTAGTAGTTCTAACCCTTTGGTCCAGGTGGAAGAACCCTAGTCTAGATTGAGCCCTAAAACTCTATCTTGACCACTAATAACCAAGGAAACGGAGGTAGGGAGAAATCACACCGGAAGGGAAAGGGGTACATTGCTACCTCACAACTCTCCCTCTCAACCCTCTTCAGTCTTAAGTAGTTTAATCCTATAGGAGTTGTCACACCTCCAAAAGATAACCTAGATTGTTCTCAACCCTAGTGTCACGGCTAAGGAAGAACAATAGCAAAAGATAATTAAAACTGAAACTCGAATTTATTCATCAATATTGGAAAAGCATAATAACAATGTCATAGAAACATAATGATCCTAGGGTTTTACAACTCTGAATACCCACGAGGGGTTTAGCTCCTCATGGAGCTATACATGTTCATCAAAGTGTAAAATAAATTGCAAAATAAGAACATCAATGAAAACCCCCTCGCGTGTGATGTGGTCGTGGTCTTGTGCTGCCGTTGGACGTCGATGATGATGCAGTTGGCATGCTCCAATCCTCCACAAAGTCCTCTCCGAAACCCTAGCCGCACCCTCTCGAAGTTGGAGAGAAAGCTAGGTCAAAAGATGCTCAAAAGGTCTCCCCATCGGGCTTTAAATAGGCTGAGTGGGGCTTTAAATTTGAACTTATCGGGGCTTCACACGGCCGTGTGGAATTTCCACACGCCCGTGTGAAGTTTCTGTCTTCCTAAAAAATTACTTCACACGGCCGTGTAGAATTTCCACACGCCCGTGTGAAGTCTCTAGCTTGCTGGAAAATGATTCACACGGCCGTGTGTTAATTCCACACGCCCGTGTGAATTCTCTGGAAACTTGATCTTCGGCAGAAAATGCACAGTAACTTACCGAAACGCTCCCGAATATGTTGTTCTTCATCGAGGCCATTGAATTGGGCACACAATCAATGGTAGATCGTGCCGATTGCTTCAAGTCTCCTTCTTGGTGAAGTTCTCCTAGGCTACACGAGTTAGACTTGTTGTGAATGTGACTGCCTTTGTGCCCCTCCAAAGGAGGTTGGCACACACTCACAAGTCCAAGTTCGTGCCTTGTTCCTTGCTTGGTCCGAAAACCTCCCAACAACGGCGAGCACGACCTAACTTTGTTCTTCTTTTCCAATTTGGCTCCACAAACCTACAACGTACAAGAATACACAAATGCACACTATTTAGTGATAAAATCTGATAAAAGAGATGCTAATAGTAAGATAATAATGCTTCACGTCACTATAACACAAGCACTTATCAAATCCCCCCACACTTAAGCTTTTTCTTGTCCTCAAGCAAAAATAAAACATGAAAATACTTGGGAAGAACAATTGAAAGTGCTCGGCCTTAGGTTCACCAAAAATATGCAAAAGAAGCATTCTACAAGTAAGGAGAAATCAAAACATTGCATAAGGTTATCATTACTCTAGCTAAAAACATGAATAAAAAAGGATAACAACTCGAAGACGTGTAAGTGTGTGCGAATTCACTCAAGAGAACCAACGAGTACTCCTCCAACTTTTGTTAGAAAGGACTTACTTATATACAAAAACCAAAACTAAAGAGAGAAGGAAGTAGTAGCTTCACACTTTCCTAGGCGGCCCTTTCCTAGGAAGTAGTAGGTTATCATTACTTATATACAAAAACCAAAACTAAAGGTAGCCCTTTCCTAGGCGGCCGCCAAAGGTGGCTTTCACACTTTCGAGGAGGTAGCTCTTTCTGCCGGGGTAGTAGCTTTCACGCATCCCATGAGATAGCTCTTTCTCTCATTAGGGCATAACTTATATCCGACTTATGAGAGTAGCTACATACTTCATAGGTGGTAGCTCTTTCCACCCCTAATGCATACATAAAACAAAGCAACTATTCACAAACTCATATTTCTCTTTTTTTTTCATATTTTTCTCTCCTTATATATGCATTTTCCACAGTAAAACTAAGAATAACGATAAACTTGTCCTTAAAAACTTCAAGATTGAGTTTCCAAAAGATTCCAAGAGTAAGTTGTGCAATAAGGTGTAATCGAGCAAAAATTCCCTAAAAATTCAAGTAAAAACTAGAGCATGATAAGATACAATGTTTATAAATTCTCCTAGACTCTAAGAATACAAACGTTGCAACTAAGGTGAACCGCCATAGGCTACCTGAGCATGAGCAATTGAACGCGCAAATAAAGGTGTGTGCAATGTGAATCCCCCCCCCCCCCACACACACACACTTAAGATGTATATTGTCCCCAATGTAGGCATGTAAGCACAATAAAAATAAAGCAACGAACAATAATTTGTGTGGAAGTAGACAATTGAAACATTACTCCCCTGAACTCCAAGTGTTACGTTTGATGGAGCTAGGTTCATCGAGAGTTGAGTCTCAATGTTTTTGTGGAGCATACACGGTCCCATGACCGTGCCTATGACTATTCCTCAAATTCCTTTCATCTAAGACCATCTGCACACATACGCAAGGGTTCAGTATAGCTCAAGAAAAACCAAAACAAAGCTCGAGTATATAAAGATATGATAATGAGATACAACTCGAGACAGAATAAAATAAACGAAAACTAAAAGCAAACCCAGAAGGAAAGTCCTTTCTGGGTACTACAAGTCCAACAGAAAAATATAAAGTGCAACAGAAGTGAAATAAACTAAAATAAAACTATGACGCCTCAGCGTCGGTGTCCTGCTGTGGGTCCTCTGGTGCTGCTGCTGCTGCTGGTGGTGGTGCTGGTGGATCTGATGGTGATGGAGATGGAGGTGGAGTCGGTGAAGGAACCCGTCGAGGTCGTACCACAGATCGCTCGAACATCTGTATAACCGTGGCAAGCTGTGCCGATAACTGAGCGAACTGTGCTGCCTGAGTGGTCCTCAACTCTGCAAACTCTGCTGCCTGTGCAGCTCTCATCTCGGCCAGCTCTGTCTGCATAACACCCACAGCATTCTCGAGGCGCTCGAACCTGTCCTGGCCTCGAGAAGGGGAGAAAATATGCACTTGAGGAGGCTCCGGTGCTGTGGGTGGTGCCTCGGCCTCTGTGTGCATTCTGTTCACTCTCTGGGCTACCCCACACGGCCGTGTGCCTTCACAGGGGGATCCACAGGGGCTCTCACACTGCCCTGTGGATTCACGGGAAACTACAGAAACTCTCTGAAAATTTTCACATGGCCGTGTGTTAATGCCACACGGCCGTGTGCCAAACCTGCCCAAGAGACAAGGCCGGCCACAGGGGCCAACACACGCCCCTGTGGTCTCTCTGACTTGCCCGAGAAAACGCTAAGTATTCCACACGGCCGTGTGAACTTGCCACACGACCGTGTGCTTTAACAAGCTCCACCATAGGGGCTCTCACACGCCCCTGTGTTTTCTCGGGATGGAAAGGAAGTTTCTACAGAATTTCACACGGCCGTGTGAACTTGCCACACGGCCGTGTGCTTTAACACATGGGCACTCACAGGGGCATCCACACGCCCCTGTGGACTCTTTGGAATGAGAGCTGAAGTTCTGCAAAATGTCACACGGCCGTGTGAGACATCCACACGGCCGTGTGCCCTTCACTGGGTCGCTCACAGGGGCAGCTACACGGCCCCTGTGATGCTCGGGATAAGCTCTGAGATGAGTCACACGGCCGTGTGGAAATTCCACACGGCCGTGTGGAAATTCCACACGGCCGTGTGTTTTCTCTGGACAACTTAGAAAATTACAGACTCTACAAAAAATTTCAGAAACGCTATTATAACACTTAGAGCCTGCATAAATCATAAAAGCACGACCAGAGACCATTGAAAACACACTCACCCGACTTAAACTTCGTCAATTAACAGTAAGGCACACGAAAGTCAACAATCCATACTAAAAATCGCAACACATGTCTTAAAACTTCACGACACTAAAACTAAGACTTTTATTCAACCTAAAACTAAACTAGATCCTAGAAAAACATGTAAACCTTGGATTGCCTCCCAAAAACGCCTTGTTTAACGTCACTTAGCTTGACATACCTTACTTACCTTACGGAGGTTGAAGAAATAATATCTCTTTATCATCATTACAAACCTCGCCGCCAAAGTATGGTTTCAGCCGGTGTCCGTTTACTTTGAACGTGCCCTTCTCTGGATGAGTAATCTCAATTGCACCATGGGGTGATACTTGAGTGACTGTATATGGGCCAAACCATCTAGTCTTTAGTTTTCCGGGGAAGAGTCGCAACCGGGAATTGAATAGTAGAACTTGATCACCGACTTTGAACTCTTTAGGTAATTTGATATGCTTGTCATGCCACTTCTGAATCCTCTCCTTGTAAAATCTAGCATTCTCATATGCTTTCAACCTCCATTCATCGAGCTCATGAAGATGAAGCAGTCTTCGTTCACCCGTTCTTCTCAAATCGAAGTTCATTACTTTGATTGCCCAATATGCTTTATGCTCAAGTTCCACGGGTAAATGACATGACTTTCCGTAAACTAGATTATACGGAGTAGTTCCTATGGGCGTCTTGTATGCTGTGCGATGGGCCCAGAGTGTGTCGTCCAACCGTTCTGACCAGTCCCGCTTTCCTTGTTCCACAGACTTCGTCAAAATCCGCTTGAGTTCTCTATTAGTGACTTCTACTTGACCACTAGTCTGGGGATGATATGGAGTGGCAAGGCGGTGACGTACCCCGTATCGTTTCAATACCTTTTCTAATTGGGCTTTGCAAAAGTGGGTCCCTCGATCACTAATGATGATTCGCGGAGTTCCAAACCGAGTGAACAACCTCTTTAAGAATTTCACCACAGTTCTAGCATCATTACTCGGTAATGCTTGTGCTTCGACCCATTTGGAGACATAATCAACTGCCACTAATATATATTGGTTCCCGTTAGACCTTCGAAACGGCCCCATGAAATCAATGCCCCAAACATCAAATATCTCACAAAATTGCATAGGATTCTGAGGCATCTCATCCCGCCGAGACAGATTCCCTGACCTCTGACAATTATCGCATCGAAGAACAAATTGGTATGCATCGTGAAAGAGGGTTGGCCAATAGAACCCTGCTGCCAAAACTTTTTCCGCGGTTCTACTTGATGCATAATGGCCCCCGACTGGTCCTGGATGACAATGAGCAAGGATATCCCATCCTTCCTTCCTCGAAACGCATCTCCGAACAATATGATCTGCACAGATGCGGAAAAGGAATGGGTCATCCCAGAAATAGTTCTTCAAATCGCTAAAGAACTTTTTCTTTTGTTGGAATGTGAGCCCTGGCTTGAGGACTTTTCCTGACAAGTAATTAGCAAAATCTGCGAACCATGGTGTATCACCTGATGATGTTAATTCCTGAATTGAATGTAAGTGTTCTTCCGGGAAGAAGTCATTGATCTCCTTACTTGATGGCTCTTGCCCAATGCTCCCTTCCAACCGTAACAAATGATCTGCCACTACGTTTTCAGTTCCCTTTTTATCCTTTATCTCCATGTCAAACTCCTGTAAAAGTAATATCCACCGGATCAATCTTGGTTTTGCATCGACTTTGTTCATGAGGTAACGGAGAGCTGAATGATCTGTAAATACAATGACCTTTGACAAGATAAGATATGGCCTGAACTTATCGAGAGCAAATACTACTGCTAATAATTCTTTCTCTGTAGTAGTATAATTCTCCTATGCATCTGTGAGAGTCTTGCTCGCATAATAGATGGGTTGGAATTGCTTGCTCTTCCTTTGTCCCAGAACTGCTCCTACAGCGTAATCACTGGCATCACACATGAGCTCAAAAGGTTCATTCCAGTCAGGGGTAATCAAGATTGGAGCTTGAACTAGTTTTTCTTTTAGCACATTAAAAGATGTTGCACAATCTTTCCCAAAATCAAACGGAGCATCTTTTTCGAGAAGTTTAGTCAACGGTTGAGTGATTTTCGAGAAATCCTTGATGAACCGTCTATAGAAACCTGCATGTCCCAGGAAACTCCGAAATCCCTTGACATTCATTG
Source organism: Dioscorea alata (assembly GCA_020875875.1). Classification (NCBI taxonomy): domain Eukaryota; kingdom Viridiplantae; phylum Streptophyta; class Magnoliopsida; order Dioscoreales; family Dioscoreaceae; genus Dioscorea; species Dioscorea alata. Next base: position 6,326,002 of record CM037011.1, read on the forward strand.
GTGGAGGAAGTTTCTCTATGACTTCGATTTTTGCCTTGTCCACCTCCATACCCAAATGGGAAATCTTGTGTCCGAGAACAATGCCTTCTTCAACCATGAAATGACATTTCTCCCAGTTTAGCATAAGATTTGTCTCCTTACATCTTATCAGCACTCTTTCCAAATTTCTTAAACATATGTCGAAGGAATCACCAAACACAGAGAAATCGTCCATAAATACTTCCATTATGTCTTCGACAAGGTCATCGAAAATGGCAGTCATACACCTTTGGAATGTAGCAGGTGTGTTGCATAATCCGAACGGCATTCGTCTATATGCAAAAGTCCCGTAGGGACAAGTGAAAGTTGTCTTCTCTAGGTCTTCCGGAGCAATAGGGATCTAAAAGTACCCTGACATCCCATCTAGAAAACAGTAAAATTGATGCCCTGCCAATCGCTCCAACATTTGATCAATGAAAGGTAAAGGGAAGTGGTCTTTACGGGTTGCATCATTCAGTCTTCTGTAATCAATACAAACTCTCCACTCTGTGACCGTTCTGGTTGGGATGAGTTCGTTCTTTTCATTCTTGATTACTGTCATCCCACCTTTTTTCGGGACCACCTGTGTTGGGCTTACCCAAGCACTATCGGAAATGGGGTAAATGATCCCTGCATCCAATAATTTGACCACTTCCGCTTTTACGACTTCCTTCATGTTTGGGTTTAGTCTTCGTTGAGGTTGGATCACTGATTTGAAATTGTCCTCCATTAAAATCTTGTGCGTACAGAATGAAGGGTTTATACCTTTTAAGTCTGCAATTTTCCACGCCAAGGCAGACTTATGCTTTTTCAACAGATTCACCAATTTGTCTTTTTGCTCCAAGGCAGACTTATCCCCAATTCACAAACTTCCTCTATCAGGTCTATAATACCCATTGAAAAGGCCTCTTGTTTGTGCTCAAAATAACCTGATTCAAATTGTGCAAGAACGTTCTCAAGGGTTTTTTTTGTGTCACCATTTGCAAAAGCTAGAGCTGATTTATCAAATTCGTCCAACACACTGCCCAATTCATAATTCATATTCTGCTCCTTGCAAAACTGATCAATACTATCCACTATTTCTGTACAAGGTTGTCTCACTGATTGCCCACACTCAATATAATTTGGAAATGGTTGTGCGATAAACAACTGCATTTTCTGCTCCACTTCCTTGACTAATCCTATGAGTGTATCAAAAGCTTCGCTTGCGTTAAACATTCCCTCGGTAAACTGAAATTAAAAAGAGAAGAATTGGTGAAAATAGTGGTAGATAAAGAAGGTGTGCAATAGATAACGAAGTGAGTAACTAAAGTAGCAAAAACTAGTATTAAAAATACGCCTACTCCCCGGCAACGGCGCCAAAAACTTGACACGACCTATTGCGTGTGTACCGCAAGTACACGGCCTTGTCGAAGTAATAAAATTACCCTGGTGAGTGGGTAGTCGAATCCACAGGGAATAGGGATTTAGAACACAAGAATTCACTATTTAGTTATGCGGTGTACGAAAAGAAATAATCGGAGTGATGAGTGAATTTATGGAAACAATTAAAATAAACGACAAGAAAGTAAATAGAGAGATGAAAGACAAGAGAAAAGCAAGTAGAAGTTAAAAGAGAAAGACTAGCAATGGGTGAGATAGGGTATCTGGACAAGCTACCTCTAGGACTTATGCTTCTAATGCAAGACTATGCTATTATACTTTCCTATTGATGTTAATTGAGTCGAGGATATCCTTAAACTCACGGTCCCAAAACTTAAGGTCAACCGTGACTAACCCCAACATTATGTCCCGGTATTAGGATTCACTATGACCCTTGACTCTTGTTGACCTGTCAACTAAGCCCCAGGGGAGTCTATCTTCCTAACCCTAACACTACGTGGGATTGCTTTAAGCTCTAGGAATTCTTAGTGATAAAACCTGTTCCTCTAGTAGTTCTAACCCTTTGGTCCAGGTGGAAGAACCCTAGTCAAGATTGAGCCCTAAAACTCTATCTTGACCGCTAATTAACCAAGGAAACGTAGGTAGGGAGAAATCACACCGGAAGGGAAAGGGGTACATTGCTACCTCACAACTCTCCCTCTCAACCCTCTTCAGTCTTAAGTAGTCTAATCCTATAGGAGTTGTCACACCTCCAAAAGATAACGTAGATTGTTTTCAACCCTAGTGTCACGGCTAAGGAAGAACAATAGCAAAAGATAATTAAAACTGAAACTCGAATTTATTCATCAATATTGGAAAAGCATAATAACAATGTCATAGAAACATAATGATCCTAGGGTTTTACAAGTCCGAATACCCACGAGGGGTTTAGCTCCTCATGGAGCTATACATGTTCATCAAAGTATAAAATAAATTGCAAAATAAGAACATCAATGAAAACCCCATCAATGTGTTGTGGCCGTGGTCTTGTGCTGCCGTCGGACGTCGATGACGATGCCGTTGGCGTGCTCCAATCCTCCACAAAGTCCTCTCCGAAACCCTAGCCGCACCCTCTCGAAGTTGGAGAGAAAGCTAGGTCAAAAGATGCTCAAAAAGTCTCCCCATCGGGCTTTAAATAGGCTGAGTGGGGCTTTAAATTTGAACTTATCGGGGCTTCACACGGCCGTGTGGAATTTCCACACGCCCGTGTGAAGTTTCTGTCTTCCTAAAAAATTACTTCACACGGCCGTGTGGAATTTCCACACGCCCGTGTGAAGTCTCTGGCTTGTTGGAAAATGATTCACACGGCTGTGTGTTAATTCCATACGCCCGTGTGAATTCTCTGGAAACTTGATCTTCGGCAGAAAATGCACAGTAACTTACCGAAACGCTCCCGAATATGTTGTTCTTCATCGAGGCCATTGAATTGGGCACACAATCAATGGTAGATCGTGCCGATTGCTTCAAGTCTCCTTCTTGGTGAAGTTCTCCTAGGCTACACGAGTTAGACTTGTTGTGAATGTGACTGCCTTTGTGCCCCTCCAAAGGAGGTTGGCACACACTCACAAGTCCAAGTTCGTGCCTTGTTCCTTGCTTGGTCCGAAAACCTCCCAACAACGGCGAACACGACCTAACTTTGTTCTTCTTTTCCAATTTGGCTCCACAAACCTACAACGTACAAGAATACACAAATGCACACTATTTAGTGATAAAATCTGATAAAAGAGATGCTAATAGTAAGATAATAACGCTTCGCGTCACTATAACACAAGCACTTATCATGTTCCTATGGCAAAGGGATAAATGTGGCATTCCTTGCAAGCATGCTTTGACAGTAATTGCATTTTAGAAGTCAAATCCACTTGATTATGTCTCAGAGTGGTTCAAGAAGGAAATATACTTGAAGACATATCAGTACCATCTTAATCTCGTCAAAGGAAGAATGCTTTGTTCACCTCCTACATATGAAGAGGGTTCATTGCTAGCACCTATGGTCAAAAGGATGCTTTGTTCACCTCCTAAGAAACGTAAGAGAGAACCATTGAAAGGCTAAAATAGAAGTCTAAAAAAGTTTACAAGGCAAGGCAGGGTCATGTGGTGCACATTTTACTATGCTTAGGGTCACAACAAGTCAGGGTATGCATAAAGAGCTGCACATGTAAGTTTCTTAATTATTACCTCTCTTTTGTAATATTAGTTTGCTCATCATAATCATTATGATTATGTAGTTGTTAACTGATAACCATCAGGGTGAGCTACCTACATAAGGGAATGTTGCTTCTCCAAGTGGGTAAAAGGAAAAAACAAAACAAAAGTTGGTGATGCCCAAGCCTAAGAGGATAAAGATGTTGTTGCATCAAAGGAGGTAAAAGCCAACCCACCTGTTAATTATGGTCGAGTGACCACTCTGAAAGTAAGAATTAATTCATTACATGAGTTGGCTATATGAAGGAATAATTTACCCATTATTCTATTGGTGAAATATGTAAGTCACATTTATTAAATATGCTAACTTGGTGAACCGTGCAATAAATAAATTTCATACTTCACATATTCTTATTAATATGATAACTGTGTGTTCTAGGGTGCTCACATGGTGCATCTATTGTTGGAAGGGAAGTGGTACACAATATTCTTTCCTCACCATCAGTGAATTGCTAGTAATTACTTTCCCTATTTTTTAACCCTTATCAATTAGCTTGGCATTGAACTATTTGTTGCTAATATATGTTGTTGGTGGTTATAATTGTTAGAATCTCAGGTTAAGCAGTATTGTTGAAAAGAAAAACTAGGAAGGAAAACCAACTCATCAGACATCTAAAATAATGGAATTTCCAACACAACAAAGCATAACAGATGCTCCAATAGAAGTGAGTCTTTTACCTTAAAGCAATGAAATAGTTCCCTTGGATGGGTCTGATCCCCTGGGGTTTTTTATTCTTTATTTTTTTTTTTGGTTTGAAATTGTAGAAATGGCATCATTCCTAATGACATGCAAAGATGTTTTTTTTTTCTTTTTGTTAATTGCATGTCATTTTGTAACAAAAAAATTGGTTATTTTGTCGAGGATCAATGAACATGGAATTCTTGTAATCTCTACATGAAGAATTTAGTTAAATGTCCAGTTGTCAAATTGTGCAATTGATAAACTGCTTGTAATGACTGTAATGAACAATGAAGTTGGACTATTCATTTGTCAAATTGTTTGTAATAACTATAATTGTCAACTATTGTTTGAATGGTTTGCCATAAATTGTGATTTCATAATCTTCATGGATAAATTCATAATTGTATGTTTATTGAAGATTGCATGTTGAATGTCATTATAAGGAATAAAAAACTTTATGGCAAACCTTTCATTAACATATTGATAAAAAATCTTAAAAATATGAGCCTAAAAGTGTACAAAATTTTGCAAAACCTATACAAAATTCATGCAATTTTTAACAAATTTCCCAATTTTCGTAAAACATCTCAAGTATTAGGCCAAATTTGGTAGAGAAGGTCTTCTACAAATAGGCCTTATTTTTCCTCTCACATATAGTTCCTTCCTTCCTTCAATGGACGTGTTCTACTTACTGTGTGATTCATGCTGCACTCCAGAACCCAGGGGTTTGAGTTTGTGCTAGTCGGAGGCCGATGTGGGATGAGTCTGAGTGGGAGGGAGAGGGTGATTATGGTGAGCCTCACCACATGTTAAGGCTTCAAGTTATGATTAGGGGATTAAGGCTTCAAGTTACCGTTGGGAAAGGGGGAGAGGTGGAGGATGGGTGGAAGAAAGACATTCGAATCCAGTTATAAATGTGTGAAAAAGGATCCTATAAGATTATTCACGTTAAATGTTTTTTATTTTTTCATTTTTAATAATATTACAATGAAAAAAGTCATGTCAGCCAAAAAAAAGGCCAAAAGTAACTCCCACTACCTTAATATACTTGATTGACCCAAATCAAAAAGGTAAAAGGATGAAAAGGATATAATTATAATGAAGGGACTAAAAAAAGCAGAGTTGCATAAGTAAAAGTACCATTTAGGGTATTACACCTTTAATTAACCAAATTTTAAGTTAATTATTTATTAATCAAGATTTCAGAGACTTAAGTTTGAGTCCTCAGTAATAACCGCAACAGCAATCTTATTAATGGACAAAAATGCCATTTGTGCATCAGCCTTAAAGGCTACGACATAATTAACATTTTCCTTCTTCCAAACTTGAATAAATGTTAGTTTTTCAATAGTAGTTCAAATATACACTGTGAATGAAGCATATAATAGACATTGTTTATTCCACTCAAATTTTTATTATTACATGTATTAACTCACATACAATTAATGGTGAGATATTAACGGCCTTTTCAAAGAATTTATGAGAAGTAGAAGAATTTCCGGTAGCTTGATGCTTAAATACCTATTCAAGATTTTTTTTTCCCAGCCTGCATTGTTAATGTTATTAAGATGCCTTCCTCTCTAATTATTGTTAGCAACGCAAAGCTAAATGCCTGATTTAGGAGGGGGTGGGGGATCCGAATATAACATTGGAAAGAAAAACCAGACTATCTCCCCAAGAACTATTAATTACATATTGCCCTATGAGTGCAAGTTGAGATTGAGAGAATTTGTTGTTACATACCTGGCACATTCAGTTTTTTCATCAATGTTCATCTGCAAGGAGCCCCCATCAAATGCAAGAATAGGTTTTACACCATGGTGAACTAATAGATTCACTTTATGCATGCAATAATTAATAAGCCCAAAAAATTTAGAAAAAAAATCATATTTAATAAAGGCATATAGATGGTTGAATTTAAGAATTTAGTCAATTAAAAGAAAGAATATATTTTGCATATTTCCAATTCAAGAAAATTAAGCTTTTAGATTCTTCCATTTATAAAACATAAACCATACTGCTCAAAAAAATATGTAACATCCTAGATAGATAAATAGTTTGAGAAATAACGTAAAATTACCAAACACCAACTTGATGCTTGATTAACTATTCATATGCTTGGTAATCTACTTCTAAATTCATATTACTATTCATTAATTGTTAGCTCTAATCATAAATTTAAATAAAAATCTTTTAAGTTCCAACATGAAAGTGGCTTTCAAATAAGAAGACAACTAGAGTTAGAACAAGTCAAGTGAAAACTTGTTGGTAAATGATATAAACATAAGTATTCATGCCTCTAACATCAACAATCATGGTAAATGCAAATGCAACCAACAAAAATCTAGTTAGTATCATTATACTATATGGAATGCACGGCTTATGAACACCTATGAGATTTAGATAGTAGTCAACAAAATAAAAATAACGTTGATTGTAGCTTATAAAGCTTATAAGGAAGCCAGTAATTGATGTTCTTTTTGTCGATTTATTTTTCATTAATTTGGTTCTTTTTTTTCACTTATCTTTGTATGAGATTTGAGGATATCTTATGATAATGTAAAAAAATTTGTCTCAAAAACTAACATTTGGAGATGTTACACTACTCAATCAGGTCTGAAGAAAGAAAGTGAGATTTCAACCCATCTGATAAACTAAATTAATGAACCAAACAATGATGGGTTATTGTACAACTCCAGTGAAAAACCAATCTAGTAGAAGGTTGCCTAGTGTTTATTATTGAAATCAAATACTAAAATATATCATTTAATTAAAAAACCATTTGTTTCTACAAACTTGACTTTTCTTAAATAAACATATGCATTTGTCAATAATTTTAATGATGATGATGATGATGACGACGCAATGCAATACTGTAAATAAGATGGGGATTGGATTTGAGGTTACTGATTCAAGGTGGAAAGGGCCTTGATTGACTTCAGCAATGGAAGCAACCCTTGGATCTCCGTCTTTCGATACTCTTTATTAACTGATGACAAAATGAGGAGGATCGTTGGGAAAGATGATTAACAAATACAGGAATCCATGAGAGAGAACAAGTAGACAATGGTAAGAAGGAGACTTGGGCTACATTAAAAGCACTTTATTATGGTATTTGATATATATTAAAAATGATAAATAAAAAAAAAGGATTTTATATAAAAAAAAAAAAAGTGGATACTTAGGTAGAAAGCCTCTCGGTTTCATATAAGTATGTTGGATTTAAAAAAAAAAATTAAAAGTTAATATTTAGGACCTTAATTTATATTATATTTCTAATAAGACGTAAATGATAACTTAAAAGAATTAATATTTATTAGCTTTTCAAATTTAAATATAAATTTGATTGCCTATGGAATTGTATTTGTAGTAAAAATCCTTTTATTGTTATATATATATATATATATATATATATATATATAGAAAGAGTTGAATCATTCATAGAAACCCTCATGATTTCCCAGATAGACGTGACATGATCTTTAAAATAAAATAATTTGCGGCCCTTACCAGTACTTGATGTTTTCATCACAAGGAAAATCTAAACCTGCAGATACTTCCGAGTCAAATAAGCTGGTTGACAATTATCTTCATTTTTTACTCAATTCTTTTTATTTTGGCTGCGAATTTTCTTTTATGCCAAAAAGGTTGGTTCTTTTGCATGGTTTTAATTTATTATTTTTCCTCTAATTACATGCATGTATCATTGTGATTCCCTTTTATTTCATTTTGATTTATTATTTCCTTTTAGGCTGTGCATCATTTGGTAGAATGGTTTTAAAAATAAAAAAGATTAAATAAAGAAAAAAGGACAAATAAAAAAAGGGCACTTGCTTTGGAGCACCTGCAATTTACAAACATTGTGAAACCTAAAAGACGTTTAGCTTGTCACAAATCACTAACACTCTTCCATTGCTAACTAAAAGCAAATCGGTGACCTTTTACAACCACATTTGGGAGAATAATTAAAATGAAAGAAAACCATTTACAAGGTGACCAAAGACGTATACACATACACATAACACCATAAAGTTTGAAGTAGCATAGAAACAATTATATTTTAGCTTGATATAGAGACTTGGACACAGGAATTTGTTGCTTTAGATCACTGTGATCCATCTTGCATTATGCACTAACTTGCTTTAGATCACTGTGATCCATCTTGCATTATGCACTAACTTGCGCAAGCAAATGGGGGAAAAATTAGGTTACCACGCTTCATTAGTACATTATGATTTACAATGGCTCATTACCAAAATGTCTTGGGTACTGTCTCTCGAAGACTAAATTAATCCTTTAACTTGAAATTTTATTTTTATTTTATTTTTATTTTTTTTGTGTGTTTTAGTGCCAGTTGGATAAAAAAACACAAATCCTCCATATGGTCATGAACTAGAACTCTCTTCTACCAATCATGCATGCCATGTTGAGCTAAATCTAATCCATGCCTCTTTAACTTATTATTACTAGTTTGCAAGTCTAGCATCTTCCCTAGCACCATTGCTTGTCCATTACTTAATTTCACAAAATTTATTGTTTACAGCATTTTGAAGCAGAATCCTTCCTGAAACATTGGAAAGATAGTATATTAGTAGCAATTTTTTTTTTTATTATTTTTTTAGGAATAGCTCAAAGAGCTAATTTTATTGATAGAGGAAAAAATACAAGCAGTTTTAAAGGTTACAAACCAAGAGGAAGAAAAACACCTACACTACAAAAAACAAACACCAATCTCAACAACAAACAAAAAAAACACACAAAATCAGGAGAGAAAACCGGCATGACAGATGCCCTTCATAATCCATCTCGGCAGGTCCCTGCCCTGGAAAAACAGTGTAAACGCATGCAGATTGATAGAGAACGTAACCAACTTAAAAGCAGGGTCAACCCATTTAAATGGAATAACATGGATATTAGCTCCAACACCTTGAGCTAAAAGGATGTTAATTTTGGATACTCAACGCAGGAGTAAATCGTCCGTAACACCTGTGAAAATTCGATAACAAAGAAACTTCATCACCAATTGCTATAGTACCTAAACCAAAAGCGCAAAAAAGGATGCACCCTTTATATTTCTCGCTCCATCATAAAACATAAGTTTTTCAACCCAACATCCAGAAAACTACATGTGAACTAGATCCCTTTACAAAATCATTTCTAGAAGGGCTTGATGGAGACTATCAATACGTGTTTGTAACTAATCATGTATTCACACTCCACCATGCAAAATAAAACCAAACGTTTGGAAAAGATGAGGATCACTACAAGAAATTGCAACAATGTGTGACAAAAAAAAAAAAATCAAAATGTATAGCAAAAAACGACCATCTAAGAACATCGTAAAATGTGTCTCAAAATTTTGAGACTTTACATGTAATTGGTTTGTGACACATTATTTGCAACAATCTATTGACATTGCAAAATGTGTCGCAAAGGTTAATAATAAAAAACTTAAATTTCTCAACATCTAAAAGGTGGTTTTGATTTGTGAGTAATTGCAAGACAACTCCTCCATAAACACCTTATTATCAATCCTCTACCTTCACCATTAACTTTTTTCACAAGTTTTAACCATTTTTTGACAAATCAAGCATAATTATTTAGTATTAGTACCTCCAAAACTTTATTTTTGGTAATTTAAGTTGGTATGTCTCTCTCTCCTCCCCTCTCTCTTGAATTTTTTTTTTTTATGGTTTGATTTAGTGTATTTAGCAATTTTTGGTGATTTGAGTTATGAGTGTTGCATTAATTGACTTATGTTATATATTATTGACTGAAATTAGTAATGATTATAGTATTACTATATTACTTTGCATCATTTGTTGATTCTATGAGTTAGAAAACCACGCTCCTTCAATTTATTCATACATTGTTTCCTATAAAATGTTTTCAATGTTAATATTATTATTACACTTAAATTATTCAATATAAATACCGTTTTCCCTCCATTTTAAGCTAAAAAAATAGATTGAAAAAATGAAACCAATCTGAATCTCCCAATTGAATTAACACTAAAAAAACCAATTACTACAGCACAACAATAACCTGGTTCAGTACTGATGAAAGTGAAGTGTTTTTCAATATTAATAAATTAAAAAAACAATTATTAAATATATTAGTTTAAAAAATAACATTTTTATAAAAATAACAATACTATTTATTTCCAAGTAATTTTGTTAGTGAAGTGTTTATAAAAATTACACTAGATAAAAATTCAAAACAAAAACATTTCCATGTCTATATGCCTCTCCAACCAGGGGTAATAAAAGGATGAAAATAAACTTCTCCTTATTTAAGGACCAGAACAACAAAAATTTATGAATATTTTGAGGGCTAATTGCGGATTTTCACTAACAAACAACAACAACACTAATAATAATAATAAGGTTTCATTCCATTTTCTTTGATCCTCCCATTCCTCATCCCACCCGTTCATCTCTCGCCCTCCCTTTCGGCAACGGCGGCACATTCACCGGCGCCGACCCATGCACAGGCAGCACAGCCCTCCCAATCCCGCCACCATCAAGACTGATCTCCCCCGAGGCCGGCGCTAGCGCTGACGCTGCCGCTGGCAGCCCCCTGTGAACCATCGGTCTGTCTTCAACAGAGGCGAGTAGGGCCGATAACCCAATCGTCTCCTAGGGGAAAGGGTTGCGACGACAGCTAAGAGAGTAAGAGCGATCGTGTACCTCGGAGAGGATCGGAGGGGAGGATGAAGGGTTGGAGTGGTCATCAGAGGACCAGACGACGTCGTCTTCATCGAGCTCGAGGGGATTGGAGTCCGGATGCTTCAAGACTCCGAGGAATCGGAGCAAACTCTTGTGACGGAACGGCGCAGACGGTATTCTTACCGGGGTAGCGTGATTCTCATCACTAAAGTCCCTCCTCCAAACTAAGCCTTTCTTTGGCGCACTGTTCCCTCTTCTTCATTGTCCTTCTCTTCGTTGTCTCCCATCTCTGATCTCCGATCTCCCTTCGCTACCGCCTTTCTTTGGCACCATTCCCCGCTTTCGCTTCCTTATTCTGGTCATTTTTAAACCGTAATTACTGTCCATGTTCACTTGTCCATTTTGCTCAGTTTTGAAGGTTTAATCTGTAGGAAATATATATATATACTATCTGTATAGCATGCAAATACTACAAGTTAAGACTGTAGAAATGAAAATGCAATTAAAACACAGAAAATAATAGTTAGAAATTTCCAGCCTGGGGTAGGCGTGCGTAAGCACTGCCCTAACGCTGAATTGGCCTCCCTCGTGCAGGATTTTCTGGCCTCACTCCAAGCGCAGGATACACTAACCCAGGAAGGAAGCACTCTCGTAGCCTAGCACGTTCGGCCTCGAGATATCCCAAGCACACCCGCAAGATTCAGGCAAAGGACAGCAGAATCAGAACAAGAATATTTGAGTTTTTCCAGGCACACAAAGAGCACACCCGGAAGAAGGAGAATTTGAGAGAAAGAAGTAAGGAATTGTGTGTTTTGCTTACAAAGTTTGGGCATGAATTTATAGCCAAGAGATCAATGCAACTCTTTCAAATAAGCAATGTGGGACTAAAGGAATGAGAGGGTTTTTGGTTTGAGTGTATTAGCATGTGGGACCAAGTGGGATCCATAGGACCCACATCCAACAATCCCCCACTACACTCATAACCTAAATACGACAAATCAACAATAACAAATGCAATCAAGAATTCTCAGAGGATAATCAATCAAAAGTAAATAACCAAAAAGTAATGAAGGAAAGAACAGCCTGAACCTTGGGATTTCACTCGATCAAGCTAAGGTGTCTTTGAAGACTTGAACCTTAACTTTTCATTAGAGTTTCCAACTGATAGAGACAGAGATAGTAGTGAACTGAGTTCTTGAACTACAACTCCTTGAATCAGAATTCAACTTTAATGATGATTTCGTGATTGTACTTGGATAAACAGGGTTGGCGCGTTATTGGCCATGCGCTCGATATCAATTCATGGAGATTATTAGAGAGTTAGCCCGCTGACTCTCATAGCTGCAGCCTGACAGCTATCTCCATATAGGTGAGATCTCCAGAGATATTTGTAGTGCTATATCTCTCTTAACCAGCCTTTGATCTCATTAAGAGCTATGCTCAATCTTTTCACCACTACATGAGAGCACACGTCATAGGAATGGGGTAAAAATATTCAGGGTGCTCTCCCAATCAACCAATCAAATAGCTTCCCTTTGAACTTCTATCCTGGGATCTCCATTCAAAGAAGTAGGGTCACTATTGTTATTGACCTTTATGGGCTTAGCCCCATTCCCCTCGATGCCTCGGCTATCATTTGTCTCGATAAGCCTTTAGTCAGGCAATCTACTAGATTTAGCTCTGACTTTATGTAATCAATGCTCACAACGTTGTGCTTCAAATGTCTCCATACTGACTTGTGGCGGATCCGCATATGCCTGTTCATTTTATCGTTAGTACTTTCACGCTTGCACAATTCAATAGCAGATTTAGAATCACAATGTATAGCAATAGGAGGCATAGGAGAAGACATAACAGGAATTTCAGAAAGTAAATTTCTAATCCACTCAGCCTCTGTACATGTAGAATCAAGCGCAATCAATTCAGCTTCCATGGTGCTCCTAGCATTGAGCTTCTGCTTAGCAGATTTCCATTGGACAGCTCCTCCACCAAGTAAGAATACTTGGCCTGAGGTTGATTTAAGATCGACTGAGTCAGATATCCAATTGGCATCTGTATATCCCTCTACCACACTAGGAAATCCAGAATACCTCAGTCCAAATGACATAGAGCCTTTTAAGAATCTGAGAACCCTCTCAAGAGCATACCAGTGTTCTTGATTTGGGTTACTGGTATATCTACTCAGTCTAGATATAGAATACGCAATGTCAGGTCTAGTTCTGTTCGATAGATACATCAGGGATCCTATGATCTTAGCATAGAGATCCTGATTCACAGGTTCACCTTTGCTCTTCTTAAGGTGCACACTGGGATCAAAAGGTGTAGCAACAGGTTTACAATCCAGATATCCATATTTCTCCAACACTTTCTCAGTGTAATGAGATTGGGATAAAGTGATGCCATATACTGATCTAGTAAGCTTGATTCCTAGGATAACATCAGCTTCTCCTAGATCTTTCATATCAAACTTACCGCTCAGAAAGTTCTTGACATCACAGACAAGATCAAGATCAGAAGCAAAGATAAGCAAATCATCAACATACAAGCATACAATAACACATTTGCCATCTACTAATTTACTGTAAACACACCTGTCATAGTTGTTTACAACAAATCCATAAGAGATGATTGTAGAGTCAAACTTGGCATGCCACTGCTTAGGGGCTTGCTTCAATCCATAAAGAGATTTTACAAGTTTGCAAACCTTATGCTCTTGTCCGGGGACAACAAAGCCTTCAGGTTGCTCCATGTAAATTTCTTCCTCTAAATCACCATTCAGGAAAGCAGTCTTTACATCCATCTGATGGATTTCAAGACTGAAAGAAGAGGCAAGTGCTACAAGAATCCTAATGGTGGTGGTGCGAGCAACAGGTGAGTAGGTGTCAAAGTAATCAAGTCCCTCTTTCTGTTTGAACCCTTTTGCAACTAACCTGGCCTTGAACTTTTCAATGGATCCATCAGGTCGCAACTTCTTCCTGAAGACCCATTTATAGCCCAAAGGTTTACTCCCAGGAGGCAGGGAAGTAAGAATCCAGGTGTGGTTACTCATGATTGAGTGGTACTCATCATCTACAGCTTCTTTCCAGAAAATTGAATCAATAGAAGCCATAGCCTCCTGATAAGTGGTAGGAGTATCCTCAATCATGAAGGTGACAAAATCATCACCTAGGTTCCTTTCTACTCTACCTCTTTTACTTCTTCTAGGTTCCTCTACAGGAATAGGAACTGATCTAAAAGTGGAGCTAGAGGTCAGAGGTACAGAAGGAGTGGGACAGGAGGCTGATCTCAGAGGGAAAAGGTTCTCAAAGTAGACAGCATCTCTAGCTTCAATGATGGTGTTTCTAGCTATTTCACTCACCTCTGAGTTAATAACTAGGAATCTTCCAGCATTGCTATCTAGAGTATACCCTACAAACACTGCATCTAGGGTTTTAGGGCCTATCTTCCGGGTTCTAAGATCAGGGATCTTAACCTTAGCTAGACACCCCCACACTTTGAAGTAGTTGAGCTGAGGGGCTCTTCCTTTCCAAAGTTCATAGGGTGTTGTGTTACGGTCCTTAAAAGGAATCCTATTCAGAATAAAGCAAGTTGAGAGCAAAGCCTCCCCCCACAAGTTCTCGGGTACACCAGAACTTAATAGCATGGCATTTACCATGTCCATCAGTGTCCTGTTTTTCCTTTCAGCAACCCCATTAGACTCAGGAGTGTAAGGAGCAGTAAACTCATGCACAATCCCATTCTGTTCACAGAATGAAGACATAGCATTAGAAGTGTACTCTCCACCTCTATCAGATCTAAGAACCTTAATAGTCTTGCCTAGCTGGTTCTCAGCTTCGACTTTAAAAATCATGAACTTGCTAAGAGCCTAATCTTTGGATTTGATCAGGTAGGTATAACAGAATCGGGAATGATCATCGATAAAGGTAATAAAATAGCGGTTTCCCGCTCTGGTAGGAGGTCTACAAGAATCACAAATATCACTGTGGATCAAATCAAGAACTTCATAATCACGGTGAATGCGAGGAAAAGGTTTTTTGGGTAATTTGGCTTGAACACAGATTTGACATTTAGAACTTTGATCAATTTTGGATTTAGGAATCAGTTCAAGGTTCATCATTCTTCTAATGGATCCAAAGTTCACATGACCCAATCTTCCATGCCAAAGATCACAAGACTCAATATTCAAAGCGACAGAAGAAGAATAAGGATAATCAGAACTTTCATTAACGGATAAATCAGAAGGTTCACAAACATTGAGCTTGAACAGACCACCAGATACAAAACCTTTACCAACAAAAAGATTACTCCTGGAGATTACAAGGCGATTTGACTCAAGTACAATTTTAAAACCAGACTGAATCAAAAGGGAACCACTGATCAGATTTTTCCTAATGTCGGGTACATGCTGAACGTCTATCAGGGTGAGAACTTTTCCAGATGACATCATCAAATCAATCCGTCCTCTCCCTAACACGTGTGCTACTGAGCCATTTCCAAGAGTCACACATCCTCCACTTGAGGCTTGATAAGTGGAAAACCAGAAACGTTCAGCACAAACGTGGACGTTAGCACCAGAATCAAGAAACCACTCTAGGTTTTGACAAGTCAGATTGACAGAAGGAATGAAGGAAACTGACCTAAAGAAAGTCCCAGAGGAAGGTTCACCCATCTCAAGCACATTTACTTGTGGTTTGGATGGACCAAGATTTTTGCTGACAGGTTCAGTTTTGCGGAAGAAACAGTCACGAGCGACATGGTTTGTCCTACCACAAACAAAACAATGTTTAGGACTTCTCTCAAAAGGTTTAGGAGCAGAAGATTTAGGTTGCTGAGAGTTTTGAGAACGAGAGTGGGTTGGCTTGCCCTTGGCCTTAAAAGGTTTCCTTTAGGGGAAAACTGGCGACCTCTATCAGAAGAGTGGGAAGTCCTAGAGTTTTTAGAACTATTAGGGCTAC
Organism: Dioscorea alata; assembly: GCA_020875875.1. NCBI lineage: Eukaryota > Viridiplantae > Streptophyta > Magnoliopsida > Dioscoreales > Dioscoreaceae > Dioscorea > Dioscorea alata. The sequence goes on from CM037011.1 coordinate 6,341,952, forward strand.
CACTATGTTCTGCTAAATAAACTCTACCCTTCTGAGAATCTACACCCTTAGAGAAGATCCGGTTGGCTTCCTCAATTCTAATGGTGTTGTAAACTCCTACAAGGTTCAGGGAATCAATCTTGTGTCTAAGTCCATTTGCAAAGCCTGACCAAGAAGGTGGTAGCTTGTTCAGGAGAATGGACACAATATGGCTCTCATTGTACATGGTACCACACTTCTCTATGGCACTGAGGTAGTCCTGAAAAGTATGAATCTGATCTCCCATTTCCACCCCATCTACCATCCTGTAGTTCTCAAACTTTACCATCCTCCTTTTCTAGGGCACTCCATATATCCTTTTCAAGACGATCAGAAAGAATGCTAAGAATTCTATGGCGGCAGTGGAAATCGATCTCTTCAGGAGTTTTACTAGGAGCTAAGGAGCTAGAGGTTTGGTCTACAATTGAGATGGATAATCGGCGAAGTCCACTAGGATCAAGATCAGAGGAGTCAGAATCAGGGGATAAAGTGAGGGCTGTAGATACTCCTAAGGTGTACAACCAAAATTCAGCATGATGTTTCCACCTCCTAAAGTTCACCTTACCGTCAAACTTGACAGGTTTACACGAGGTATCAGATTGTGCATCCATGTGTGTGTAGTGTACGTTAATCAGGTCCAAAGTCTACTAATGTGACACAAGCAATTTTAGGGTTTCAGAATTTAAGTAAATAAATAAATTGCAGAAATACAGTACTGTAGAAACGTACGCATGAAAATATGAGATACAATATTATATGTATGAATGTAGTATGCAGGAATTTTACATATAAAATACAGTATACAAGATTTCTACGTACAAGAATACTATGAATAGTATTATACTTACAAAATACAATATAGTAGAATATGCTTTCAAAATACAGAACTATACTTGTAGCTAAACAGATTATGTATAAGACAACAATTCAGCGTTAGAATGTAGGAAATATATATATATACTATTTCTATAGCATGCAAATACTACAAGTTAAGACTGTAGAAATGAAAATGCAATTAAAACACAGAAAATAATAGTTAGAAATTTCCAGCCTGGGGTAGGCGTGCGTAAGCACTGCCCTAACGCTGAATTGGCCTCCCTCGTGCAGGATTTTCTGGCCTCACTCCAAGCGCAGGATACACTAACCCGGGAAGGAAGCACTCTCGTAGCCTAGCACGTTCGGCCTCGAGATATCCCAAGCACACCCGCAAGATTCAGGCAAAGGACAGCAGAATCAGAACAAGAATATTTGAGTTTTTCCAGGCACACAAAGAGCACACCCGGAAGAAGGAGAATTTGAGAGAAAGAAGTAAGGAATTGTGTGTTTTGCTTACAAAGTTTGGGCATGAATTTATAGCCAAGAGATCAATGCAACTCTTTCAAATAAGCAATGTGGGACTAAAGGAATGAGAGGGTTTTTGGTTTGAGTGTATTAGCATGTGGGACCAAAGTGGGATCCACAGGACCCACATCCAACATAATCTACTGGATGCTATGATCTCTTTGGGTCCATGTTACATTTATTTCATTTTATTACTTTTCTCCAATGCATCATTCCTTACAATTTACGATCAAATTCTAGTGTTATCAGAATTGTTTTTATTATGATTAGGACCACTGATTATGAACTTACTACAAAAGAAAAATGAATGTTGATCTCGTTTTTGTCTAGTTTGCTTCATTTTGAAGATTTCAATTATGTTGTGATTTATTGGGCTGTGTAGATTTCAGTGAAGTGTATAGGAATTTAATTGAGATTTAACTGTCCATTTCGCATGATACCATATCATATGGCATAGTTCAATATAATATTTTATCGAGTTCTTGTGATTTCTACTGTCTTCTTGGTTTTTTGGGAAAAATAATTAAGAAGCGGCACCATTTATCTCTGTTATACATTTAATCCTGTTTGATAAAAATATGATGAAATTTTGAATTAGTTCAACATGAATTGATTCTCTTACTCTTTTTAAATTTGATTTTATGTGAAACATATAGTTTGTTGGGTGTTTCTTTTTAGGATTTATGATTTTGAATGTTTATCATGGATGAGAAATAGCATCCAAATTCCATTGTATTTGAAGGTTTCCAAGCTACATCGGGGCTTGTGAATGATAGAGATGCATGTAATGTCATGTTTCACATGCCAGTGAGACCAGCACCAAAATAGGTAACAAAATTCAGTGATATATCATTTTATAGCAACTGCAATATTTTTTTATGTATAAGACATAAACTTTTATCACATTAGTTTAGCATATTTCAAGCTTACTAGCAACAAGCAGGCTTCTGATTTACGTGCAATTCAACCTCCATCATCTTCATGTGCACCCAAAGAAATACAAAATTTAATAAAAATTGAATTATTTTAGATTTTGATCTGGTGGTTTTTGTGATTCGTTTTTTACCTTGTTTAAATTGTGAAAATTTTTGAGAATTAGAGGGTTTGTGGATTGATCTTGTTGTTGATTTGGTTTTTTGTTGTTACAGATCTTTGATTGTCTTCATTGATTTGAAGGATCATTTGAATTTATAGTTCTCATCGATGGTTTTGAATCATTTTTGGATTTACTCTGTTTTTAATGAAGTTTTTTTTTTTTTTTTAATTTAGGTTTTGGATTTTCAAGGTGAGATTTTTTTTGCAACTCTAGTTTAACAAATTAGTTCTAGTTTAATTGACAATTTTAACTAAGAATTAAAGTGAAGCATTTGGTATTTTGTATCATTCTTATAACTAAATATATTCAAAATTTTGACTCTTTGAAAGGAGAGCGCTAGTTTATATATATATATATATAATTTTTAGAATTATTAAAGTCAATCAAAGCATAATATAATGTCAAACAAAACAATTCTTAGAAGTCTAGAACTACTCAAGTTTATCATATGCATATTCTGTTTTCATAACTCATAAATTCTTCAATATCATCATTCTCCTCTCCTAAGCTAGCTTCAACTCCACTAGATTTATAACCCTCAAGCTCCTCCTCAGGTTCGTCATCTATAATTCTTGGCCTAAAAGTTGAAGCTTTAGCACTTGTGCTTGCTCTTGTTGCTTGTGACCTAGTGTTCTTTTTTTCTCCAACCCAGATGCCCTAGCCACTTCACCTCATGTCAAATCATCATCTTCAAAGACTAACTCTTTTTTAGCATCTTGTGTTGCCAAATTGTCAACATTAGCTCCCATTTCTCCAACTAGCCATTCATTACAATCATCAATGTCATCTAGAGAGATGGGATCAATGAAATTTTGCATCTCAAAATGAGCTTTCAGATTCTAATTGTACCTGATATAAACCAAATCATGTAATCTTTGATGCTCTAATCGATTTTGCTTTTTAGTATGAATCTGTTAAGAAGAAGGCAAGAGCATAAAGTAAACATACATAGTTCATATAAAAACTCATAAAAATAAACAATTAGATGTAAAATATAACTTTTAAAAATAAACAACTTACTTGTTCAAATACACTCCAATTGCGTTCACAACCCGCTACACCACAAGTTAAGCTTAAAATTTTGATGGCCAATCGTTACAAATTAGGGCCTGAATTTCCAAATAAACTCCACCATTCAGCTGCAAAAGTAAAAAAAATTTCCATTATTAAAGATGGTCAACTTCGTAGAATCTATAACAACATAAAAGATTTAGAAAATATTTACTCGCCGGGAGATTTTATACTCCTTGTTCTAACGGCCATTGGATTTCCGAATTGACCCTCTGCTTTCTTGTATATTGATAGTTCATTCATAATCTTATCTTACGAATTAAGATCCGGTACTAATCTTTCAATTGTCTTATATAACCCATTTGTAACTTCTTCATCAAACTCTAGAGCTGGGTTTCCATAAAAAAATTCAGGATTTAACATGTGGCCAGCTGCATGTAATGGATGGTGAAGCTGACATTCCCATCTACAATCTATAATCTCAAATATTTTCTTGTACTTATCTTCTTTTTTATCAAAAGACTTACTTAAAGTCTCTTTTGCTCTATCCATTGCCTCATATATATATATATATATATATATATATCCCATGGCCAGTTTCTTCTCATTATTAAGTAATCGGAGAACTCGAACAAGAGGACCCATAACCTTCAAAATATACACTACAAGATTCCAGAAGGATGGCATCAAAACAATTCCAGTTGCTCTTTTTCCCTTGGGGTCTCTTGCCATCTTGCTTTGTGTCCAATTATTTGATGTGAACATGCATCTAAGATGTTGCTTTTGTTCATGAATCTTTTGCAATGTCAAAAATGAAGTAGCAAACCTATTAATACCATGTTTCACCGATTCTTGCTTCTTTGTAAAAGACCTCAACATGTTTAAGGAAGTAGTGTGGTTGTAAATATAACCAACTAGAAAGATTGCTCTTTCTATTGTTTTCTTTATTCTTAGGATCTTTCCTATGTCTTCCAACATAAGGTCAATACAATGGGCAGCACACGACGTCCAGTACAAATGCTTCCTTTTTGGCTCTAGTAACTTCCCTGCCAACATTTAAAAAAAAAAGACTAAAATTAGATTTTCTTCTGCCAAGGAAAAAAAAATTTAAGTAAAAAACAGTCAACAAACATACTTGCCAAATGATAAGTGCTCGTGTATAAGTAATATGAAATATACTTTTCTTACATTGAGCATTACTTTTATCAGATTTTATCACTTATTTGTGTGTATTGTGTGTTCTTTTGTGCATTTAGGGTTGTGGAGACAAGTTTGGAAGAAATGAAGCAAAAATAGATCATGGAGGCAATTGTTAAGGAGACTCTTGAGAAGCAACCCAAGTCTTTATTGCTTTTCTAGGTCTTAGTTTAGTTTCTAGCATGAATAATTATCTAGTGTCAGTGTTTTGATCTTATTAAGTGTGTTCTATGATTTTCTCGTAGATAATTGATGTGTTCGTGTGCTTTATTGTGTTTGGCAAAATTTCAGGTCGTTTGAACGTGTTTGCATGATTCTCTAGTCGTAATTTCATTGTTTATGTAGTCTCTGTACATTGTATGCATATTGCTGAAATTTTCTACGGAGTCTGCTAATTTTTGAGTAATCCAGAGAAGACACATGGTCGATCGTGTGGAATTTCCATACGGGTGTATGTCTCTATTCAGAGCTTGTTTTCTCCATCTAAAAGAACACAGTGCCATGTGAATGCCCCTGTAAATGACCTTGTGAAGGGCACACGGCCGTGTGGATTTCTGCAGAGCTAAAGTTCTCCATCCAGAGAGTCTACAGGGGCGTGTGAATGCCCTTGTGAGTGAGCTTGTGAATTTTCACATGGCCATGTGGAACACTTAAGAGAATTTCTTGAGCTCTAGAGAGGCCACAGGGGTATGTGGGTGCCCCTGTGGCCGGCCTTGTGCTTGGCCAGGTTGGGTACATAGCTGTGTAGAATTTCAACATGATCGTGTGGACTTATTCAGACGTAAATGGAGGAGACACAGGGGCGTGTGACTGTCCCTGTGAATTCCCCTTATGGAGGCACACGGGCACACGGCCGTGTGGATGCATAGAACACAAAAGACCGCGACTCTTCTTTAAATCTATTTGCGCCTTTTCAATTCTAAATGCCTCCACACTCAAAGAACGCTTCTACTCATCTTCCCGACCTTTCCTTCGCCTATTTAAGGGGTTTTAAAGTTGTTTTCCGACCATATTCAAGGTTTTTGAGTTTCATCTTGTTGGTAAGCTTCTTCTTTCCCCTTTACTTTGCCAATCTTGTTTTTTTTTTTGTTTATGTTAGTAGATTTTGCTTGGATTTCATGACTAGAATTCTAGAGAATGAATGTAGAATAAATGTAGATAAATTTGAAACGATTTGTATACACTTTGTTAGTCGATTTGGCTGCACTGTTGTCGAGCTCGAAAGATCCACACGGGCATGTGGAATTTCCACACGGCCGTATGGAATTCTGCAAATTGCTTGTTATGTTTGATTTAATCGATTTTTTTTCGATTTTTGCAAGAATGGCTGCCCGATCAAAATTGGCAAGAATGGCCTTCACCGGAACAACTTGAGTTCGCGATCCCCGAACATTACGCACATTTTAAGCGCTTGTCGAAGCTCAAGTTTAGTTAGTCTCGATTTTTGAACTTGAGCACTTTAAGGGAGGCTCAGTGGGGTGATGAAGTAGCAGACGAGGCTGATGAGCTACTTTCCATGGGTAGTTGGGGCTATTTATTGTCGTTCAGAGAGCCGGCTATCCGCATGTTGACATTAGAGGTGCTCGCCTCGTTTGAGTTCGATAGAGAGTACAACAGCTTTTCAAGCGTCGACGCTATTCAGTTCTCGCGCGTTTGGTCAGTGTTATAGCATGATCATCACTTAGTTTTCAGTCTGACTAAGGTTGTATAATGAGGCCTATACGGACATGGAGGAGTATGAGCAGCTACCTACAGATTACCCTGGCAGTTTCACTACGCAGAGAGCATATCGTATGCTGTGTAGCCAGGGTTAGTATGAGCCAGGGATCTTCAAGGCTACATGCCTCTCTAGACCAGATTACAGATACGTCCACGCCGTTCTCAGCTGATCAGTGAACGGCCGTAGTGACAGTACTGGAGTCCTTAGCTGACAGGAGTTGTTGTACTTGTATTTGATGGTATAGAGCGAGCCACTCCACTTGGGACACATTCTAGCAGAGTACTTACAACATCAGGGACAGTATGCCAGAGTTGCGGTGATCTTCTCTGGCCTATATATTACCAGACTCATCATAGGGATGGGTCTACTCGACTATCGTACCATCGGCCCACGGTTTGGAAGCTATGCGACTGATGAGCATGATGATGAGGTACAGGGACGGAGTCTATATGATGAACATACCCCCACTAGAACCAGCCGAGGGTTCGCTACCTGTTCCTCAGCCACAGCCGTAGCAGATTGAGACAGAGGCACCCCCTACAGCATAGGAGCCCCCTCCAGTGTGGATCTTCTCACCATCTCGAGCCCAAGATCATTTTGAGAGGCTCGAGAGTGCTATAGGGGTGTTGTAGACAAACTTGGCTGAGGTTCGCGCTACTCAGCCTACGAACCACACTGAGGTGATGGCGCATCTCGACCTATTACAGCAGATTCTTGAGCAAGACAGCTCCTCACCGTATGTTGTGAGACCCCGAGCACCACCAGCATCTCCAGTAGCATCACTACTACTAGCAGCACCAGCATCAGCCCCAGTAGAGCAGGACACCGACGATTGAGGCATTTTTAGTTTCTTTGTCTTTATGTTTCTTTGTTATTTTATTTCAACATTTTATTTTGGACTTGTATCACTCCGAAAAGATTCTCCTTCTGAGTTTATCTTATTGCTTTCCAGTTGTATCGAGTTGTATTTCATTTCATTATCTTTATAGATTCGATTTTTATTACGTTTTGTTAAGCTTTACTAAACCCCCTTGTGTATACGTGAAAATGGTTTTTTGAATATGGGAATTGAGGAATAGTCATTGGCACGATTATGTGGCATTTCACATGGCCGTGTGTGCTTCACAACCCATTGGAATTTAACTCTCAATGAATATAGTTCCATCAAACGCAACACTAGGAGTTTAGGGGAGCATTGTTTCAATTACCCACCTTCACACATGTTTTGATTGTTTTATTCCTTTATTGTGCTTGAATACGTACATTGAGGGCAATGTACATCTTAAGTGTGTGGGGGAGTTCACATTACACATGCTTTACACTTATGTGTTCAATTGTTCATGCTCATGTAGCCAATGGCGGTTCACCTTAGTTGCAACGGTTGTATTCTTAAGTTTAGGAGAATTTTTAACATTGCATACCATCATGCTCTAGTTTTTACTTGAATTTTAAAAAATTTTTGCCCGATTATCTCTTGTTGCACTACTCACTTATGAAACTTAGTGGAAACTCAAGTTCAACATTTAAGGGACTAGTTTAATATTAATTTGTTTTGAGTTTTAGCATTGATTTAGTTTAAAAAAAAAAAAAAACTTTTGTAGATATTGTTGGTTTTATTTGTGCATTTGGGCTGGAAAGAGCTACCACCTATGGAGTATAAAGCTACTTTCATAAGTCGGATACTATTTATGCCCTAATGAGAGAAAGAGTTATCTCATGAGATGATTGAAAGCTACCACACCAGTAGAAAGAGCTACCACCTCTAAAGTGTGAAAGCCACCTTGGCGGCCGCCTAGGAATGGGCTACCTTAGAGGATGTATGAAGCTACTACCTTGTTCTTCTTGTATATAAATAAGTCCTTTCTAATAAGAGATTTGAGGAGTACTTTTTGAGTTAACTTGAGTGAGTTTACACACACCTACACAATATCAGGTTTGTTGTCTTTTTAGATTCAAGTTTTTAGCTAGAGCAATGATTTCTTTTATGCAATGTTTAAATTTTCCCTTGCTTGTAGAATACCTCTTTTGCATGCTTTTGGTGAACCTAAGGCTAAGCACTTTCAATTGTTCTTCCTAGATACTTTAATGTTTTATCTTTGCTTGAGAACAAACAAAAACTTAAGTGTGGGAGAGTTTGATAAGTACTCTTGTATAAGTAATATGAAGTATAATTTTCTTATATTGAGCATTACTTTTATCAAATTTTATCACTTATTTGTGTGTATTTGTGTTCTTTTGTGCATTTAGGGTTGTGGAGACAAGTTTGGAAGAAATGAAGCAAAAATAGATCATGGACGCAATTATTGAGGAGACTCTTTGACTAAGCAAGGATTAAGGCACAAGTTGTACACATGTGAGTGTGTGTTAACCTCCAAAGTTCCTAAGTGAATATACAAATTGGAGAGACACAAAGGCAGTCACACTTATAAGGTCCGACTTGTGTAATATTGAAGAGCTTCATCAATGTATTTGAAAGCAAGAGGTGACGTGATCTACCACATGGTTGTGTGCCCAACTGGGCAGCCTCGATGATGAAAATGAAGTCAGGAGCATTATAGCGAAATCCCTGTAGCAGAATCACTGTAGTAAAGTACTATTCATAAGTTACTATAGCAGTACTGTTCACAGAACACAGGAAAATGCAACTTGGAAATCCACAAGGGCGTGTGGAAATTCCACACGGCCGTGTGGATACTGATTTTAGCCCTATAAATACCGCTATTTGATTTTTATTTGGGGATTTTTTTTCTCATCTTTTGGCGATCGACATTGACATCGTTCGGAGGAGAGTTATTCCACAAGTTACTAGGGTTTGGAGAGGTTTTTACGACGTTTTAGGAGTGGTTCTACGTCATCGACATTGACATCCTTCGGAGAAGAGTTATTGGGGGAGCTTTCGACGACAACGATTCGGCGAGGTGTGCCCTAGTCTTGACGGGAGGAGTCCTTGGAAGACGAGACTGCTCTTGAAGACCATCAACACGGACGACGAGGAGGTTATCTTTATGGATTGATTGCGATTATATTCGAATTCATTGTTGATTTTGTATTGTTCCATGGAGAGTTAAACCCCTAGTGGGTGCTTGGACTTGTAAACCCTAGGATGATTTTGTTTCATTGACTTCTATTATAATTCTTTAATTGATGATTTAATTAAGTTTCAATCTTGAATGCTTATTGTGTTGATTTTCCCTTTGAGTGACACTAGGGTTGAGAATCAATCTAGATAATCCATTGAAGGTGTGACAACTTCATTAGGATTAGACTAAGTGAGATTGAAGAGGGTTGAGAGGGTGAGTCAAGAGGTAGCGGAATGTCCCTTTTCCCTTACGATGTGATTTATCATACCTCCATGTTCCAAGAGTTCTTTGTTGTCACAATAGAGTGAAGTGCTAAGAGAGGAACTCCACTGGGACTTAGTTGCACGAGTAACAGAATAAAGTATTGAAGTGAATCTTAGTGTTGGGGCTTAATTGTGACTAGGGATCTTTCGCCTGGACCAAAGGGTTAGATCTATATTAGAGAATAGGGTTTATCACTTGGAGTCCCTAGAACCCCAAGAAGTCCCACACAGTGTGAGGTGTTGAGAGTATTCCTTTCCGCCTGGGTATAGTGTAGAGGGCCATTCACGGTTGACCTTCGGTTTGGGACGATGTATTTTTGGATTTCCACAACTCATTAAACGTCAATTAGGAGGTATAATATTAGTTTTGCACTTGAAAGAATAGTCCTAGGGTGAGCATTGTCAGGGTACTCTATCTTATTCTTGATTACTCTCTCCGGTTACTCTTGCTTGCTTTCTTTTCTCTCTTTTACTTTTCTTTACATTAATATCTCTAGTTCACTCACAATTAGTTTACACTTAGCTAAATAGTAATATCTCTTATTTCTAAACATCTATTCCCTGTGTATTCGACTACCCACTCACCGGGGTATTTTATTACTTCGACGACCCGTGCACTTGCGGAACGCTCACGTAAGGGGTGTGTCACAAAACATAATTGGAACCATTATCAGTAATCACTTGAACAATATTTTTTTTTGCCAATTTTCTCCACAAAATGATCGAGTAATTTTATGACCTTCTCTCCACTCTTCATAAAAGAAGGCCCATCAATAGAGTTTTTTTGTCCGTCCATCCATCAGACATAACTGATCAACCATGTTTTATAGATTCATCTTTATAACCCTTTAGTAAATTCTCTGTGTAAGCTAACTCTTTTTTGAGTAGTTGAACTCATATTTTATAGAAACTTGGAGGCTTCAAATTTGGACCATATCTCCAAATTGCTTCAATCATTGCTTTGAAACTATCTAAATTTGTGACATTGAAAGCAATTCCAGCTTGGTAAAAAAATCTAGCAATGTGTTGAATTGTTCTATCTCTAGCTTCCTTATCACATGCATCATTGACACTTGTTTGTCTAAGTCTTGCATCATTAACATTCAGCTTCTTAATCATGAATAAATCCATAGGATCTTTGCTTTGTTGAGCCACCAATTTTGCCTTTTTATTGTTGCCCCCCTCTATGTTCAAGTTTACTTTTGCCTTTTAATCTTTTGCCACTATCACATATTTCTTGCATAGAATCTTCCTCACAAGCATCATCCCCCATTGTTTCATCATCAAAATCCGGAAACATACCATATGATTGTATTTTTTGTAATTTCCTCTCATTCATGTAATTCTCTAACTCTTCTTTGATGTTATCGGGACATTTCTTACAAGAAATTGCATTCTTGGACTTCCCTACTTGATGTTGCTTTGCACGGTATATTCTTCCTTTTGTTGTCTTCCCACAAAAGTTGCAAGTGACCGAATTAGTGTCCGTGGGGTCTTTCAAGTAGTTATATTTCCAAGCAGGATCCTTTCTATTATTTGTCTTGGAATCATTTGTTTTCTCTATTAGTCTATTTCCAAATTATCCTACGAAAAATATAAACAAAGATTAAAAGTTAATAACTTAACATGTCAGAGAAAATATGATGGTCAAAGTGTGGAATAATAGAAGCAAGAAAGAGAAAAAGAAAAGAAGATAGTAATGAAATAAAAGTAGAAAATATGAACAAAGAAGAAAAAGGAATGAATGTAAAGGAATAACATAAAATCAAAATGTAAAAGAATATAAAAAAAGAAGAAAATAAATAAAAAAGTTCACTTGCTTTGATTTCTTGTTGAATTTGGCTTGTTGAAGTCCTTTTGTGTTTTTCCTTTGTCACATAACTCCACCAAAACACCAACCTTGTTCCATCTTCATCTTTTCTCTTTTCTTTTTGTTGTATGCTGTCTTTTTTTTTTCAGACTTTTATGGCAAGTGCTAATTTTCCACCTCTTCAATTATCTCTAATTAATTAGTTAATTCCTTCATTTAATCATTAGTTTTAAAAAATAACAACTATGCATTTAAATCTCCTAATTTTTCTCCTCTAAATTTATTTCCTTATTAATAAGCATGCCATTTTAAAACCACCTAATTTTCCTCTCCTAAATTTATTTCATACCTTATTAGTAAATGTGCATTTTTAAAATTGGAATAAATACTAATTGAAAGCATTAAATAAAAGGCCTATACCAAGAAAAATAAGACAGGTGCGTCTTTTTAATGCCTGGCACCTGGCAAAAAGGGCTCGCCTAGGCTTGCCTCATTGAAGATGCCTCGCCCAGAAGTTGTTGAGGCACTAGGGCCTCACCTCGCTTCTCCTAAGTGCCTAGGTGAGTGCCTTTCTCGCTTTTAATAACACTAACAAGTAGGTGATTAAGTTTGTTTAAACTCTTTTTATGTAATCATATCACTAGTATAAACCGAAGCTATTGCTGATTTGAATTAGAGTATGCATTTATTCATTTACTTACTAATTCAGTCATGCTTATGAGACAAACACTAATTTAACCTTCAAATGGTGTGTGATGCGGTTCTGCTCACTCATATACTATTGTTAGATTTGGGATTTTTAATGTGAGTTTTGTTGTAGTTGTGTTTTACTAAATAACTAAAATTAGATCATTTATCATATTTAATTTAATGCTAAGTTTAACAAATTAAGCTACAAAGTAAAACACTAGTATTTGGAATCATGCTCATAAATAAATATGTTCAGTTTGGTTGTGCTTTTGTATTGTAATTATGTCATTAGTTTAGGCTGAAATTTTGTTTTAATGGTCCTAAGTCATGCTTAGAGAAAGATAGATACTCATTTAAGCTTTATTGCCACTATGACTGGACCACTGGTTTGTGTCAAATTGCTGCAGTTGAGACCTCTATCTTCTATTTGTTTCTAAAATTGCTTAATTGAATCAAGGTTTATCCACTTTATCCACTTTGTGGAGTTGAGACCTCTATCTTCTATTTTTTTCTAAAAATTTAATTTGGATGCTCACACGATGGGAGAAGGTGAAGATGACTTTAAGCATTAAGAATTGAATTAGTGTTTCATATTATCTCTTCCACTGATGGAAGAGAATGGATAGGAACTTTTACTTTGATATAAGTTGGTACAAGCATGGTTGCAGATGCTAAAGGCCACAGCGTAGTGGAGGAGTATATATTTTCTAGCTAGTAATATTATAGATTGACATTATTTTTATCAGCAATAATACTGAGTAAATGTCGTATTGTCTCGAATGAGTCAATTAACTATTTTTTAAATTTATCAATGAATTTTTTATGTAACCAATTAAAATGAAAAGGGAAAATCATCTAAAACATACTTCGTGCTTTTTTCATTAAATGTGTGTTTTCCTTCTTTCTTGCCAGTCACTAGTAGTAACAACCTCGATGGGATGAAATGAAAATGGGGAAAAAAACCATAGTGGTTAATTTTAGATAATATTTCTTAGAATAGGAAATTTATTCTTCAACCTACATGGCTACACTTGAATGACAGATAATGGCTAGAAGGAATTACTGATTGGATTAACAACTGATCAAAGAGATGAAAACCCCAGATACCCTAGAAGATTTTTTTTTCATAATTTTGTTTTTCTCCAAAATACTTATTGAAGTTGTATTCTATATAAGAGCCACCTTAGACCTCCTTCTCCCCATTCTTCTTTTTTTTTCCTCTCTTTCTTTATTTCAATGCTCATTGATTACTAGATATGTTATTTCATCTATGGCTTTACATGGAGGTTCAGGGAGGTTGATGCAGCCAAGGATGACTTGCTGACATTTTTTTTTTATCGAATTTTCCCTTGTTTTCTTGAGGAAAATTCTAGCAAAAATCAAGTGGGCAAGTTGTCCTTGGCTACATGTGTCATCCTGCTCCTCATGCAAAGCCTTTGATGATACGTTGATTTCTAAATACAAGGGTTGTATATTTATTTGTTTGTTCATTTATATCCCTCTTTTTTTTTATTTTATGCAGATGAAATGGGATGTCAAAAGAAAAGGTATCATTTCTTCTCATATTGTTCACTTTTTTTTGGGGATCTCTTTCTTTTATTTTTGCACTATTTTATGCATTTTATTTCATTAGATCAACATTGAAATGCTCTTCTTGAGTTCATTTGTTACCTCATATTCATTTGTAGTACAGTGTTCATGTCAATGCAACATATGCTTCACATGCTCATGGTTTCTCATTTTCAGTACATGTCAACACAACATATGTTTTACCACAGTTACTTCAAAAAATTTGGAGTAACTGGTCAACTACAATAAGAACTCTAAAAAGTAGTTCAAATGTCAGAGCATCCTCAAAGACAAAAAAACTTCTAGGGTATCTTAATTTCTACTGTTCATATCCTTTTTAATGTGTCAATCAAGGACTATGTTTGCATTTTGACTACCTTTTTCTATAGCACTTTACTGCCCTTTCATCATATTGTATAGCATACAATGAGTAAAATCTCTTTGCTATAGCACTTTACTGCTCCTTCTACGGTTTCAATTCTCTTTGCTTCTTTCACTATGCTTGATGCTTATGACAAGTAAAATAACATACATATAAACCATTTCTATGATGTTTCTGTCATATGCGCCATTGTTGTCAATGAAATAGTGATGAAACACTTGTGTGCAATGGTGAAACTTGAGCAGAGTTATACTCACTATCAATGTTTAAAACTTATGTCAAATGTGCATAATTTTTTCATCTTGATTCTACACCTATCTTTTTAAGTAGCTTTTACCTTGTGTTTTGGAAGAACCGATCATATATAAGTAAAATTAAACAACACATTACCATGATTAAGAGCATCAATTATAGGTGTGACATATGATATTATGTATAGAATGGACTAATTGATGTTGCATCCTTGTAGTGTAGATCAGGGTTCACATAATTATTTGTTTAACATCTAAATAATAGGTTTTATGGGTTCAATTGTGTTGTATAACATCCAATTCAATAATGTTTCAAGGTTCTATTGACACACCCCTTGTGTGTGTGTACCGCAAGTGCACGGGCTTGTCGAAGTAATAATAGTACCCTGGTGAGAGGGTAGTCGAATCCACAGGGAATAGGGATTGAAGACACAAGTATTCGCTATTTAGCTAGTGCGGTGTACAAAGAGTGAGAATAGGATCAATGTGTGGTTGCAAAGCAATTAAACGAACAAAGAAATAAAAGAGAAAAATGGAAGATAGGAGAGTGCAAGTAAGAGTAATAAGAGAAGGACAATCAATGAATAAAATAAGGTACCTAGACAAGCTACACCTAGGATTTATGCTTCTAGTGCAAGACAATGCTATTATACTCTTCTATTGATGTTAAATGAGTCGAGGAAATACTTAAACACACGGTCCCAAACCTAAGGTCAACCGTGACTAATCCCAACACTATGCCCCGGCATTAGGTTTCACTACGACCCTTGACTCTTATTGACCTGTCAACTAAGCCCTAGGGGAGTCCATCTTCCTAAGCCTCACACTACGTGGGATTGCTTTAAGTTCTAGGGATTCCTAGTGATAAACTCTGTTTCTATGTATAGCTCTAACCCTTTGGTCCAGGTAAAAGAACCCTAGTCTAAATTAAGCCCGAATACTAGGATTCACTATAACCCTTCACTCTGTTGCTCGAGCAACTAAGCCCCAGGGGAGTTCATCTCCTAGCACGTCGCTCTATCTCGACCGTTAAGAACTCTTGGAACATGGAGGTAGGGAGAATCACACCGGAAGGGAAAGGGGACGTTTCGCTACCTCACGACTCACCCTCTCAACCTTTTTCAATCTTAAGTAGTCTAACCCTATAGGAGTTGTCACATCTCCAAAGGATAACCTAGATGATTCTCAACCTTAGTGTCACAGCTAGGGGAAAATCGATACAAGATGCAATTAAGATTGAAACACAATTTTATTCATCAATAATGAAAATCATAATAACAAGTCAAAGAAATATAATCATCCTAGGATTTACAAGTTTGAATACCCACAAGAGGTTTAGCTCCTCATGGAGCTATACAAATACATCAAAATATGAGAATAAACAGAAATCAAAGGCAAAGATGAAACCCCCTTGCGTATAGTGTGGCCGTGGTCTTGTGTTGCCACCGGACATCGATGACAATGCCGATGACGCTCTTCCATCCTCCACAAGTTCCTCTCCAAACCCTAGACGCAACCCTCAAGAAACCAGGGAAAAAGATTGGCAAAAAGATCCAGAAAAAGTCTCAAAAGTGGCCTTAAATACTTTTAAGTCGCGACTTCAAATCGGCTGAATCGGGATTTCACACAGCCGTGTGGAATTTCCACACGCTCGTGTGAAGTTTCTATTTTGTTGAATTTCGGTAAACAGTGAAAAGTAACTTGCTACAGTATTTCCTATAGTAACATACTATAATAGTGCTACAGTATTTTTGCCGAAACGCTCCCGAATTCATCGTTCTTCTTCGAGGCCATTGAATTGGGCAGACAATCAATGGTGGATCATGTCGATTAGTTCAATACTCCTCCTTGGTGAAATTCTCCTATGCCACACGAGTTAGACCTATTGTGAATGTGACTGCCTTTGTGCCCCTCCACGGGAGGTTGGCATACACCCACAAGTCCGGACTCGTGCCTTGATCATTCTTGGTCCGAGAACTCTCCAACAATGTCAAACATGATCCAACTTTGCTTTTTTTTTTTCTCCAAAATAGCTCCACAACCCTACAATGCACAAAAGCACACAAATGCACACAATTTAGTGATAAAATCTGATAAAGATAATGCTCATTGTAAGATAATAATACTTCGCATTACTATAACACAAGCACTTATTAGCTATATTTGATTTGTCAAGTGTTATTATTATTTGTGATTATTTTTTAACTTTCAATGCTGAAATTCAGACACTTCCAAGCTGGGTATTTGTTTCTAGAAAATTAAATTTTGAGTAACTTTAATCTTGTAGGAGATATTTTTGTGAAGTGTTAATGTTTCATAGTGCTATATTTGACAATTAATTTTATATTTTATAGGAGAAATTTCTCAAAGCTCGCTAAGACATATTAGCTCACAAAGCCCTATTGGTACAAATTCATAATCATAAATTATGATGGGACATATCCAGGTTAGCAAAAAATCAATGTTATGGCATGGGTAACCTCGTTGAGGAGATATCTTCCGATTATTCTCATTCACAATCTCAACGATCTACTTTGACTACTCAGCATTCTATTGCTTCTATTTCTCCAGAGGTTATGAGTAAGCTAAAATTTTTACAGGAATCATATGAGGAGCAAAAGCAGCAGAACCAATACATCGTTTCCCTCTTAAAATCTCGAGGTATTCATGTAAATTTTGAGATAACTCCTCGTACTTCACATGCTACTGTAAGGGCTGGATAGTCTGCTTCCCATGCCCCTCACGCTTCAAAGGATGTTGAACAGCCTCAGCCTTCAAGCCAACAGCAAGTAAGGGTGTCAATGAAATTGCAACAAAATGAATATGATGTTTTAGATTATTACATTAGATACTTTTATAAATTTCTATTGTTATATTAGATGTTTATACTATAATATTTTGTATTGGATTATCCTATTACATGTTTGGACTATTATATTTTGTATTAGTTTGTTGTATTAAATGTTTGAACTATTATATTTTATATTGAATTATTGTTCCGGATACTTATAGACCACAATGTTTATTTTGTAAAATATTATAAAAGTTATTGTTGAGAATTGTAAATTAGGCTTTAAAACAAGTTTGTAAAAAATGTTTTAAAAATTATTGCAAATAATCGCAAACCGTGTCGCAATTTTGTTTGTTATGAATAATTAATTTACGACATAATTCATGACAATAACAATGTGTCACAAAATATCTCACAAAATTGCAACATAATTTGTAACACAATTTGCAACAATCAAAATGTGTTGCTAGATGTGTTGGAAAAAGTCCCACACAGTTGCAATACAATTTGCAATATGTAAAAAATTTTGCAACAATCAAAATGTGTAGCAAGTAATGTTGCAAAAAGCCTCTCACATTTATGACACAATTTACGACACAACAAATGTGTCGCAAACAACGTCACATATCATTGCAAATTGAATTATAAATATTGTCTCAGAAGACCCCTGAATTGCGATGATATTTGCAACATTTTTGTTTTGTGTCACAAATGTTGTGACACATTTTTCAAAAGTGTCTCAAAAATTGGCAAAATCTAAAACACAACACATTTTATTGTGTCGCAGATTATGTTGCAAATTGCAATATGCGACAAATTTAGATTTTTTGTGTCGCAAATGACATTTTTTATTGTAGTGGATGAAACAATAGTTTAAAATAAAATTAATGAAAGAATTATGGACTTCACCAATGAAAGAAAAAGAATCATTAAGAATGTTGAGGATTGTGCATGCTAGATAAATAGTTCTACTAGATAGAGTATTGCTACATATAACGCTTATGTATTTGTAAGTATAATCTATACAAGCATCACATACTAAATAGTCTTCAATGCTTAAATAAAACTAGTTTACACCAAGAAGAAATGAATATAATACTTGTTTTGGTAGCTTGACCAAATCACAAATGAGAAATTCTTGAAAACAATAACACAAAAGGGAAGAAGCTTCAAATTCTTAATTAGTAAAAGCTAATAATTACATTTTAAATACTCAAATGGACAAAAAAATGGAAACATGAGTTGTCATTATTGTGTTTTTTAGTCCAATGGATGTGTTCTTACAATTAGGCATTTCAAAGATTGTTGGATGTGTTCTTTAGTGCCCACAAATATTGCATGTGGAGTTGGAATCTAGTATACTAAGTAGTTAAGATCAATATGGATTAAATACCAATATCCGGGAAATAATCTATGATTTGAGAAAACGAACTCCTGTAGAAAGTTGTCTTGGACTCAACTAATCATTCAACTTTATAAATAAGATTTGGAGAGCGGGAAAGCAGTCAACAGGGAAATATAAATGAATTTATTAAATGCCTTAAGTTACACAACGATTAAACAAAGGATATGAAGGGAATTAGTAATATTATCATTCTAATATGCTCTTATGATATTGATAAAAAAATGAGGGAACTCCCCTACTAATATGATAAGTAAAAGCAAGAAAGGTTATACAAGTCATGCAGCCATTACTTCATTGATGACCATATGAAACAATTATTTACTACACACAAATATAGTTTAATTTGAAACCCAGTGAAATAATTCATTTTTGTAAAATTCATGCTAGAGTAGCTCATAATTTGCTTAAACTAACAACTATTTGGGTACCAGTTGTGACTTCAATATCATTTGAGATATAGTGTTATATGTTATGTCCCTTATAAAATAATTAGAGAATCTTAAAAAGGATCAATTGTTTATTTTTTAGGATTTTGTTAGAATTCTTAAAATTAAATTTTGATATAATGTTTGATAGCAATTTATGTTGTTGAACAATGATGATTGATAAAGCTTGGATGGAAATTTCTGATAGCCCATTGTTAATTACAATATGAAAAAGGAGTCAACAAGTTTCTTGATTTTGTATTCAAGCATCTTGAAGAAGGACAAGCTACTCGTTGTGAATATAAAAAGTGTAATAACAATTTATTTAGGACACGACAATCAATTTATGAGCATCTGATCCCAAATGAGATAATAAAAAACTATTAGCACTGTTACAATCATGGAGAGGTTTTATATTATTATTTTGATGATAATGATGATGATGCTAATCAGAGTGATAAAAGTGATAATGATTAAGGAATGCGTCATATATTACGCCATCTTTGAACATGCTCATGTAGATTATGTTGAATAAATTGATGCTCAAATAACTAATGATGCATTTGTGAAGGATAATTTTGGTGTTCCAAATGAAGAAGTTGATGATCTTTTCAAAGGTAGCCCCACTAGACAGTGCTGAGTTTTTTAGGTTATTACATCAATTGGAACATGATTTATATCCAGGATGTGAGGAATCTTCTACACTATCCTTCAATGCTGAAGCATTGAATTGTAAATGTCTCTACAAGAGTAGTGCTAATGCAATTGACAAAATGCTTCAAATAATGAAGGGCAAAGGATGCCCTAGCTCTCCACCAAGCTTTGGGTGATTAGAATTATGAAGGTGTATGATATCATCCCTGTATATGGGAGTCTTGTATTCACTTATAACTTTAAGAACCTTAGGTGCATTAGATGTCGTCATTCAAAACAAATTCCTCCCCAATGACACTATATGGGTTGAAGGGGTGAGATCCAATTGGTAGATTAATAGAAGTTGATGGGCTTGACTTAAATAGTTCATAGGTTAATTATCTAGTATGGGTTGAGGTTTGGTGAATTATATGTCAAAATTGATTGGACTGCCTATGTGATAGGTTGAGATAGGATGTCACTTTATTGACACTATTGATGCAATTATATTTTATGGGTAGAGTTCATCTTGATCAATTAAAGAACACAATTACTCACTATGAAATCCTGCCAACTAGGATTTCAATTTCTACAAGATTGTAGATTTGTGAAAAATATAGTGGAAGGCAAGTTTATTTAAAGAGCTTAATAAGATTGAGTATAATATAAATGAACTAATAATATGAGTTTTCTTATTTTCTTGATGTTTATTTCTCAATATGACTTAGACCCACTTAATATTTTGCTTGAGAAAAATGCCCTCACTAGTCCCAACTATGCATTGGCTCAAGAATTTGAGGATAATCCTCAATTTAGATCAAATTACGTACATTCTTGAGGACTATATTCCTACTAAACCTTCACCTAAGGCAAGTAAGGAA
Source organism: Dioscorea alata (assembly GCA_020875875.1). Classification (NCBI taxonomy): domain Eukaryota; kingdom Viridiplantae; phylum Streptophyta; class Magnoliopsida; order Dioscoreales; family Dioscoreaceae; genus Dioscorea; species Dioscorea alata. The sequence goes on from CM037011.1 coordinate 6,362,515, forward strand.
GAACAAGACACTTATTTGAGATGGCTTGAGGACAATTTGAGAGTAAGGAGCTGTAGGATAGTCTCCATGGGCAATGATCTGCAACATACTTATAAGAAGATGAGTCATGCAAGATCCGTATCATTGCACTTGTAGGAGCTCCATGGAAAGCATAGTCAGACTGCTTAGTATGAGATTTCAAGAAAGCTTTTTAGGGTAAAGATGAGTAAGGGTGGTCACTTTGGAGAGCATGTCCTCAGGATGATCTTTATGATCGAGAGACTTGAGGCTCTTGACTTTACCATGAACTACAACCTTCAGGTTGATCTCATCTTGCAGTCTCTTAATTGTTAACTTTAACATGAATGAGATTGAGTGCACACTAGCGGGTCTTATCAACAAGCTAGTGATTGCTTAGTCTGAAATGACTACTTAAGGAAAGAATGTTATTGCTTTGGCTATCTCTACATTTAGGCCCTTAATTCCCAAGAAGAAAAAGATGACCAAGAACCAAAATGCTTTGGCTCCCAAGGCTGTGGGAGGAATAAGTAAGAAGAAAGATAAAGTTCTTTTGGTTCATGCAGGTGAGAGCTCCAAGCAAGGGAGCAAGTGTTTCCATTATGACGAGACCAGTCTTTGGAAGTGGAACTGCCTGCAACTCAGAGCAGAAAATGCTACATGTACGAAACAAGTTTTTGAAACAAATTATTCAAGTTCTATATTTTCTACTTCTTGGATTCTTGATTTAGGAACTAGTGCTCATGTTTGTTGTGGGCTCCTTTTTTCTCACCAGGCCATTAATTATTGTTAGACCGGTTAAAAATAATGGATCATAAATCAAATTTTTTTTTTATGACTTAAAGATATTACTGTTTCATGACTTCCATTAGGGGCAAGCCCTTAATTTTAATTACCCTGGGCATTGTCGTAGGAATCTCCGATTAAAAAAAATAAGTGTGAACAAGGAAACAAGTTGTGACAATCGATTTTATTCATTTCAATAAATATGAATTTATAGACTTCGTTGAAAATACAAGGAATTTGAAATCATTTTGACTTATGAACTTGTCTCTAAACTTGTGTCTTGGACATTTCGTATTTTGGATTTGATCTACATCTTGAGTTTGATTTGAATTTCAAGTTATGAATTCTCTACGTTGATGAACCATAAACTTGATTTTGACTTTCTATAAGCTTCGACTTTTATGCTTGTGAATCTCCCTTCAAGTCTTGACTTGTGAAATTCTTTAAGTCTTTGACTTTTGATGCCTTGAGACTGCCGAGTTCAATTGTCGATTTTCACTTAGATTTTCATATCTTTGGATTTTCACTTGGCTATTTTGGCTTTGACTATAAACATATTTTATCACATAATATATGGGTACATTTGAACATAGCCATTGCATGGGCCTCGTCATAATGTCGCATACCTCATTGCTATCATGAAGTATGTTTCTCATTGCCACTTGAAATTTATATATTATCAAAACTTGCGGCTGCCTAGAGATGAACATCCTTGTTATTATTTCGGGATGCACACACACACACAGATATACATATATATATATATATATATATATATATATATATATATATATATATATATATATATATATATTATCAAAGCTTGCGGCTACCTAGAGATGCCTATTTTCTTTGATTTTTTATTATTATTTTTTATTTTTAAGGGGCCATGCATGTATGCATGCATAGCATTGCATGCTTCTGATCATTATTATTATTATTATTATTATTATTATTATTATTATTATTATTATTATTATTATTATTATTATTATTATTATAATAGAGTCAAATCTCACGATAGCATGATGTGGGTCCCTTGCATATAGGGTAATATGAAACTAATGATGCTTGGTTGCACAACATGAAGAATGCCCGGATTACCCCACAATCATGCACATTATTCATGCATTTTGTTCATAGTGGGACCGTTCTTTTGAATTTTTTTTTTACTTGAATTTTGCACCCTGACGATGAGCAATTGATATAACTGAATGGTGAAAACTGAAAACATGTAGTCTGTGATGCAAAAATGGTATCCCAGGGATAATAACATTCATATACCTTAAATGCTTAATTACTAAAAGTACCATGCTGCCCAAACCATATAACACCAATTTTTTTTTTTTTTTGCATTTTCGTTATCCAGCTTGTCTTCTAAAACCTTCAACAATGCATGAAAAGGGCAATTATCCTTCGCATTGTCATTAGCTGCCTCTGTTTGAGCATTTTCACTTTGTAATATTCTCCTGCTATTGGCTTCAGAAACTAAAGATACTCATATTCCATAGAGAAATCAATATATGCAAAGTCGGCGTGAAATGTTTTCATGAGCGATCCAAAGAAGTTTGTTACAGGTACCTCACTCAAGAGCCTACCATAGAGATCTTCTCTATAAGATGCAGTGGACATCAACTTCATGCATATTAGTTTTTATATATATATATATAATATAAAGTGTTCAAAAGCTTGTTACTCCAGCTTGTGTGGATGCATGTGCACATATATACATGCAAAGATACATTCACGTAAGAAGTCAAATTATTTTATTTATTTATTTATTTTTTTAACAATTACACCATGAAACATTTGCCTATTTTCATCTTCATTCACATCTTCCATGTTTTCTTGATGGCTTTTTTTTAGAACACTATATATATATATATATATATATATATATATATATATATATATATATATATAGGGAATGAATCAGAACTTGCACCACAATTCACAACATGTTCTTATGTCATAAAGGAAACAAACAACATAAATTTGCAAACTCTCATATAAGCAAACAATGGCAAACCTATTGTTTGCATCGGGCACACCGGATGATAATAATGGAATGGAGATGGGCATAACATAACCAAAAAATAAAATATGAACATCTTTACCTAATACAAGATATATGTGTAGCCCCATGGCAAGCAAAAGCAACGATCAAGAGGATAAGAACCAAGATAACCATGAGCTTTACGTTGCGCCACCCCACTGAATTCCTAAATCGACGGGCTTACCTTTTGAAACGCATTGTATTTCCTTGCATATCAAGATTAGCATTTGAAAAATGTTTTATATGAATTACTCACTTTAGAAATACCTTCAGGATGCAGCAGGAGGGCACAAGTGAAATATTGTGATATAGATCTTATTCATCGGTGACGGGAAAAGGTTGAAGAGCTTTGAGAGGATTCATGATAACACTATCTATTAAACCGTATTCTTTAGCTTCTTTCACACATATGAAGAACTCCCAATCCGTGTTTTGGTTGATTTTCTCTAGACTTTGGCGAATGTGGTAGGCAAGATAACCATTCCAATTCGCCTTGTGATGCAGCATCTCATTTGACTGAATGTCGATATCTGTTTGTCCTCCTTGAGCACAACCGAGAGGTTGATGAATCATTATTCTAGAGTTTGGTAAACTATACCGCTTTCCTTTGGTTCCAACACTCAAAAGGAAAGCACCCAACAGTGGAAACATCGGGGCAAATATGCCTCATCGTATCAAATATAGCCATACTAGCTGTCACCGATCCTCCAGAAGAGTTGACATACTTGACAATATCCTTATTAGTATCAATAACGCCCAGATAGAGAAGCTGTGCCACAATGATGTTTGCCATGTCATCATCAACTGCTCCACCACACCGAATTATTCTATTCTGGAAAAACTTACTGATGACACTCTAAAACCTCTCCATGACCATTGGGGTTGGGCCTTACCCATCTTGTGCCTTCACCGGGAAGTATGGAGAAGAAGGAACTTCCAAATCTTGCATGATCAAACAAATATCTTGTCTCTCAACCTGCTGAGGCGTCCAGACCCCACCAGAGTACACATCCTTCGCAGCACTCAAGCACAACTCAGCCTCTCAAATTTCTTTGAAGAAGAGAATGAAGTAGCAACGAGGGATCGACTAGAGAAGAGTATAAAGGTCATGTTAGGGTTCCGAGAGAGATATTTAAGTGAGGACGGTGGCAGTGCCGCCGCCGCAGTGGACACCTAGCATGAAGAGCTCCCCATGATGTAGAGCTCCGTTCTCTCGCTTCTTCGTCTGTTGATAACTGCTTGTGTTATAATAATGCGAAGTGTTATTATCTTACAATGAGCATTACTTTTATCAGATTTTATCACTAAATTGTGTGCATTTATGTGCGTTTGTGCATTGTAGTGTTGTGAAGATGATTTGGAGAAAAGGAGCGAAGTTAGATCGTGTTCACCATTGTTGGGGAGTTGTCGTACCAAGCAAGAAACAAGGCACGAACCTAGACTTGTGAGTGTGTGCCAACCTCCCTTGGACGGGTACAAAGGCAGTCACATTCACACTAAGTCCAGCTCATGTTAGCATAGGAGAACTTCACCAATAAGGAGATTTGAAGCAATCGGCATGGTCTACCGTTGATTGTGTGCCCAATTCAACGGCCTCAATGAAGAACAATGGATTCGAGAGCGTTTCGGCAAGAGTACTGTAGCAAAATACTGTTCACTGTCTGCCGAAATTCAGAAAAACAAAAACTTCACACGGGCGTGTGGACATTCCACACGGCCGTGTGAAATTACGATTCAGCCGATTTAAAGCCGCGACTCTACATTATAAAAGCCCGTTTTGGAGACTTTCTCAGGATCTTTTTTGGCTACCTTCTGACCTAGCTTTAGAGGGTTGCGGCTAGGGTTTCAGAGAGGACTTTGTGGAGGTTTGGAGCGCGTCATCGGTGTTGACATCAATGTCCGGCGGCCGCACAAGACCACGGCCACACTCTACACAATGGGGTTTTCATCTATGCTTTCAATTTGTATTCACTTCCATATGTTGATGGATTTTTATAGCTCCATGAGGAGCTAAACTCCTTGTTGGTATTCGGACTTGTAAATCCTATGATGATTATGTTTCTTTGACATTGTTATTATGCTTTTCCATTATTGATGAATAAAATTGAGTTTCAATCTTAATTGCATCTTGTAATTATTTTCTCTTATCCGTGACACTAGGGTTGAGAGCGATCTAGGTTATACTTTGGAGGTGTGACAACTCTTATAGGGTTAGACTACTTGAGATTGGAAAGGGTCGAGAGAGTGAGTCGTGAGGTAGCAAAACGTCCCTTTTCCCCTCCGGTGTGATTCTCCCTACCTCCGTGTTCCATGATTTCTTAGCGGTCAAGATAGAGTGAAGTGCTAGGAGATAAACTCCCCTAAGGCTTAGTTGCGCGAGCAACAGAGTGAAGGGTTGAAGTGAATCCTAGTGCTGGGGCTTAATTTAGATTAGGGCTTTTTCACCTAGACCAAAGGGTTAGAGCTATACATAGGAACAGGGTTTATTACTAGGAATCCCTAGAACTTAAGGCAATTCCACATAGTGTGAGGCTTAGGAAGACGGACTCCCCTAGGGCTTAGTTGACAGGTCAACAAGAGTCAAGGGTCGTAGTGAAACCTAATGCCGGGGCATAGTGTTGGGTTTAGTCACGGTTGACCTTAGGTTTGGAACCGTGTGTTTAAGGATTTCCTCAACTCAATTAGCATTAATAGGAGAGTATAATAGCATTGTCTTGCACTAGAAGCATAAGTCCTAGGGGTAGCTTGTCTGGGTACCCAACTTTACTCATTGATTGTCCTTCTCTATTTGCTCTTACTTGCTCTCTCTTACCTACCACACCTCTCTTTTATTTATTGTTTTCTTTAAAATTACTTTTACACCTACTCATTGATTCTATTCTCATTATTCGTATACCGCATAGCTACGTAGTAAAATCTTGTGTCTTAAGTCCCTATTCCCTGTGGATACGACTACCCAATCACCAAGGTATTTTATTACTTCGACAACCCGTGCACTTGCGGGGTACACATGCAAGGGGTGTGTCATCTGTCTATGGCGACTTCTTCTTCGATCTTCTTCTTTCTTTAAATTCTCTCTCACTTCTCCTTTGTCTTTCTTTGTCTTTGTTTCTCTCGTTGGTTCCTTCTCTGGCTCTTTTCTTCATTTCTCCTGCTCTATGTCTCTCTTTTCTTCTTTCTTTTTCTCAAAGAAGACGTTCTTGGATTGGAGACGATTCCCGGACATGGGCTTTTTCTAAGTAGAAACTTTCTCAGGGATGAACTTCTTCTCCTACTCTTCTGCTAGCTTCTAAATAGCCGACTTCTTCTCCGAGGTCTTCTTCTTGATTTTGAGTATCATCGCAGATCAAGGATTGGGAACTCAATTTCATTGGTTCTCCTCCTTTTTCCCCTTCTCTTTTGTTAGCTTCTCAGTGGCTGACTTCTTCTCTGAGAGTTTCTTCTTGGCCTTAAGTGTCATCGTTAATCTAGGATTAGGAATTTGAAGTTGAGAATTTGGGTACTTGAGGGAGGCAGCAGCAATGACAACAACAGTGGTGTTGACAGCAAGAAACAGCGGCAACGGCAACGGCGACGTTGGCAAAGAGATGATCTTCTCTCGTCCGTCCCCATCTTCTGTTTTTTTTTTTTTTTTTGTTTTATTTATGTGTGTGTTTTCATCCACCCCTCCCCTCTTAGAAACTGAGAACCTCCCGATTTTAAAGCTTTCAGGTCTTCGTAACGGTTGTTGTGCTGATAGTGGGGAGACGGGAAGGAGACGAGGAACGGTTGGTCAAGATCGTAAGACGACCACGACACCCCATGACCAACTTTTATTATTATTATTATTATTATTATTATTATTATTATTATTATTTTAACTTATTATTATCATTTTTATTTTATTTTATCTTATTAAATATATATTTATTTATTTATATTTATATTTATATTATACTTATCTGATTTTGATTTATTTTATTTTATTTTTCTTATATAATATTTTTTGTAATATGATATTATTATTATTTTTTTATTTATTATTGTTATCTATATATTATCATATTTAATTTAATTTAATTTTTTATTTTTTATTATCATCATTATTATCATTTTTATTTTATTGATCTATTATTATTATTATTATTATTATTATTATTATTATTATTATATATATATATATATATATATATATATATATATATATATATCGACTAGAAATATGTGTTCTCGGTTGATCTTGAGATTTGAATATTTTGGATTGCCTTGAAATCTGTGCTTTTAGCTAATCAGGAGATTTGAATGTTTTTAGATCGCCTCAAGATCGGTGATCTTGGCTGATCTTAGGATTTATATGTTTTAGATCGCCTCTAGATGTGCTCTCGGCTGATTTTGAGATTTTAATATTTTGGATCGCCTCGAGATCGGTGCTCTTAGCTGATCCGAAGATTTGAATATTTTTATATCCCCTCAAGATCAGTGCTCTAGGCTAATCTTAGGATTTATATTTTTTAGATCGCCTCGAGATGTGCTCTCGACTGATCTTGAGATTTGGGTGTTTTTAGATTACCTCGAAATATGTGTTCTCGGATAATATTGAATATATCCAAATATGATGAAATTTATTTATCTTAACCACATGTTGTCATAATTGGATTAGGATTTCGCTATATGTGATTTAAAATTTTGATTTGATTTGAATTAGAACATGTAAATTTTTTTTATATATAAACAAATGCCCCTTTCATACTTCTCTCACGAAGAATTTTAGTGAGATTGAGTGAGAGAAGTAGGAACTCCATATCTTTTATGTTGTCATAGCTGACAATTCGCAGAAGGAACGTTTTTGGGATATTGACCAAAGTTGCAATGAATCCCCACATGGTCAAATTTTTACTCGACATAACCCTACTTTTAGTGTGGGATCTGAGGCGTTTATTAATTAAGAGGGAGAAGAGCATTCAGAGTGGGTGAAGCACCCTGCTACTCGTTTAGTCACTACGAGGCTTACTCTGAACCAATATTACGAAGATAGTAGGATTGATGCAATTTACTTGAAGCCTGAAGGGAGTACACAAGATTTGAATATTTTCCAACCTCTTAGATATAAAATCATCATTCACCATCTAGGGTGGAAGGGTAAGAATTCCGTCATAAGTGAGTTGATTGAGTCTCCAGATTATGCTGATTGGTCCAAAGATGTTATTAATGATTATCGCAATGAGTTGTCCCATGGGGAGCTAGTGGGAGGGATTATATCTTCAATTGGATAATATGGCATGGATCTTAATTTTTATAAGTCATTGGTGGAATTTTGGTGTCCAAAAACCAACACCTTTCACTTCCTACACGAAGAGGTAGGAATTTCTTTGTGGGATATCAAACTTCTTGGAGGGCTTCCTATCAGTGGTGATATGTATGATGAGTTCATCCCCATTAATGACATACTTCATCAGAGAGGAATTTCTGATGTTTCTGTTTTACAAAACCTTTTTGATATCTATCAATGGCTTGCAAGGCAAGATTTTTCTCGACATGACAAAGGCGTATCGTTTGATAATTGGATAGGCTTTTTTAGAAAGAGAACACAGTTTGATTCAACGTCTGATCTTCCTCCAAAACCCTCTCAAGATGTTGACTTAGCGGCTTTTGTTGCTCTTTGGATTTGTTGTTTCATCATGCCAAGAGGACGTAATATGATCAGGCCAATAGTTTTCATGATGGCTTCTGATGTTGTGTACGGGAAAAAGATTGCTTTTGCTCCCGCGATATTAGCACATATATATGTGGGGTTGAATGCCATGGTTAATAGTAGGAAAGGTCCTGGATTTTCCACGACAATTTTTCCTTCTCACTTTCTATATGCTTAGGCCGGATGTCACTTCGCTAGAATATATCTTTAAAGAAGGATTCATGCTGACACATCTACTATTTTAGGACTTTCAGAGATACCAGAGATGTTATATTATAAGAATGCTTCTCTAACTCCGTTTAATTGTCCTTCGAATGTGAGAAGATTTATTAGATGTGAAGAAAGTTTTATATATCGTCCGTTTCCATTTTGACAACACAATGGTGAGAGGATACTGACACACCCTTTGTGCGTGTGTACCACAAGTGCACGGGTTGTCAAAGTAATAAAGTACCCTAGTGAGTGGGTAGTTGTATCCATAAGGAATAGTGTTTAGAAACAAGAGTTATCACTATTTAGCTATGAAGGAAGTCGATGGTGAGAGAAATCAATATGTATATATATATAAAAGAAAGTGAAAGTGTGCAAGGAGAGTAATAAAGGTAGGAGAGGTAATCGATATGAAGATGAGGTACCCGGACAAAGCTCCCCCTAGGACTAATGCTTCTAGTGCAAGACTAGTATTATACCCTCTAATTGATGTCTAATGAGTGGTGGAAATCCTTAAGCAGAAGGTCCCAAACCTAAGGTCAACCATGACTAAGTCCAACACTATGCCCCGGCATTAGGCTTCACTACAACCCTTCACTCTGTCGATCTCTCAACTAAGCCCCAGGGGAGTCCATCATCCTAAGCCTCACACTACGTGGAACTGCTTGACGTTCTAGGGATTCCAAGTGAAAGATCCTGTCCCTAAGTATAGTTCTAACCCTTTGGTCCAGGTGAAAGAACACTAGTCTTAGTTAAGCCCCAGCACTAGATTCACGATAACCCTTCACTCTGTTGCTCGCGCAACTAAGCCCCAGGGGAGTCCATATCCTAGCACTTCGCTCTACTTCGACCGCAAAGAACTCTTGGAACACGGAGGTAGGGAAAAGGGGACCTTTCGCTACCTCTTGGTTCACCCTCTCGACCCTCTCCAAACTCGAGTAGTCTAATCACATAGAAGTTGTCACACCTTCAAAGGACAACCCAAATGATTCTCAACGCTAGTGTCATGGCCAATGAAAATCAATACAATTAACATGCAAGATTGGAACTCAATTAAAAGCATCAATTAAGAAAACATAGTAAAAGTCATAGAAACAATGTCATCCTAGGGTTTACAAGTCCGAATACCCACTAGGAGTTTAGCTCTCCATGGAGCAATACAAAATCAATGAAGAGTTTAAGAACATATGCATAAAAACCATAAAGAAAAACCCCTCGTAGTCCTTATCGATGGCCTTGTGGAGCCGCCTCGTCTTCTCCAACGAATCTCTTGTCAAGCCTAGGGCACACCTCGCCGAATCGATGCCGACAAAAGCTCCCCCAATAGCTATCTTCCAAAGGACGTCGATGCCGACACTGTAAAATCACCTCCAAAGACCTCCAAAGACCTCCAAGCACCTCTCCACACCCTAGCCGCAAGCCCCCCAAAAGATAGGCAAGTGATAGTAGGGGGTCCCCGAAATAGATCTGAAAATGGGGTATTTATAGACTGAAATCGGGGTTTCACATGCCCCTGTGAATTTTCCACACGGGCATGTGGATTCTCTATTTTTCTGAATTTCGGCACGTCGTGAACAGTAATTTGCTACAGTACTTGCACCGAAAATGCTCCCGAATCCATTTCTTCATCGAGGCCGCTAAATTGGGCACAAAATCGTGTGGTAGATCACGTCGCATCTTCAATTGAATCACATTGATGAAGCTCTTGATAATGTTGCACAAGCCGGAACATGTGAGTCTGACTGCCTTTGTGCCCCTCCAATTCACATATTCCCTTGAACTCTGTTGGAGGTTGGCACACACTCACATGTCTTTGAAAACAACTTGTGCCTTGTTCCTTGCCCGGTCCAAAAACTCCCTCAACAATTGCGTTCATGACCTATTCTTGCTTCTTTTCTCCTCAATTCATCTCCACAATCCTACATGTACAAAAGAACACAAATGCACACATATAAGCGATAAAATCTGAATAAAACGATGGTCAATGTAAAAAAAGTATACTTCATATAGCTTATACACGAGCACTTCATATAGATTTATCAGACGTAAAGAAAGTTTCTTACAATGGTGAGAGGATACGAGGCTCTAGGTATTCTTCAAGGCCAGAAGCTTTGGGCTCTTCTACAATAGAGTATGTAATTTGTCTTCATTGTGGGGTTCTTCCACTATATTGTGCTTGGGATATTTATGCAGAACCTTAGAATCCTCATCGATTTGGGCGTCAAGTTAGTTATGACCAATATTTTCCAAAATATGTTAATATCCCTAGAAAGCCTTCCTCCTATCGGATTCTTGTTGGTTACTGGTTTCATTTCTCTTGCCAAAGTACTTCGTGTTTGTTTTATATTCCTGAGCATGACAGGAGTGGTAAACTCTTGTTAGTCTATGGACATAAGTGGTTCAATAATGTCGAGGCTTTCTTCAATCAGAGCATTACATTCTAACTCAAGGAGAGTCTGTCACAAGTAAGGAGTAAGGTCAATCTTCAAGAAGACCACCATTTATCGATGAAGATATTTTCATTGGTCTCTCTACGTCCAAGCGGGGTCACTCTAAAAGGGAAAAATAACTGCAAACAAATGGGTAAAAGTAAAAGGGCGGCGAATGGATGGCCACTTTGTGTCCGTCTTTTTTACTTCCGCCTAATATATATATATATATCATCAGCACTTGCATGTATTGTTGCTTTGCCACTTTGTGCCCATCTTTTTTACTTCCGCCTTATTTATTTATTTATTTATTTTACATCAATACCTGGACATCCCATTCATTAGCCCAATTTATTCGCCATCTTTTGCTTCCGCCTTTTTTTTAATTTCCTCTTTTTTTTAATACATATGATATGTATAAATTTTCTTCAGATTTTTATTTTTTTGCATATGCATATATTTTCTTTACTCAAAACTTTTTCTTAGTAGATATGCAAATTGATGATACACCATAAAAAAATGTCATATCCACCCAAAATGAAGAAATCATTTCTAATCAACCACATGATATGATTAATTTGTTATCATTCATCAAATTTCTTATTATTTTGTCCTTATTTGCATTTGCCCAAGTCTCAAGTGTTATACCAACTGTCTTAGAGACTCAACCACAACACCATTCGCCATTAGTCCCAGAAGGTATTCTTTTATTTATTTATTCACCTATTCATACCACATAGAATTAACATGTCATTTGAACTTTAGGCATTCGAGATGATGAAAATTCGCCATCCTTGGGACGAACTATTTCTGAAGAATTTATTAAAGATTCTCCTCCTTTCATTGAATAATTGAAAGATGATGACACAAATATCAAAGTTACATCATCATTAAAACAGACTGAAGGTAATTTCACTCTACCTTCATTTTTGACAGAAATTCTTGAAATTCAGTCCTTCAAGGAAGCGACACTCTTTCATTTTTTTTTAGTAGTGTTAAAAAAAATGCTAGGAGCTAGTCGGGAGGTCAGCCACCTTCTAACGCCCAGAGAGCCTAAGTGGGCCTAGGCGGGGGCCTAGGTGGTTTTACCTTTTTAGAATATATATATATTTATAATATAATTTTAATTCTATATAATACCGAAATAGACATTTACCATCAACCAAATTGATGCATCAACAATCAAATAATAATACAAGAGCTTCTAGAATCCAAACAACTCTAACACGAAAACTTATCATAAAAACATACATATAAAACTTAGGCATCTATCTCTTCTTGAAAGCCCTCCGAAACTCCTTTCATGTCCGGCTCAAACTCAACCTCTTCTTCATCTTCTTCCTCATCCGAAACAAAATCTTTTTCATGAAGTTCTCTTACTTGAAAATTCGTATTACTTCCTCTACCGCTATCCATTTCTCCAACCATTTCCTCTTCCTAAACATCTTCATCACCTCCCTCTACAATCCATCCTTGAGCCTTACTAGCATCATTAGCAAGAAGTACATCTCTTCCCATCTTCATTACCTTTTCCCTCTTCTCCTTCATCTTGGAATTGAATTGGACATAGACTAGATTATTTAGCCTTGTTGTATCTAGTCTATTCCTTTTCTTTGTTTGTATCCCCTCAAATGTGCTCCAATTTCTCTCACACCCGGATGAACTTGATGTTAATGAGAGGATCCTTCTTGTTATTCTTTGCAAATTTGGTACACCATTTCCATAAGTGTCCTACCAAGCAACTAAGAAAGCACAAATTGAACAATATTAGAAAAAATATATATCAATTAGTGCTAAATAAAATAAAGAATTGTAAATATGCATACCCGGATCAAAAGTGTCAATGGTTTTAGTGCATCCCATCTTGGCCACCGGTCTCCCAAAGCTACCTTCTTTATTCTTATACGTCAACAATTCATCATTCAACACCACATTTTGAGCATCAAAATCGGGGAAAAATTTCTCAACACATTCGAGTAGCCCATCCTTGACAAGTGAATTGCTTTGTATCATTTCTTCTTTATAGGAGTAATAAGGATTCAAGATGTATGCCGTCAAATGTAATGGACGATCAAGTCTATCACGAGCTTTAGTTTCAATAATTTCTAGGACTTCTCGATAGAGGGTCTCTTGATTCTTCAATGCTCCTTTAATATCTTCCTTAGCGTGAAGAAGCTCTCCATACATAAATCCCATTGATGGTTTTTTATCCCCATCAACAAGGCAAAGCATCCTAACTAAAGGAGCAAATACTGTTAAGCACAATCCTACTCCATTTCAAAACCCCACATTCATAATGGTTGAATAAGTTTCTCTCCCGTTTGTTGATTGGGAATGCTTGCACTTATCCCAATCACTACTAGCAAACATAGTCCTCAACTCACTTTTCTTCTCCATTAAACTTTGCAAGGATAGAAAAAAAGTTGCAAATCTTGTGACTACCGGCCTTACTATGTCCCTTTTCTTCGTATACTTTCTCATCAATGCTAATGTTTTGTGATGTACATAGATGAAGATAGTACATGCCTTTGCCTTCTCAATCACTCCTTTAAACTTAGGTAAGTTCCTTATTCCTTGAAGCATGAGGTTTAATGTGTGTGTGGCAAATGAAGCCCAAAATATAGATGGTCTTTTCTTCTCTTCCAATATTGTTGCCGCCGCCATATTGTTAGAAGCATTATCCGTGACCACTTGAACTACTCTATGTGCTCCAACTTCTTCAATGCACTTGTCGACATAGTGATAGATATATGGCCTGGTGTGTGCTTCTTCAGAATCTTCCTTGGAAGAAAGAAAAATTGTGCCTTTGCTAGAATTGACACATAAATTCATAATACTTCTCCTTTTTCTATCCGACCAAGCATCGGTCATGATTGAGCAACCATTGTTTTCCCACTCTTTTTCATGGTCCCTAATAATTGCTTTAGTTCTCTCAACTTTTTCCTTCAATAGTGGCTCCTTTAATTCATATTGGCTTGGAGGTCGATTGCCCTTACCATAAATTCCAACCGCCTCCACAAATTGTATAAAACTATCCTTATCAATAGCATTGAAAGGAATACCCACCTCATAGATCCATCTTGCCAAAAATCAATGCACATCATGTCTTCTATTCTTATCAATGGCATCTTGAATATTTTGTTGCTGCATAGACACACCTAATGAAGGTTGCGGATTAATAGATGATGTAAATCTATCCATCGGTCCATGAACGCGTGGCCTTTTCATTGACCCTCCAACTTCAATATCTTGTTTCTTTCTTTTTGCTTCTTCTATTGCCGCTTTGCATTTGGCTTTAGCCTCCTCCTTACATATTGAACATGAGGATACATTTTCCTTGATATTGGCTATGTGTTGCTTCATTCTATATATTCCACCACTAACCACTTTCATGCAAAACTTACACTTTAACTTATCCGGATTAGTAGGATCTGCCAATACCGCAAACTCCCACCCCACATCACTTGAATTACGCTTCAATGAATTATCTGAAGATGCCATTGAATTAGATGCTCCAGAAGATTCATTCTCTGCCATTAGAGACCTGAGAATAACCAAACTAGCAAACTATTAAACTAACAACCAAACTCCAATACCAAATCAACAAACTTATGACTTATCACGAATCAACTGAAAATTCATTGAAGGGAAGACTTTAATTCACTTAGCAAAAAAACATCAAGATGCATACTTCACAATTGAATATTTCCAAGTAAAATCTCATCAATTTGCATTCCCTATAATTGTTGTCATTGCCTATTCAAATCAAACCAAGCAAATGAATTCCCCAACTCTTCTCACAAATTAGAATCATTGAATTTTGTCTATTCAATTTCATATAAGAATATTGTATAATATTCTTACTCCTACTAATCATCTCCAACTAATTAGAGGTTCATGAATTCACTCATAACATGATCTCAGTTCACAATGCAATGATAAATGAAATCAGCTTTGTAGGTTCTAAGTGACATTTCACCAAACATCACAAGTGCATGCATGCTCCCTTCTAACTCCATAACATAGAAATCATACTCTTGAGCAATTAGTTATACAAGCATGAACATATCATAAAACCAGGACTGAAATCTCCATTTATCTCATATCAGACCTCCATGTTTGAAATGTCCTAAGTTCCTAACACATCATGTGTTTACTTAGATTTCAACCTTCTAATTACTTAACATAGCAAGCCAAACTAACATAGCAAATCACTTGGGCATTTCGTAGAACACATGGTGAGCACTTTAATATAATTCTTTTCTCCACAACAGAACATCAAAGAAAACCTCCAATTTTACATCTCATTCATTGATTACTACATCATGCGTTCATATTGTCAATCATCATACAATCCACTAATCCCTTAACATAAATCCCAACTATTTATCCTCATCGTACTAACCTCTAACTATGGAGAAGAAGCTATTCAACAGTGTCAAGGCTTCGCTCTAAGCTAGGGGCACATAGCCACCAAGTTCCTCTAAGTTTTGCTCGCTGATATGCTTCCAGGATAAAGGAATCAAAGGAACGAAGGGGCGCTCGTTGGGGTTTTGTGAGGTAACGAAGAGGCGCTATCTCAATTCTAAACCTAAAAAAGTTAAAAACATATAATTTTACATTTTTTTCCTAAAGACGCCAGCCCGACTTAGCCTGCCTAGTTCGCCACCCAGTCTGCCTAGGCAGTGCCTCGGAGTCCATTTATTCGATGGAAAGACAACACTGATTTTTCACCATTTTTCGCAAAAACGGGTCGGCTTGCCACCTTCCAGCGCCTAGGCGCCGCCTTGGCCGATTTTTCAAATACTATTTTTTAGGACAACATATAAAAGAATTAGAGCATACCACTGCCAACGTTGACACTAGTGCGGGCCCATCTACTTCAATCCCACAGGGTAAAATTACTTTCATTCTCTTTTGGTTTACTAATTTATCATGATTTATCATCTTTTCTCTCCGTAGATTTGAGGAATGATATACTATTCCTACGAGACAAGATGGTCAAAAGTATCAGGTCTCTCGATCAATACAACTACCAGAATGTTATTGATGAGCTGAAAGCATCAAGTACAATTCTTATGTCCTTTGGCATTGACTTGAACAATCTTGAACATGCTTTGGAAGATGTATCTCAATGTGCATTCTATGTTAAGGAGATTTCAGAAAACCCCAGTGTCCAAGCTCATGTACATCAGCAACATGCCAAAGATCGTGTGCTAAATACAACAATAGCACTCAAAAATCTTAACAAGCATAGAGCAAATTTGATTAATGATAAAAATATGAAGAAGGATGAACTTTAAAAACTTGAAGCAGAACACCACCAACTTCAGAATAGTATTCTTGACATTTCAGATAGGATAAAGATTTTGCGTGAAGAAGTAACAACTTCAAAACAATCCTTGGAAATTTCTTCCCTCATGCAAACCAACTTGCAAACAACACTGGATGAGAGTAGAACACAACTTGCTGAGACTCAAGGAAGTGGTTCAGACGATAGTCACATCGCTCTCTTCACATCATTGCTTGGTGAACTGGAGAAAGCGAAGGAGTCTTGTGCTCAGGTTTTCAAGCATTGAAGAACTCTATCTTTCTTTTATTTGCTTAGCTAGTTTTCTTTTATGATTAGTTTTGAGTATATATTTGCTTTAGTAGTTGGGTTTGAGATATTTTTTATGAACACAAAATTTTCTTTAACATGATTTAATATCTTTCCAGTACATATTATGCTTTGGAAAGTATTCATTTGATGATGGAATCATAGCAATGTGATTACATTACTCGTCTCTTTTTTATTGAATCAAGAAAAATAATTGAGATTTAATGTCTTGATTCATAATAAAACTTTAAGATAACATGCCATGCACTTCATAACACACTTCAATATTTTGCTTCAGGAAGTATGCACAATCTTACATGACCGGTCTACTCCTTCTTTTTATTATAAGGGAACAGGCATTCTGTCATAGACAAATATTTTACATTATGCATAACAATTAATAGGTGGCATATGTTATTCTCCATTAACATCAATGAGTTGGTATGCACCTCCTTTGTAGACGATCTCCACGGCATATTTACATTCCCAATTTGCTTTAAACTTGCCCCAGGTCCGCTTGTTGGTGACAATAGGTCTTCTAAGGACAAGAACAATTTATGTTTTTTTGTATATGTCCGGAATCTGGCAAATTTCTCATAAATTTGAGACATCTTTGGTATGTAAATTTCAAGACTTTATTGTACTTCTAGGCGAAGTCGAATATTATCTTCATTTAATATTTCATCCGGCAACTTCATATAGGACGTATAGTTATCATCAATTTTCTTAGCAAGCTCTCCTTTTAAGACTTTGGCGGCTTGCCCCGTTTATCTTCTCATTTGGTTGGGAACAAAACCCACCAGTCATAGAAGATGAAGTATTGACATATACATTTTTTTTTAATCAACATTTTCTTAACATTTTTTTTCACGCTCATTTTCAAAGATGGGAGGAGAAGTCATGTCCCACCGGGCGTGCCAGAATATGTGGCCTCCTTTTTTCTCACTGAGCCATTAATTATGGTTAGACTGGTTAAAAATAATGGATCACAAATCAAATTTTATTTTTTATGACTTCAAGAGATTATGGGTTCATGACTTCCATTAGGGGCAAGCCCTTAATGTTAATAACCCTGGGCATTGTCACAGGAACCTCTGATTAAAAAAAAAATAAGTGTGAACAAGGAAACAAGTTGTGACAATCGATTTCATTCATTTCAATAAATACGAATTTATATACTTCATTGAAAATACAAGGAATTTGAAATCATTTTGACATATGAACTTGTCTCTAAACCTGTGTCTTGGACATTTCACATTTTGGATATGATCTGCATCTTGAGTTTGATTTGAATTTCAAGTTATAAATTCTCTACGTTGATGAACAATAAACTTGATTTTGACTTTTTATAAGCTTCGGCTTTTATGCTTATGAAGCTCCCTTCGAGTCTTGACTTGTGAAATTCTTTAGGTCTTTGACTTTTGATGCCTTGAGACTGTTGAGTTCAATTGTCGATCTATATGGATCCCTAAATTTTGACTCTTTCATATCTTTGAATCTTGACTTGGCTATTTTGGCTTTGACTACATATATATTTTGTCACATAATATATGAGTATATTTGAACATAGCCATTGCATGGGCCTCGTCACTATGTCGTATAGCTCATTGCTGTCTTAAGGTAAATGTCTCATTGCCACTTGAAATTTATATATTATCAAAGCTTGCGGCTGCCTAGAGATGAACATCCTTGTCATTATTTCGGGATGAACAGACAAACAAACACACACACACACACACAGATATATATATATATATAATACGTCCAACCCATGTGCGTGGTGGGGCCCATTTTCTTTGATTTTTTTTATTATTTTTTTTATTTTTAAGGGACCATGCACATATGCATGCATAGCATTGCATGCTTCTCATCATCATCATCATCATCATCATCATCATCATTATTATTGTTGTTATTATTATTTTAATAGAGTCAAATCTCACGATAGCATGATGTGGGTCCCTTGCATATAGGGTAATATGAAACTAATGATGCTTGGTTGCACTACATGAAGAATGCCCGGATTAAAAAAAAATAATAAGCCCACAATCATGCAAATTATTCATGCATTTTTTTCATAGTGGGACTGTTCTTTTGATTTTTTTTTTTTTTTTTTTACTTGAATTTTGCAACCTGACGATGAGCAATTAATATAATTGAATGGTGAAAGATGAAAACATGCAGTCTGTGATGCAAAAATGGTATCCCATGGATAATGACATTCATATACCTTAAATTATTATAATTACTACAAGCACCATGCTGCCCAAACCATATAACACCAAATTTTTTTTTGACATTTTCGTTATCCAGCTTGTCTTCTACAACCTTCAATCATGCATGAAAGGGAAATTATCCTTCGCATTGTCATTAGCTGCTTTAGTTTAAAAATTTTCACTTTGTAATATTCTTCAGCTATTGGTTTCAGAAACTAAAGATACTCAGATTCCATAGAAAAACTAATATATGCAAAGTCAGTGTGAAATGTTTTCATGACCGATCCAAAGAAGTTTGTTACAGGTACCTCACTCAAGAGCCTACCATAGAGATCTTCTCTATAAGATGCAGTGGACATCAAATTCATGCATATTAGTTTAGATATATATATATATATAATATAAAGTGTTCAAAATCTTGTTACTCCAACTTGTGTGGATGCTCAAATTATTTTATTTATTTATTTATTTTAACAATTACAAAATAAAACATTTGCCAATTTTCATCTTCATTCACATCTTCCATGTTTTCTTGATGTCTTTTGTTTTAGAACACAATATATATATATATATATATATATATATATATATATATATATATATATATATATATATATATAGGGAATGAATCAGAACTTGCACCACAATTGACAACATGTTCTTACGCCATAAAGGAAGCAAACAACATAACTTTGCAAACTCTCACATAAGCAAACAATGGCAAACCTATTGTTTGCATCAGGCACACCGGATGATAATAATGGAACGGAGATGGGCATAACATAACCAAAAAACAAAATATGAACATCTTTACCTAATACAAGATGGAAGTGTAACCCCATGGTAGGCGAAAGCAACGATCAAGAGGATAAGAACCAAGATAACCATGAGCTTTACGTTGCTCCACCACACTAAATTCCTAAATCGATGAGCTTACCTTTTGAAACGCATTGTATTCCCTTGCATATCAAGACTAGTATTTGAAAAATGTTTTATATGAATTACTCACTTTAGAAATATCTTCAGGATGCAGCAGGAGGGCACAAGTGAAATATTGTGATATAGATCTTATTCATCGGTGATGGGAAGAGGTTGAAGAGCTTTGAGAGCGTTCATGATAACACTATATATTAAACCATATTCTTTAGCTTCTTTCACACATATGAAGAAGCCTAGATCAGTGTTTTGGTTGATTTTCTCTAGACTTTGGCAAATGTGGTAGGCAAGATAACCATTCAAATTCGCCTTGTGATGCAGCATCTCATTTGTCTGAATGTCGATATCTGTTTGTCCTCCTTGAGCACAATCGAGAGGTTGATGAATCATTATTCTAGAGTTTGGTAAACTATACCTCTTTCCTTTGGTTCCAGCACTCAAAAGGAAAGCATCCAACAGTGGAAACATCGGGGCAGATATGGCTCATTGTATCAAATATAGCAATACTAGCTGTCACCGATCCTCCAGGAGAGTTGAAATACTTGACAATATCCTTATTAGGGTCAATAACGTCGAGATAGAGAAGCTGTGCCACAATGATGTTTGCCATGTCATCATCAACTGCTCCACCACACCGAATTATTCTGTGCTGGAAAAACTTACTGATGACACTCTAAAACCGCTCCATCACCATTGGGGTTGGGCCTTACCCCCTTGTGTCTTCACCGGGAAGTATGGCGAAGAAGGAACCTCCAAATCTTGCATGATCGATCAAATCTCTCATCTCTCAACCCTCTAAGCCATCCAGACCCCACCAGAGTACACAGCCTTAGGAGCACTCAAGCACAACTCAGCCTCTCAAATTTCTTTGAAGAAGAGAACCAAGCAGCGACGAGGGATTGACTAGAGAAGAGAATAAGGATCTTGTTAGGGTTCTCATAGACGAATTTAAGAGAGAACGGCGGAGGCGCCGTCGCCATAGCCATAGTGGCCACCCAGCACAAAGAGCTTGCCATGAAGTAGAGCTCCTTCCTTTGTCTTTCTTTGTCTTTCTTTCTCTTGTTGGTTCCTTCACTGGCTCTTTTCTTCATTTCTCTTCCTCTGGTTTCTCTCTTTTCTTCTTTCTTCTTCTCAAAGGTGACGTTCTTGGATCAGAGACGTTTCTTGGACATGGGCTTCTTCTAAGTATAAACTTTCTCAGGGATGAACTTCTTCTCCTTCTCTTCTGCTAGCTTTTTAACGGCCAGCTTCTTCTCCAATGGCTTCTTCTTGATTTTGAGTATCATTGGAGATTAGGGATTGGGAACTCAACTTCATCTGTTCTCCTCCTTTTTCCATTTCTCTTTTGTTAGCTTCTCAGTGGCTGGCTTCTTCTCTGCGAGTTTCTTCTTGGCCTTGAGTGTCATCATTGATCTAGGATCGAGAATTTGACATCGAGAATTTGGGTACTCGAGGAAGGCAATGACAATGACAGCAACAACGGTGATGGCGGCAAGAATAGCGGCAGCGGTGACGTTAGCAAGGAGAGAATCTTTTCTCGTCCATCCTCCTTCTTCTGTTTTTTTTTTTTTTTTATCTATGTGTCTATTTTGCCCCCTCCCCTTCTTAGAAACTGAGAACCTCCCCGCTTTTTAAAGCTTTCAGGTCTTCGTTGGGGTTGTTGTGCTGATCGTGGGGAGACGGGAAGGAGACGTGGAGCGGTTGGTGAAGATTATGAGGCGACCACGACACCCCATGACCAACTTTTTTTTATTTTATTTTATTATTATTATTATTATTATTTTAACTTATTATTATCATTTTTATTTTATTTTATCTTATTAAATATATATTTATTTGTTTATATTTAATATATATATGTATATATATATTACTTTATTTTATTTATTTTATTTTAATTTATTTTTTTATTTGATTTGGTTTATTTTATTTTATATATATATAT
This sequence comes from Dioscorea alata, assembly GCA_020875875.1. Classification (NCBI taxonomy): domain Eukaryota; kingdom Viridiplantae; phylum Streptophyta; class Magnoliopsida; order Dioscoreales; family Dioscoreaceae; genus Dioscorea; species Dioscorea alata. Next base: position 6,384,360 of record CM037011.1, read on the forward strand.
ATATATATATATATATATATATATATATATATATATATATATATATATATATATATATATATATATTATCGATTTGATTTATTTGATTTGTTTTATTTTATCTTTTATCTTGATTGATTTTTTTTAGGGAAAATTACTGTTTACCCCTCAAAAATTTCAAAACTTCCCAATCAGCCCCTGCTAGTTTGTAATACCCCAAACAACCCTTCTGTTATTGTTTAACTTCTGTTTTGCCCCCTGCGGGTCACTTGGACAGGGTCGATAATGTGAAATTGTTTTTTACCCTTGTAAATGGTGGGAAAAAACAGTATAGTCAAATCATGTGAAACTTTTTTGTTTGCCTTTTGGCAATCTTTTTTCATTCCTTATTGCGTTGTTTTTTCTCAAACAAAGTTTTGAATACTCATCCTGTGGTATAGTAACAATCTTTGGTCTGCATTCGTTTGAACTCTATCGTTTTCCCGATAATGTGAGAATGCCTTCCTTTCCCTCACTTTGATCATCCTTGAAGAGAAAGTAACAATTTATATTTATATGGAGGTTTATTATGGAGAGTTTTTGTGCAATTGCAAGATACAACGGGGAGGGACGAGTGCTAGTGTTCACGGCACAGACTTCTTGAGATTCAATCTTAGCGGAGATATGTGAGCAATGGGGTCTTGATGTTTCCCGTGTTAGGGTGAAGTTTATCACACCCAATGGATATAAAACAATTTATCCAATAGAAAATGAGGTTGACTTCCAGCGCATGTGTCATGTGTGCTCCCTTTTCTAATACGCTGCAATCGATCTCGTTGTTGAGACAGATGATGTGCCATTGTCACATCATAGTCAAAATAAATTCTTGTCATTGCAAAGTTCTTATCCTTTATGTTTACTCTTAAAATCATATGTTTCCTCCTAATTATTCTAGTTTTCATTTAATTATTATAGTTTTCGCTTAATTATTCCATTTTCCGTTTAAACAAATAAGTTCCCATTTAAAACAAATAAGTTTTGCTTTGTTATCCCGTCCCATCCTAGGTTCCGTTTAAAAATGTATGTTTCCGCTTAAATATTTGAGTCTCCATTTAAATTATTGAGTTTCTGTTTAAAATATTATATTTCTATTTAAATTTATATGTTTCCATTTAATATGTTTTGTTTTTATTAACTTAATGATGTTTTCCGCTTAAACCGAAGTGTCGGCAGGTACTTTGATTCTGCCATCACACCTGCTCCATCTCATGTTGACCCTGACGGTGCGGCAGGCCTTCTGTCCTCGTCGGATCAAGAAGAAGTGTTGTCGTTGGATATCAGGCAAATCTCAGAGAACTCCATTTGCGTCCGCCTGTTATGAGAAGGCAACCTGGGCGTCCGGGATAGAAGTGGATCGAGTCGCAAGCGTTTGAGGTCCGCGAGTTGCGGTGTAGCCACTGCCACGCATCCGATCATAATCATAAATCTTGTAATGAAACAGTCACTGACTAGGCATTGTAAATAAACACCTATTTTAATAAAAACAAACTTATTTACGTGTCCATATTTGATATTTAAACATAAACTGTCATATTTAAATATAAACATCTTAATTTAAAGAGTAGAACTTTTTGTTAAACGGAGAATTTGATATTTACACGAAGACACTAAAAGTTAAATGGAAACGTTTAATCTTAAAAGATAACATAGAGAGTTAAACAGAAACAATGGTTTTTAAAAGGATAAACTGAAAGTTAAACGAACAAAGGTAAATTTACATGAGAAACATTGCCATGTCAATGGAAAACAATGAATAGAATTTAAATTAAATTATAATGAGAAAACTGTTTTACATTTCAAAACAATATTAAGTCAATTCAGTCCCCCCCCCCCCCCTCCCCCAAGTCGAAGATTCACCTTTCTCTATGATGCCTGCTGCGCGCCGTTCAATAAGTATGCGGGCAACATACTTTATTCTTAAATAAGAGACATCCGTTTGCGGTAGACATAGCTTTTCACCGTTAAGTATCTGTTCGATAAAACGCATGACATAAATGCTGCAGTCGACAATTCCTCTTCTCTGTCATGGGTTTCATTGTCGTGAACTAGCAGGTATAGTAAAGTCACCGACTTGCCGAACTCCATATCCACACAATAGTCAAATAGTCTCTGCTATCGAGATATACAATCTTGGTCAAAGCTGCGAATGGTGTCCTTCTGATTATCTCCCAATGTCATCTAATCATGTGAACTTTCAATTCAGTCAAGGTCTGGACAACCGGTGTCAAGTAGCATCGGTCATTAACTAGGTTGACAGCCATGACCAAAACCCTACAAGAAGAACAATACATTAAACAAGTATTCAGAAATCTTAAACAGAAAGCTATTTTAAAATAGAAACTCATCTGTTTAGAGTCATGCCTTAAATAGAAACTCCATTTATTAAACAGAAACCTCGTTAGTTAAACAAAAACCGCAATACTTAAACGAAAACGACATTTATTACACAGAAAACTCAATTATTACACTGATACTATTAAACACTACTTAAAGCCATATCAATACATTATAAACATTAGACAACAAATTGAGTTTGTATAACAATAGAAAAATCTCTTCACCACAACATTATCGCTTTTGATCGTGTATACAGATGAAACAGAAAAGCAAAACCCTAGCCAAAAAATCTCGTTGCAAAGTCAATTAATGTATTTCCAAAGCCAAGTTCTCCGTTCAAAATTGATCAACCCTTGAAATTCTCATTCAAAGTCAAATATTTTATCTCCAAAATTCAAGAAGCCAAGACAAGTTGATCGACCCTTTAAATTGGCTTTTAAATCATTGGAATTGGTGCAAAATTGATCAACCCTTCAAATTCTCATCCAAAGTTAATTAATATATTTCCAAAGCCGAGTAGTGAGGGGGTTTATATATAGAGTTTGGGAGGGGTTGCTTAAGGTTAAGGCCAAGTGGTGGATTCTACTTAAAAGGAAAGTGGCATGTTCCTTGATGATTTTGCTAGAGTATTTACAAAGTGATTAGATTATAAAGTTACCAAAACAATTGATGGGACATCTGATTAGCCAGGGGATCCATGGGACACATCCATCCCAGTATAATTGTTGGATTCTTGGAAATCAAAGGCATCGCAGGCGGTTGTTCAACTTGTAAAAATGAATTTGATTTGCAAGTTAAACAACCACATGCTATGCCTCTGATTTCCAAGAATCCAACCATTACACTGGGGATGAATGTATCCCATGGATCTCCTGGCCAATCAGATGTCTCATCAATTGTTTTGGTAACTTTATAAATGGTTCTATATATCACATCTTTGGATGCTCTTCCTAGATATTTTATTACATGGATAACGATTTCATCTGAAGTCATGTTTGTGATTTTGTCCATTATGAGTTTGGGCAATGTTTGAGCCTTGAAGATCCCTTCAAAACTCGAAGATGAAGATGTTTAAAGACAAAGACGAAGCTGTGAAATACTATGACCTTCTAGAAAGTGGAGGATAAGGCTGCGAAGGCATTGCAAAAATTGAGCGTCTGAGGTCTATGAGTTACGGTGCAGCCGCTGCCACGCGTCTGCTCATAATCGATGATCTTGTAATGAATTTGTCGCCGACTAGGCATTGTAAATTCACACCTGTTTAACAAAAACAAAGTTATTTATGTGGCCATGTTTGATATTTAAACATAAACTGTCATAATTAAACATAAACATCTTAATTTAAAGAGTAAAATTGTTTGTTAAATTGAGACTTTGATATTTAAATGGAGACAGTTAAACGAAAACGCTTATTCTTAAAGGATAACATAGACAGTTAACCAAAAATATTGGTTTTTAAACGGAAAAACTAAAAGTTAAAATGAAACACTGATATTTAATAAGTAAAATTGAAAGTTAAGTTAAATAAAGTGTATACAGACATTAAACGAACACAAGTAAATTTACATGAGAAACCTTGCCATGTCAATGGAAAACAATGAATAGAATTTAAATTAAATTATAACAAGAAAACTGTCACATTTATTGTAAATAAACAAAGATTTGAAAAAAAAATAGTTAATTACATGTCAATTGCTGTGTATTAAACAGAGACTTCGTTATTTACACAGAGGCATTGATATTTACACATAAACTATGAAAGTTAAACAAAAATTTTGTGATTTAAATAGAAACACTGATAGTTAAACAGAAACATTGAAATGAAAACTGTAACAATAAAAAATAAACAGTAACAATGACAATTAAACAGAGACATTGCTACTTAAACAAAGACTGCCAACGATACAGACAACCGCTTCTTATTATATGGAAACAATGATATTTATATAAACAAATTGAATAAGTTATTGGAAACGAATTTATGTTACAAACTTTACATTATAATTGACAAACAAAGTTATACTAGATCGGATGTGGTACTCTAATCACCTTTATCAATGATGCTGGCTGTTCTCCCATCAAAAAGTATGCTTGCTCGTCGCCGAACAGTCCGTGCACGGGGTGGGCTCCAAGAAAGTGATCGGCGTCAGATACACCTTGAGGATGTTGGCCGCTCATCTCTCTTTCTTGGCAGCGGAGCGGGAGCGGGAGCAATACCACCTCCATGGCGGGTGATATCTCCGTGATGGGTAGCCCGAACATATATTTCTTTATCCGTGTTCGCGACGACCAGTTCAGGAAACTAATAATTGTAAACAACAAATAGTGTTAAATAATAAACAAATGTTTTTAAAAGTTAACCAAGTAATTTAAACAATAACCAAAGTTTTTAAACACTAAAAGATATTCTTAAACACTAACCTATATACTTAAACAATAACTCAAAAAATTAAACAAAAAAGCGAATCTTAGGCCGAGGATGACAGCCACATCTTTAGGCTGGAAACTCATCAGGCTGGCCCCGATCCTGAATTTGTTGCTGCGGTCATCATACCTTTGCAACAGAGAATCAAGGAGGGCTCTCTCTTGGAGTACGGCTTCAATCTTGGTCGAAGCTGTGAACGGTGTCCTTCTGATGATCTCCATTGTCGTCCAATCATGTGAACTTTTAATTCAATCATGGTCTGGACAACCAGTGTCAAGTAGCATCGACCGTTAACTAGGTTGACCGCCATGATCAAAACCCTACAAGAAAACAATACATTAAGCAAGTATTCAGAAATCTTAAACGAAAAAGCTATTTTTAAATGGAAACTCATCTGTTTAGAGTCATGTATTAAACAGAAACTCTATTTATTAAATAGAAACCTCATTAGTTAAACATAAACCTCAATAGGTAAATAGAAACCCCATTTTTTAAACAAAAATAACATTTATTATAAAGAAAACCACATTTATTAAACAGAAACCTCAATTCTTACACTGATACTGTTAAACACCACTTAAATCCATATCAAATTAAAGGGGAAACATATATTATAAACATTAAACAACAAAATGAGTTTGCATAACAATCGAAAAATCTCCTTCACTCCAACATTATGGTTTTCGATTGTGTACATAGACGAAACAGAAAAACAAAACCCTATCCAAAAAATCTCGCTACAAACTACAATATCATCCAATAATGAAACCATAAAACCGTGCGGCCAAAAACAACACAAAGAATGTAAAAACAAAAGAAAACCACACAACTTCATCATTACCTTGGTTGAAAAACTGATGAAATGTCGAAGACTTGAGCGGGAGTTCTCCTTCGATACACTGGTGAACAGGCGACGATAGCAAGATGTCCAGACAATGACAACTTCGGAAAGGGAAAAGGTGAAGAGCCGATGATAGAAAATAACCAGCTCCAGTAATGTTGTCCTCTCGGGATTAAAAGCGGAAAAATCATTGCACACAAGGGCATTATCGTCAAACCAAGTCGCATTAGCTACAACTTCCCACGCAAGGACAATTTCATCCAACAAATTTAAGATTAACTCTGTCAATCACCGTTATAGCCTAAGGGGGTTTGAAAATCATTCTATTGAAAAGAAAGGGTTTTTTATAGATATCCAAATTTAGGGAGGGGGGGGGGGATTGTGCATATTGCAAAGTTTGGGTTTTTATTTTTGTAATTTCCAGCTTTTTTTAATTTAATTTAATTAATTTTTTATATTTATTAACTGATTTGGGGTTGGGATCACCTCGGGATTTAAATATTTTAGATCACCTCGAGATCTGTGCTCTTGGCTAATCTTGATATTTGAATATATATATATATATACACCTTGAAATATGTGTTCTCGGCTAATCTTGAGATTTGAATATTTTTAGATTGCCTCAAGATTAGTGCTCTCGGCTGATATTGGGATTTATGTTTTAGATCGCCTCGAGATGTGCTCTAGGCTGATCTTGAGATTTGAATATTTTGGATCGCCTCGAGATCAGTGCTCTCAACTGATCTTAAGATTTGAATACTTTTAGATTACCTCGAGATCAGTGCTCTTAGCTAATCCGGATATTTGAATACTTTTAAATCGCCTCGAGATCGGTGCTCTTGACTGATCTTCGGATTTATATGTTTTAGATCGGCTCAAAATGTGCTCTCGACTGATCTAGAGATTTGAATATTTTGAATTGCCTCAAGATCGGTGCTCTTAGCTAATCCGGAGATTTGAATATTTTTAGATTGCCTCAAGATCTGTGCTCTCGGCTGATCTTGAGATTTGAATATTTTGGATTGCCTCGAGATCGGTGCTCTTAGCTGATCTGGTGATTTGAATATTTTTAGGTCACCTCGAGGTCTGTGCTCTCGCCTGATCTTGATATTTGAATATTTTGGATCACCTCGAGATCGGTGCCCTTAGCTAATCTAGAGACTTGAATACTTTTAGATCACCTCGAGGTCGGTGCTCTCGGCTGATCTTGGTATTTATATGTTTTAGATCGCCTCGAGATCAGTGCTCTCAGCTGATCTTGAGATTTGAATATTTTGGATCACCTCGAGATCGGTGCCCTCAGTTGATCGGAGATTTGAATAATTTTAGATCACCTCGAGATCGGTGCTCTCGGCTGATCTTGAGATTTAAATAGTTTAAATCGCCTCCAGATGTGCTTTCGGCTAATCTTGAGATTTGCTTGTTTTTAGATTACCTCGAAATATGTTGAGATGTGCTCTCGGATAATCTTGAATATATCCAAATATGATGAAATTTATTTATATTAACCACATGTTGTCCTAATTCGATTAGGATTTGGCTATATGTGATTTAAAATTTTGATTTGATTTGAATTAGGACATGTAAAATTTTTTCCGATATAAATATTTGTATCATGAATCTAGATCTAGAAAGAAGAAGGAAGCTCGGTGAATGAGAGGTAATGATCAACGTTGGAAGCGTACAGAGTGTCGTGACAACTCATCACATAGGATCTACTTCTATTCATATATATTCTAGACATGTCTTAGGTTTAGGGGACTGTTTAGTATTACGAAATGGGTTAAAGAACATTTTTTCTACTCCAATTTTGGTTAGAAAAGGACATATCTTTAAATTAATTAGTAAAAATAATTGTGAAATTTATTTTAGAAATAAATCTATTGACAATGTCTCTTTACTAAATCGATTGTATTATCTAAATATCCAAAATAAGTGTGTTGTGAACGCTATAACTAAAATATATGGTAGACATGAGATAAATCAAAAACTTGCATAGCATTTGAGACTACGTCATACTGGAGAACAAAGGATCCACAAGTTGGTGAAGGATGGCCTCATAGGACATCCTGAGAGAGCTGCACAAGTCTTAGATCCACAAGTGGTTGGCATTATCTCTTAGTAGGAAATTGTTAGGATTATGCAGTCGGATGCCAACCAGGATACTTTTATTAGGACATTTCATTTGTATTAGAAATTATTGATATTAATAATAGCCATTTATTTTAATGTTTATATAAATATTGTGATGCATTTTAATCAGTTTTGAATATTATATTCCTTATGTATTAAGTTAAACCTTCTACTCTTTATGAGATAAGGAGGAGGGCGCTAAAAGGGTATAATACGTATATATTTAAATAGTTCATAAATCAGAGAAATTTAATTGATCGTTACAGATTCGTAAGGGTTTGTATGGTATATACTTTGACAAAGAGTAATAATTGAATACAATATGCTAGTGGAACATGTGTCATAAATACAACGATGGGATTGGTAAATTTGATCATGGCTCATAATAATCCAATCACATGGGTTATACTTTTTGGCTGTCAATGATTAAAATTGTTGATTATGATCATATATATGAATGGACTTTAGACCTAAGCTATTATGATCACGATGTGCGTATGACGTCTAGTCTATTACTAGAGTAGTTAAACTCAATTTACCTTTTGGCAGGGTCAAACTCAAATTGCGGCTATGTCGAGTAAGTAACAGTAGTAAGTGATCATGAAGAAGGAATTCATTCTCTTGTAAGTAAATGAGTTAATATCATATGCCATCATAAATAGGTGAGATTAAAAAACCTTCAACAATGCAGTTAAACTAAGTGTGTGGAACATGAAGGGACTTTGTTAATCTTACTCTATTATGGTTTTTACATGAGATCAAATTTAATGAGTTTAACGATTACCATGGCTCTCAATTGGTTGGCATACAAGAACGAAGGGTTTATATAGATATAGTAATCATAATTAGAAAGGTTCATAATGATCTACTTATTTGTGTTCAATTGGGTTATGGTATAGGGTCATAAGGCTGGCTAGATGTCACCCACATCCTTTGGTATCCTCCTATTACTAATTGAAAATGAACCTAGAGAGTCATGCTTAAAAGAATTACGAATCAGTCTCATTCTTAGTAATGGTGTAGATATGTCAATTTACAATTTTATTTCATGGGATGAAGTGAAATTGTAAATTGGTCTAAGGTTTTGTCTTAAGTTTAACTTGCGATTAAAGTTCAATGGAGTTAAATAATTAATCAAAATTATATGGAGTTGAAGACAAAAGTGGTTTTGGTTGCTTTATGGCCCATATTTTTATTAGGACTTCATAATAGAATAATGTTTATTATGTTTTATGAAGTTTCTATAAATATGACTCCTATCTAATCCTAAAATCAATCAATTTTCTTTTCTTTGGTGAGATAAATCTCCAATATCTCACTCTCTCTCTAGCTCTAGCCGTTATTTGGAGAAGAAGATGAGGTTGTTTTTTTATTCCAGAATGTGATTTAAAGGTGTGGGAACTTTGTTCGATGCTAGAAGATCTAGGACAATACATATAACAAATTTGGCACATCAAATGAATAGCTTTGGAACATCCTAATGTAATTTTCCAGATCTAATTTTATTAAATTAATTTAATTAGGGTGCTCATCAAATACACTACTTGATATTGCAATTTTGTTTTCGGATTTAGCATGCCTCTGATTGTTTGGTGCAATTTTTTTATATTTCCTAACAAGACGAGCATATCATCTTGTGACTTTTGATTCTTGGTTCTAAAGCTTTTGGAAATGATATTGATATATAACTAGAGCTATTTATCGATGATCTAAAATGCCTTTGGGATACTAGTGCAGAGACATATGATGCACTTTTAGAGGGTAACCTTTTGTTACGAGCAACTCTCACGTGGATCGTAAATGAAATTCCATTCTATAGTACTTTATTAGGATGGATCACAAAAGACAAGTTAGTATGTCCTATTTGCAATCTTGAAACATCTTCTCACATGCTTAAAAATGGGCATAAAACATTCTATCTTGGTCATCATCACCTTTTATTGACTAATTATTCTTGGAGGAAAAATGGCAAAGCATTTGATGGTACCAAAGAAAATCAAAGTGCCCTGAAACAATTGTCAGAAGGTGATATTGTTAAATAATATTATCAATCTCCTTATGTAAAGTTTAGTTTGTTTCTAATAATTCATGTTTGCTATTTGTTATTATTTTTTTTTTTTTTGGACTTTACTACTTCCATGAAACATGTCAATTTTGGTAAGGCTTCAAGGAAAATAAAGTGTGGAGATGTTCTACTGTTTGAAATTGGAGAAAAAGAGTATTTTTTTTTCTCAACTCTTATATTGGAGAACACTTACAGTGCGACATAATTTGGATGTCATGCATATTGAGAAAAATGTTTGTGATAGCATAATTGGGACTTTACGAAACATTGAAAGCAAAACTAAAGAAACTATAAACACTCGTTTTGATTTAGAAAATATAGGATCTTGAGCTTCATGCAACTTCCACTACCAATGAAAGGTATATGTTTTGTCCTACATGTTATTCATTGTCTAAAGATGCCAAACAAGTATTTTGTCATATCTTCAATGATCTAAAATTTCCAAATGGCTATTCTTCAAATATTTCTTGATGTGTGATTCTTATCGAATGCAAGGTTGTTGGAATGAAATGTCATAATTGTCATGTATTTTAGCATCGAAATCTCCTATTTTCTATATAGGGTATTTTGGGTAAAGAGATGTGTGAAGCATTAATTGAATTATGCACTTATTTAAGAGTGTTATGTGCTAAAGTTTTACATTTTGATGACTTGGAGAGACTTGAAAAATCAATTACCTTCACACCTTACAAGTTAGAGAAGATATTTCCTCCATCATTTTTTGACATGAAGGTGTATTCAACCATTCATCTCGTGAGCGAGGCTAAGCTTGTTGGGCCTGTACAATTTTGGTGGATGTATACTATCAAATGGTATTTGTGTAGGCTTAAATCATATGTGAGAAACAAGGCATATCAAGAAGGATCAATCGCTTCAGCATATATTGTGTAAGAATGCATGCATTTTTGTTCAAGGTATTTACATGGAACTAAAAGTAGGTTACATTGTGTTGGAAGAAACAATGAGGGAAGTGATGTTTATTCACATGTTGTATTATCAGTTTTTTCACAAGCTGGCATATCTTTGCTTGTAAAAATAATAAATAAAAAAAATATGATCAGCTAAGCTTTACTGAATGGGCTCAAGAAAGCATCAATGTGCTAGAAAATTGTGAGGAAATTAGAGGGTTTGCGGAGTAAGTCCCATAAATTTGTGAAATTTGTCATTTTATGTACTTTATTTATTTTTGATATATTTTATAAGTAGTTAATGATATTTTATTTATTTTAAATGTGAAGCATGCATAAAGAAAAACTTGGAAGGAAAGATTCTAGAAATGTGGAAAGAAGGCACAAAAGAGAATTTCATTAGTTGTTCAAGAAATATCTAAGTATTATAAATATGCTTGAATGTATAACATTTATAAGTTATAATTTATATAACTTAAATGCTCAAATGGTTATTACTCCTAACATGTCACCAAGTTGCATGATGAAGGATATGAAATGGTTAGTGATCAATTATTGCATTTAGCTTATGGGTAAGATAAGCGAGTTTATCGATATAAAAGCTTCCTTATCAACGGTTGGAGGTTTGACACAAAGGACGGAGATTTGCAATTGAAATCACAAAATAGTTAATTCTTGTATTAATAGATATCATAAAAATTTGATTATTTTGTCGGATACACAAATATCATACAATTAAAATATCACGGAGGAAATAGTTTCATTTTATGTAAGGCTAACTAGTATAATGTATATCACAAAGGTGGATTCAAAGTTGACAAGCTTGGGTTTCCCAAGGTCAGTGTCACACATAAGTTGAAATCTAATGAACAGTATATTTTAGTTTCTCAAGCTAAATGAGTCTACTATGTAAGAGATATTAAGAAGCTTAATTGGCACTCTATTATTAAGACAACCTCATGATTTGTATGATCTTCCTGATAATGATATAGGAGATGAGCCATGCCAAGAAAATGAAAGTTTTGGCTTTACACTTTATGGAGATACTTTAGAGAATGATAACAATGTGATATATTTAAATAGATTTGATTTAGAAGCTGCAACTGTTGAAGGAAATCCATTAAATATTGGCATTATGGGAGCTAATGAAAATCTAAGACTGATGAAGATACATTTTATCACTGATTATGTGACAAATCTAGCATGTGATGACTAGGAAAGTGGTGATGATAATGATTGAGTATCGGTTGGAAATTTGTTTTTTTTTTTTCATTTTTGAGTATGTAAACATTTTTGCGTAATGTTTTGGAACTAGATTTTTATTATATTTAAACATCCACGCATTATTATTTCAATTATATTTAAATATCAAAATCACATGTGATTAGTCACATTCTCATAACATCAACCATCCATATTATATCTCAACTCCAATCTTTTAAACAAGCATCAAGTGAGTTCATCAACAAATCCAACTTAAATTTTTGTTTCTTAATTTCATGTTCACAATATTTCAAATATTACTATATCCTTAGAGAAGAATGTTATTGAATGAACTGAATTATATTAGATCCAACATTCATATGAAGGTTATTTTCCACTCCAAAATCCCGTCCACCTGCAAGACGGACCTTCTTTCCCCTCTCATTGGTAGATTAAACAATCAAACAACTACTAGTGGAGAACACAATAATTTGGTCAAATGCTTTTAATTCACACGTATCAACAACAACAAAAATAGAATGACCAAAATCCAAAAAACCATATTAGTCATGCAAAACCATGTGGCTGTTCAAGCTACTCTGGATTTAGGTTCTCAGATTAAACCCATTCTCAACAGCAATATTGAGGTGTTTGATGCGCTTAACTCCAACAATTCAACTAGCAATTGGCACATCAATCAGTGGATTCCAGATACCAGGCAATGCTTAATTAATGTAGGAAACCCTGGCATCATTGAAATTCCTCTTGGTTGGGCTTCTCCGGCAATTCGTTTAGCCTCTCATGGAGTGAATTTACATGCTCTTTCTTTGTATTTTCAAGGTCGTGAGTTACCAAACTGGATGATAAAAGTTTTTTATGATGCAAGTTGTGTGTTTTAGAGTGTTAGTTGTCACATGTTTTTGTACTATTTTTCTGTTTCTTTTTCTAATAAATTAGCCCAAGGGCTCTTTTATTAAAAAAAAAAAAAAAAAAAAAAAAACCCCGCATTATAGTACCCAATAAGTATTAGTGTGTGTACATGTGTGTGTGAACGTAGAGTGTCTAAGTAAGTGACTAGTGCAGGCTCTGTAGAACATTTCACATGTGTTTAACTTATCTCTAGAATACATGGACAACCCATAGTTTCATTAATTCTTGATATTGAAAGTACAAAAAATTAAAATGGGAAACAATATTGTGTTTGGAAGATGGGGATTATCAAACCGAACATCCAGAAATTACCCGACTAACTGCGCGCTTTTTACAATATTTAATTATTTACATAAATAAATTTAATATTTAATTAAAAATTCTTAAATTTAATAAAAAATTTTAATTTAAAATATTTGATGTTATCAGTATTAATTAAATCAAAATTTAATCCAGCCAAAAATTTGAACACCTTTCCCCAAACCAAATATATTTCGTTTCAAAACAAGCACCATCTTCGATCATCTCCGGCGAAATTTCATTACCGCCCTTGTCCATATAGTCCTCCCACATCCACTCCTTTATGAACCCTCAAACCCAGCCAGTTCATCCACTTCCCAGTCTAACCGGTTGAGTCACCATGTTTTGACCAGATTTTTTCAAAAGTGGTTTAAATGTAATGGCCGATTCCTAATTTTTCCGGTCGAACTGGCTGAATCGGTCCGTATTTGACTACCTTGATTCCAGCAGCCTCAAACTTGGGTTCCCACTCAGTTTCATACATTTCTCAAAAGGTTTCTTTAAATCTGCAAAAGGGGAAAAAAAATTCAATCCTACTTGAATACAGGATCCATGTAAACTGTCAAAATACAAAAAAAGGATCAAATTTTAAGTTGCACATGAATTTTGTAAGGAGAAACTACTTGGAAGATTATCGCTGACATATGGGAATAACTTATTTTCCATAGTATTTCTTCATAATTGTCTTTTAAGTGCTGAGATAAAGTGGCCACTTCTTCTGATAAGCAGTATTCATTGATGCCTTAGCAAATGATTGAATTGACTATGCATAATGAAGTAAAAGAAAATCAAGTATGACAATAGCAACATCCAATCAATTCCAAAGATGCACAAAATCATTTTAACTAGCAATTACAAACCTCATCAGTGTTATACATTGACTAGGCCACTCCTCAAACACTAGTAAAGTTAAACATTTCTAGATTCATAGTCTCTTCCTTCCCCTCTAAAAGTACAAGAGTAGATGCAAAATTCTTAATGAAGATGAAAAATAAGAACATGTTATGAATATATATAAAAAAAAAAAAGGCACGTGATGTCAGCAATTTGTTCACATAGGTGCTAGTATGACAAAATGAGAATTAATTGAACAAACTTACCAAATACCAATTTGTGCTTGATGGGGCCTTTAATAACTATATCAGTTGCTCGGTACTGATCTGGAAAAGCATGTCTAACAATGCATATTGGTTTTATCCATCCTAAATATATCAAAGATCAAGTGATGCAAAGAAAATATCGTAATATTGCTGGAAAAATTAGCATGATAAAAGCTCTCGAAACCTGGACCTAGACAAGGAACATTTTTACAAATAATTCGGTCTCTAAACATAGTTCCTACAACAAAACCAATGATGTGACAGAGTATTACGTGCACATGAATAGGGACACAAAAAAAAAAGCATTGTGTCATCATAACTGACCAGTTAAAATGGTCATGATTGTCCCATTTGTACTCTTCCACATAGCTTTCAAGTTGAACTCCTTAACACGAGCTTCAACAGTTATATTAAGAGGAACTAGTAGAGTAGAATAAATTCAACTGTAATCATGCGCAAATATTACTAGGTAATAATATTAGAAGATAAAGGAATACTATAAATTCATCGTATTGTCTATAAAGATCAGTTAACTTCACTAGGAGTTATTGCTACACATTTGATTACCACATTATATTTGCAATTGAAACTTACCATATAGTACTCAATTGGCATATATAGACACTTATAAAAAAATATAAAAAAACCTTCGAACCATCAAGATTGGAGAGAGTGCTTAATTATAAGATAGTTCAATCCAATAAAAAAAAATTAAAAAAACAATGTCAAAAGTGGTAATTTCCATTACAATATAGATTTACAAAAAGAGAAATAATTCATGAAAGTTGAAACTGAAAAGCTTTAAGTAATCAAGAACCTCCCTTTACATTGAAAATCTGTATATGAAAGCTGGAATGCTCAATTATTTCTCACTTTTTCAACCAAATGTTCAAATTCATGTAATGCTCTAATTAAATGAGAAGCAAATAAAGTTTCTCATTATTAAATTAATGCAAAAGTTAGTGGCTAATGGTGTATGCATCAAACTGTTTCAATTTTACAATACAACCAAGAAGAAAGCGAACAACGATAAAAGCAAATGAAATAAAATTGTAGGTATTGCTAGTAATGGATAAAAATGACTATCAGCTAAAGCAAAAAATACTAACTTTAGTATAGCTTCTGCACTTTCAACTGTGACCTTATTATCTATAGCATCACTCTGAGGGAAACCTAAGTCAAAGTACTTAATTTCCAATCCCAGAAGGGGAAGATAAGCTCCCAAGTAGATGACATAATTAAATAAAACACAAATCCAGAGAAAGAAAAAAAAACATCAAAATAGTTTGTTTACCGTCTCTTTTATTGATTTTCTAAATACTCTGGTCATTTCATCCCCTGCAACGAAGTAATAATCTCTTTGAGGCATTTGACAACTAACATTAATCAATAAGCTAAACAAGTTCCACATCTGCACAAAGGACATAATTTTTTGCTAGTGTAAATGCAGAAAATTCAAATAAATTTTGATGATAACAAACTTCTCCAACTAAGTTCCACATCTAAAAAACAAAAACAAAAAGAAAAAGAAAAAGAAAAAATTCATCACAGTTCCTTTAATGTTATTGCATGTAATGGCAAAAGAACTGTGAGAGACCGGCCCACCTCAGTGAGACCCAGAACAGAACTCTGCACAAGCCAGGTATTGTTTTGCTTAGTCCGACATTAATTCACACTCCCCCGGAGTGGAACCCGAGACCTAAGCCTTTGTCTCACTTAAAGTGAGCGCCTCTCACCAATTGATCTAATCATAGATCAATTGGTGAGAGGCGCTCACTTTAAGTGAGACAAAATGCTTAGGTCACGGGTTCGACTCTGGGAGAGTGAGAATTAGTGTGCGACTAGGCAAAACAATACTTTTCTTGTAATGAGTTATGTTCTGGGTCTCACTAAGGTCGGCCAGTCTCTCACAAGAACAGTTAGTTCTTAAAAGCAAGTCAAAAACATGCAAATAAATTATTCAGCAAAAGGACAAGGTAACACAGAACTCATGAAATATGACTAAAAAAAATAGGATTCCTGAAAGCACATAGCACTCTGAAGATGGCCAAAGCAGTACAAGCAGACAAAACTAGTGACAAGTCAAAGATATGATAACCATAAAATGAACAGGAAACCGAAACTCCAAACATGCAATTGATCAAAATAAGTTTCAAATTTAATTATAAAAATCCAAAAATCCATACCATATCAAACTCAAAAACCAAAACCAACAAACAAACTAATTCAATCCACAGAGGTAAACAGCAAAACGAAACCAAGCCCAAGTGATCAAGGACATATATCAGATGGATTGGAAGAAACAAGATACTTGAGGCAATGGATTATATGGAAGCCGCAGTGACAAGAGCAGAGCAAAGATGATAGAGAAAGTGAAGGAGGCTCTCACCATCCATTTCTACAATCAGGTTGGCGACCTTGATCTTCTAAAACGCCATTGTTCTCCTAAAAAAATTTGATCTTCACAAACGCAATATTTTTTTAAAAATATATATCGTTCTACATATCTTAATATCCATTATAAAATTCTAAAAGCTAAATGCATTTCTGAGAATCAAGAGAACTACTAGTTCAAAAAAAAAAAAAAATAAGAGATTGAGTGCACACCATGCCCCACGTGCTCACTACCTCAATCCTATAAAAATAAGTTGATCATTTTTAGCAAATAATAAATACAATTTAGAATACAGTAGGAAGAAAACCAACATATACTAAGTAAATTCAAAACAATGCCATAAACCCCAAAATAAAGTCAATAAATAACAATTACAGGATATATGAGACAAAACTAATTCAATGTTTTTTTTTTTAAATCTGAGCTCCAACTTTCAGTCCAATGCACAAGAGAAGTATACCTGATGGCCCATAAATTTAGCTTTTTACAGGACCCCTTGTATAACTGCAAATAAATGAAAAATAAAGTCAAACAAATCAAACAAATAAAGCAAAATGATACATCTATAAATGAGAGGAGCTTGAAGCAAAGGCTTTCTTGCTAGTCCAATATTTTCTAATCTATTTGTATAAGCATCAATGATAAATTTACTCATAAAAGCAGTTAAAAAAAAGAGCTAGTAAAATCATTCTTTATACTGATCAAAACTAGAAATTAAAAGAAAATTTAAAACAAAAATCAAAAGATTGGATTAATGAATGAAAACACACTGTGAAGAACGAAATGAATCACGCTATTAGCAGTGGCAGTGGCAACCATAGTAGCAACGATGGTTAGATGGCAGAGATTATGAGAGGAACATGTGTTAACATTCATCCAAGCATAATCCATTTGGTATGAATGCTTTACAGCTTGAAATGGGAACATGTGTTAACACTCATCCCAGCATAATCCATTTGGTTTTTTAAAGATTTAATTACCAAATTGGTCCCTCTATTATAGTGAAAGTACCCTTTTAATCCCTCTAATATTTTTCATCCATAGGAGGTCCCTCTATTGTTCATTTTGGGTAAAAGCAGTCCCTCACCCTAACACCCGTTGTATTTTCCATTTTCCCATCTGACGTGGGATGGAATGCCAGTAAAGTATTAATAAAATAATGTAAAAAATTATATAAAACCCATTAGTGGGTTGTATTCCTGGAATTCCATTGTCTTGGGAATTTATATTCCTCTCCTACAAAAAAGATGGTATTATTAGGACAAACAAAAATAACATGGTATTCATCAAGTGGAACAATGCAGTAAAATAACTTACACTTGCTTCTTTTCTTTTAGGACATGTAAGCCTGTTGTGACCTTCATCCAAACAGACACTGCACTTAAAGACTCTCCCTGCCCTTGACAACTTTGTGTTGTGCTTGTTTTTACCCTCCATTGGTTTCTTCCTTTTTTTAGCAAGTCTTCCTGGCATCCTTTTAGCCATTGGAGGCAACAAAGGACCCTCCTCAATTGTGGGCCAAAATTCCTTGCCCTTTATTGGATTAACAAGAGATTGTAGGCTTTAAGGTACTTGCCTTTTCTGAACCATTCAGATACATAATCCAGTGTGTTTGCACCACAAAAGGTAATGGAAGACATTGCACGCTGACATGGAATTCCAGATTTATCCCATTTTCCACAAGAATTGACATGGTCTGCTAACACAACCACATAGGCCTTCCTCATATGTAAGACCAAGTTGTCACAGAACACTTCATGTCTTGAGCCTCCATTCCACTCAACTTGCCATTTACCACTCCTTTTCATCACCTTTTCAACCTTGGCAATTATATTCAGTCCAAGATCACATCTCCACTTATTAACATAGTCCCTCTTAACAGCTATTCTAGTCATCATATACTATCTTATGTCTTCCAACATACTTATAATTGGCCTATTCCTAGCATCTGGGATGACCCCATTAAACGTTTCACACATGTTGTTGTCTATGACATCACATTTAATTAAATCAGAAAAGAAAGCTTGGCACCAACCTGTAATTGGCCAATTCTCCAATAATTGTTTCACAGCCTATTGTCCTCCATGTATGCTAGACATTTGATCCAGGTTTCTTTGCATCTTTGGTTGGCCAGTAGACCTAGCAACATTCCAAAATGCAAGTTGGAGCTCCTTCGCAGGTTGCTTTTCCCTCCATCTTGCATAGATGTGCCATGCACACATTCTATGCTTGATAAACGTCTAAATGTACGTATTTTATACGTATATGTGCGCATGGTTTTCATATTTTGTTGATGAGTCGATGCCCTTTTTCAGTCTATATTGGGTTATTTCGTGTTTCAGGTGCAAAAGATGCTTAGGGGAGCTCACTGACGCGATTTGAGAAGAAATCCACACCGAAATCATCATTTTAGTGGTCCTAGCACTGTAGCAAACTGTAGCAGCATGAAGCACGAACATTTGAAGAAGTTTCTAAGTCTGGAAACCCTCACGGCTGTGAGGTCAACCGCAAGCAAATCAGAGTGTAATGGCACTATAGCAGATTACTGTAGCGGGAGCACTGTAGAGATTTTACTGTAGCAACTTATTCAGATTTTCGGCCCGTTTTCTGGGCAACCTCATGGTCCGTATATAGACCGTGAAGCCACCCGCAAGCCATCCCGAGATCATCTTTAAAAGGGTTTCTAGGGCATCATCTTGGGGGTCTTTGGCCACCCCTTCTCCTCCACCACCATCTAGGGCTTCATCTTAGCTGGAGAAGGCATATTTGAGGAGCAAATCGAAGGGAGAGGAAGATCACACTCAAGGGAAAGCATCTAGGAGTTCGTTGGCATCGATCCACCTGATTCCCATCACCATCTTCTTCTAGTCAACACTAAGGGGGTTTTCTTTGTTTTTGATCATGTTTGTTATGTATTTTGAGATCTTGCTTATTCATGTTGAACTAGACTCCCAAGGTCACCGGGCGTCCGGTGAACCTTGGGATGTACTTGCTTGTATGGATGTTGTGATTTACTTTTATGGTATTTTGCTTTGGTTGTGGTCTAAGCTTTGTGTTCTTGCATGACCATCGCCCTTGTACTAGACACACTTGGCTTAGAAGGGATACGTGTACGAATACACTGTGACCATCGGGTATTTCGTACCCCTCCACCCATTAGGGATGAACCTAGATATTGAGTTTGACCCTAATTAGAGATTTCCCTAGGCGTAATGCAATCGTAGGAGGATTTGGGCGGAAGTGATTCCGTATTCCAATACTCGTATCGGATTAGGGGTTATCGCCGTGACCATCAGGGTGACCTATCTTTCGACGTCTCTTGGCTCGACCACCATTACCTTCGTAACTCTAACATCGTACTAGCTTTAGTAGTCCCGAGGCGATCCTCGCCTGTGGCCTCATTCATTTATTGCTAATTGTTTCCTTAATGTGCTTGTTTGGTGTGCCTTAGTCCATGTGTTTATAGTTTTCTCTTTATTATTCTTCTTATCTTGTTTTAATACTATATTTGATAGACTAGACAGTGCTGTCTAGAGGGAAGTAATAGCAGCTCTTGGGACCCCAGGGAATACGACCCCTGTGTCACTCACAGGATATTACTTGGCGACCCCGTGCGCTTGCGGGACACGCATCAATGCTCAATGAAAAGGAAAATATCACTGGTTGCATGTAGTAGACCCTGAGAAAAAGATAGTAGATACATTAAAATTTAGGCATGAACTACATTAAAAAAATGCAACTTCTTTGATCAGCATACCTTTTGCATATCACTGATTAGGAACCACCCAAGCCCATCTCCAATGCATAGGTCAACTTTCAACTGCTCAAAAAACCAAGTCCATGATTCAGTAGTTTCCTTCCGCACCACTGACCATGCTATCGAGAACATTTGGTTATTCCCATCCTTTCCAACAGCTACAAGCAATTAACCCTTCATCAATCCCTTAAGGAAGCAGCCATCAACCCCAATAATCCTTCTATAACCACCAATAAAACCTTTTCTTGCAGTAGTGAGACAGATGTATATCTTCTAAAATGTTGGAAACTCATGTGGCTTTAGCCTTTAAGACATAACAATGACATTGCTCCCTGGATTGGTGGCTTTTAATTCTAGAGCATAGTTATTTAAAACTTTGAAGTCCTCCCTGAACGGCTCTTCAATTTTCTTGACCACCAACCCTTTGGTATTTCTGCAAACTTTGTTAGTGACAAAAACACCCAACTCCCTTCTCACCATTGATCTTAAGTGCCTTGGCCTAATAAATGGCATTACAGAAAGTATCTCCCCAAACCAGAGCTGTTACCCTTCTGTTCCTAATACATCCTAGTAGGCAAGAGTGTTCAACTTCATATTGTTTGACTAAGAATGATTTCTTCCCACTACACCAGGAACACAATATTAGCCATTTGCAATTTTTTCCTTCGTATACAACCCTAACCCTGACTGCATCATTCTTGATGTATTTGAATTGAAAACATTTTCTCGTTGAGTAATCAACTAATGCCTTATTGAATAACTTCAAATCCTTGAACCTAAGATCAAGAAAAAAAATCATCTAAAGGAATATCAGGGTTACACACCTTCCTTGTAGACCAATGCCTCTGTGCATCTTCTACTGCTGACCCTTTACTAGTGTCTTCATAGCTCCTTGGATCTAATGATGAGATATATTCACTTTCATATCCCTAAACCTTGCCATATCCTACACCACTCCTGACATTGATCCCATCCTCCCCATTAGAACTGACATTGTCATTCGGTCTTTCACTAGCATCATTCTAACTATCTTGCTATAGGCTTTTCTTCAATGTAATATATTTTAGCACCTTGTCTCTAGCTCCATCTCTTTCAGCATCTTCATCTAAGATATACTCAGCAAAAGGCATCTGAACAAGTAATTCTTCATCATCCCTATTGGAGTCATTGTCACTATCTTTTTCATGATCATCATTTGTGTTTTCACTCCTCGAAGCAGTCAAGTTTACCCCTGAATTTATCCATTCCCCGTCCTGCTCATCAATCACCAACCTATTAGAATTTGTCTCCACTACCTGCTCATTATCCAACCCTCCTGAAGCAGTCACTAACACTTATTTTTTTGAGCCCTTGTCCTGCATTTCATCTTGGATTTTACTCCATGAGATAGAACAAGCATCATTCTTCTTACTTTCGTTATCATTCTCCTCGTTCTATACTTCATCTGAGCTATCACTTTCACCCACTAAATTAGTCACGGGCACATCTAGCAATGTCTTTTTATGGGTAGCACTTCTATCAGCTGATAACAATTCTGCAAAAAAGACTTCTCTTGCACACCAAGTCTTAAAATTTCTGGCAAAATAATGTTATGGCTAATAGGTCTTGACTCAACAAATACATCTACTGATGCATGCTTTCTTAGTTGTTCTGCTAGACCTACCATCCCCGCATCATCAGAAATTTGCTTCAATGTTCCATCCCCATCCGCAAAAAACATATCCACAGCAGTGTCAATATCATAACCTAGTATCTTGATATCCCCAAGAAAGTCCCAAATGCAAATCTTATCAGGATCCACTCCAAATTCATCAACAATCCCATCTTCATATTTTGGACACTTTTGCCTTTTCAATTTTCCTCCATGATGATACCTTACAATGTATTTGAAACTGCCAGATATAATTTTATAGCCTAAATAGAGAGGAACAAGTGTAGACCTAATCAAATTCACCCACCAAAGACATGACAAGAGAACTAAATCCTACAAACAAAATCAACAACAGTTACCTAATCGGACCAATTGAAGATGGAGATAAACTACTATTGCGTTGGAGGTACTATCTGGTAGAGAATAAGTTGCCCTAGAAATTGGGTCATCGATGGCAATGGTGGCGTCGAGAACTACAGTTCACTCCTGGTTGTACGAATCCTTTGTTTGGAGGTGTTGGATGCAGTGAAGGTGTTGGATACGGTGGCAGCCTTACACGCGGTTGCGGGTTGCAGTGTTCGACCTCGTCATCATCACAGAATGGAAAGGGATAGAAAGGAAGAAGGGGAGAAGATATTAGAGGAGAAGGGAGAAGGGGAAGAAAGGGAGAAGGGATTAATTTTCAGGTTTGGATCTTTAGTTATTTAAGATCCGAACCCTATATCATAATTAAGTTGTTAGCTGACTAATGGGTTTTATATAATTGTTTGCATTTTTTTTATTAATACTTTACTCACATTCCATGCCAAGTCAGATGGGAAGACGGAAAATACAACGAGCGTCAGGGTGAGGGACTGCTTTTGCCCAAAATGAACAATAGCGGGATCTCGTAAGGACGAAAAATATTTGAGGGATTAAAAGGTCACTTTCACTATAACATAGGGACCAATTTGGTAATTAAACCTTTTTTAAAACTTGATGGAGAAAGGCTTTTTTATAAAAATAATGTTTTTTTCATTACTTACCGAAATATGTATTTCCGTAATTATTTACGAAAATACACAATTTTTTTTATTTTTTTAATAATTTTTTAAGTTAAAGTTCCACCAATTTTTTAATATTTAAATTTTATTTTTTTTAAAAAAAAAACAAGGGTTCCATTAGTTATTTAATATTAAAATTTTATTTTTTAAAAAATTGCGGATCTTGGTAGTTTTTTAAATTAAAAAATAGTTTTACATTTAAACCCTTATAATTTTTGTCATTGTAGTTTGTTTGTTTTCTTTTATATTAAAGTTAGTAAAATTCATATTCTTGTTATACTGGAACGAAGGAGACAACTTTTGTCAAGAGGAACACTGAACAAGGGCCGCACGGGCTTTTGACGAAAGAACAAGCTTCCACTATGATTGCTAATTACTCAATCTTAATCAATGGACTCAGGTATGTTTTATGATCCATGTTGACCAGTTGACTTCCATATAAGCTTCCTCTTTTTTTTTAATACATATTTACTCTCACTAAACTCACATTTATTTTCATTTTCTACAACGGCACAAAAATCACTTCTTTGGTTTACTATAATGGTTCAATCACTACAAGTAAGAAGATGACAATTTTTACATCGGATGATCATTCTTGTTTTTATATAGAAAATGATATCTTTTTAGCCAATTTAAAAAGAACCATTAAAGAAAATATAGAAATTATAGATGATCGAATAATTACACATATCAAATACCGTATGCCTAGAAATTAATGGAAATTATAAGGGCTTAAATGTAAAACCATTTTTTAATTTATAAAACTACTGAGACTCGCAGTTTTTTAAAAAAATAAAAATTTAATATTAAATAATTAATGGGGCTTAAAAAAATAAATTTAAATATTAAAAAAATTAGTGGGACCTTTAATTTAAAAAAATTATGAAAGAAACAAAAATGTGCATTTTTGTAACTAATTACAAAAATGCGTATTTTGGTAAATAATTAAAAAAACATTATTTTAATAAAAAAGCCTTGGAGAAACTCAAACCTATATTTTATTATTAAATATTCTTATTTGCAATGCGGATATTAGGGCTACACCTAGACATGGCTACACTTAGACATGGCCGGTTCCGGTTCAAAGAAATCTTGAACCAGAACCGAACCGACTAGGCAAAGTTCTTGGCTGTTCGATTCCAGTTCGGCTCCACTTCCGGTTTTGGCGGTTCGGTTCAACGGTTCCAGTTTGATGGTTCATACGATTCGGTTTTTTTTAACTAAATAATCCAATATTTCAAATTAAAATGAACAGAAAATACAAGAATTAATTTAATACAATATTTTATTAAAAAAATAAAAATATTAATAATTTAAAACAATATTTTGCAATAAAAGTACAATAGGAGAAGAAATAAAAAATTAAAGGGCTTGAACTTAATTATCTTACGTTGTCTATGCATTCTTTCGAAATTAAATGAATTAGATCAGACAATCAGATCTAATCAATTTGGCTATTACTGGTCACATGACTCAAATGGTCAAACCTAAGAAGATAATAGATATCATGAGTCCATGAAATTATTTATATAATATATAATATATATAATATTTTGATTCAATTGGAACCAGCAGTTGAACCACCGGTTCCCAGGTTTTCAAATTCTGAAACTGGAACCAAACCTTGTATGAAGGTTCAGGTTCCGGTTTTAGGACGGTTATGGTTTTTTTGTTTCCAGTTTCTGTTTTTGGCGGTTCGGTTCCACGGTTTCGGTTCAAAATGGCCACCACGTCTGGCTACACCAATGCAATGATGATGAATAGGTTAATATTTTTAATATCCAAACTATTTGGGCATAATTGCTTATTTTCTTTTAAATATTTCAATAGGTTAATATTTTGGCTTAATATCATATAACAAAATTTCTTAGTATCTAATAAATTATTACAAGGTTGTTATAAATAGTAAATTATTTTGATAAATTATATTAAATTTTAATTTTAAAATCCTTTTAAATTTTATATATAATTACTTTAATTTAAAATGCAAAATATAACTTTTACAAGTTACAACCATATATTCTAATTTATAATATACTATATATGTTAATTTATTTTTTTGTGACAACATTCTGTAGACACTTCGTGTTTGAGATTTTGGGCATGTTTGGTTCGCCGAAGTGGACACCGAAGTGGTGATTTGACAAGTTCCAAAACCAACCACTTCACCCCATTCACTTCGGGTTAAGAAACCCTGAAGTCTGATTTGAGCCGATTGAGTTCCTTCACATGGTGTCATGTGACTTTCCCCCACTTTCAAGCTTCTTCTAGGGTTCTCCACCTCCTCCACTCTCGATCTCACCCTCTCATCTTCGAGCTTCTCTTCTAGGGTTCTCCGCCTCCTACACTCCCAATCTCTCCCTCTCATCTTCACCCGAGCATCACCGTCTCTCTGTCGCCACCATCCCTTCCTCTCTCGATTGTGATTATGTTTTTCTTGTTAACCAGCTATTCAAATCTAAAACTCGGTAGACATCTTTCCTCCGAGAAATAGATGTGAACAATGCTATTTGGTTTTTGTTTTCTTTTTTCCCTTTCGTCCCCACCATACTATCTTCTTCTTTGTTTTCCATTTTTGATTGTGTTGTTTCCTCAAGTTTTTAAAATGATATTATGATCGTGTATAATGTTTTTTAGGGTTTTCCTCTCCCGATCTTGTGTTTTTTGCGAATTTGGAAGAAAACCTTTTTTTGTTTTTTTAGTTGTTCTTGATTCTAGTTTATATATCAGGTTTCCTATCTTGGATTTTTTTTGGTATGATATTTTCTTTTCAGTGCAGAGCTTCATTTAATTAAGTTTTTTTTTTAAATTTGCTTTAGTTCGCTGTGGATTTTCATATGTAGTAAATTTTTTCCATACATTTTTTTGTTATATTTTGTTGCAGTTCTTCAAGCCGTGTATGTTTTTCCCCATTTACCAGGCCACTTTGGGCTTTTTGTTCTATGGTTTCTCTGTGCTTCTTGCATCCCCATCTAAGGTTTCTTTCCTCCGATAAATGGGTCTAAGCGATGTAACTTTTCCCTTTTTTTTTGTGCTGCTTGTAGCTTGTCCATTTTTTTCCCATTTTTCATTTTGTTGTTTTATTAAGCTTTTCGGATGATACGATTGTGCGTACTATTTTTCATTGCTTTTCCTCTCCCAATCTTGTTTTCCTTCCAAATCTGCAAGAATACCTTGTTTTTTTTATTTCTTGTTCATACTAGTTTATTTGTTAAGTATATTTGTTATCATCAAATTTTGTTAGTATGCGATTTTGTTTCAATGCATAGCTTCATTTAATTAAGTTTTGTTTATTTTGATTTATATCATTGTGGATCTTCATAGCATGTTCTTCAATTGTTGTGTTTTATTATTGATTTCCTTATGTAATGTTGTTTTACCTTTGCGTTATTCATATTACTTATGTTTTATTATTCTGTTGTGTTATTCATAGCATGTTCCATAAATTGTTGTGTTCTATTATTCTATTGAGTTGTTCAATTTGTTTATATACATTTCATTTATTTGTTATATATTTCTCGGCATAACATGCAATTCCTTATTCCTTATCATAGCATGTTATTGTTCTATTGTTTATAAACATCTTCATAGCTTGTTCTTCAATTGTTGTGTTTTATTATTGATATCCTTATGTAATGTTGCTTTACCTTTGCGTTATTCATGTTCCTTGTGTTTTATTATTCTGTTGTGCTCTTCAATTTGTTTATATAATTTTAGTTTATTTATGATTTATTTCTCGGCATAACATGCAATTTCTTATTCCTTATCATAGCATGTTATTGTTCTGTTGTTTATAAACATCTTCATAGCTTGTTCTTCAATTGTTGTGTTTTATATTGATATCCTTATGTGATGCTGCTTTACCTTTGCGTTATTCATATTCATTGTGTTTTATTATTCTGTTGTGTGTTATTCATAGCATGTTCCATTAATTGTTGTGTTTTAATATTCTGTTGTTTTCATCAATTTGAAGGAGGGTTTATAGTTTATATAAAGTCAGTGGTTCTACTTGCCACTAGTTTTGAGGCCTGGCCTGGTCCAGTAACTTCATACCTTTCTTTATTTGTTGGCATGTGTATGTTGTCATGTTCCTATGTCTTTTATGAACTTGTTGACATGTGTATGTCTGTCCGGACCTACTTATGTTTATGCTGCTCTACATGGTTTGGATATATGTGTGTTTCTCACTAACATGCCTTTCTTTATTTGTTTCTTTTTGTTTGGATTTCAAGTTATGATAGAATGGCAATGATGAAAGGTAATTTGTGACATTGCCTCAATGGCGGGGCAAAATGAGGGGCACTTTGAAGCTAATCTTTTGCAGCCATTGCACATCTGATTTGCTTCAATGTCAAGGTAGCATTAAATTGTTGTGCTTCTGTATTGTTTAAATTCTTTGAATGTCGAGGTATTCGTATGGTTCTGTATTCTTTTGTTTTTAGACTTAAATCATTTTTCCATGGAATTATTTGTTTTTAACCGATGTATACAAGTGTGGCAAGGGAATCAGGAGCACAAAGTGAAACCATTGCAGCCACCTTATATAGCTATTGATCCCTTCAGTTTTTTACAAATAAAACATGTGCCAATGAATGTGCTTATTGTTGCTCTTGCTACTACCTAAGCCATGCCAAGAAAGCAGAATTTATTTTGGTTCACAACAACTCAGAGGAATTGAAAGAATACATTAAAGGTGCGAGTCACACTTTGCAAAATCCTGCATTGTTTATCTTTCTATCTTTCTTTTCTTTCTACCCTTGCTTGCTTGGTTTGTGTTGTTCAGAGCGGTTGTTAGTGTTGTTTGTGTTTGTCTCTTGTTCAACATCTTGTTCTAAAGAAAAAGAAGAAGAGTGTTCATGGCTTGTCCACCACCTTCAGCTCCATTTTATAGAGAATAGAGGCTCTGTGCTAGAGGACATTGGAGACCAGCTAAAGTTGCAAAGCTTAAAGAGCTAGTTTCAAAGTTGGGCCCTCAGAACTAGATCCTCATTGCTGACAAACTTGAAGGAAGATATATATATATATATATATATATATAATAAAGTCTAAATAGAGTTTTAGAATATGTGGTTTGTTTTTCTAAATGGAGATTTTGGTGTAGGGAAGAGTTGTAGTTTAAGGTGGTTTAACCAGTTGGATCCAAGGATCAATAGGAGAGCATTCAGTGAAGAAGAAGAAGAAGGAGAAGAAGAAGAAGAAGAAGAAGAAGAAGAAGAAGAAGAAGAAGAAAAGAAGCTTTTGGCTGCTCACAGAGTCTATGAAACAAATGGGCACTGATTGCCAGGCGTTTTCCAAGAAGGACTGACAATGCTGTGATGAATTACTGGCATGTTACCATGGCCAGGAAACAAAGAGAGCAACAACAACAGTAGTCTAGTACTGGTAAGAAAAGAAGACACTCAAATATCACAACAACTTGTAGTGTTTCTCATTCTCAAATTATTAGGATGGATATTAATGCTTGTAGTGCTAAAAGCACCATTACAAGCACCAAAGATGCCTTCATCCTTCATGGATGGCACTGGTGTGTGTTTTATTTATGTTTGTTTCTGATGATGGAACTCTTTTGATTAAAGAAAGATGAGTTACTTTTCACATCAATGGTTCCTTTTTCCTCTTTGCATGGACTTTGAGAAATGGTGTCCTAATGATGTTTATAAGTCTGACAAAACTTATGTGGATGTGTATTTGTATACAATTATATTATAAAATAGATGATAAAAAATTTGTTTTTCACATTTAAATTCTTGGTTTTTCAAGTATACTAATAAAAATATAATAGAAAAAACATAAATAATAGGATAATGAAAATCGAAAACAGAGATTCACTCAAGATTATCAATATGCAGCACAAAATAATTTCCAAGGGCAAATTGTCTAAAAAGAAAAAAAATTAAACCTAAGTCATGTGTAGAAATTTCATACTTTTGGGTTTAAGGAAAAGAAAAAAAAATTAAATTTTAACTTGTAAGGTTAAAATTAACACAATTTATATAATGTTTGTTATATTAATAAACCATTTAAAACTTAACTTAATAATTAAGGGGTGGTTTTTAATTTTCATTTATCATTACAAGAATATTATGTTTTGTAAATAATTAATTAACATAAATATATGTTACTAAACAACATTACACTTTAAAAGAATTTACACCCTCACTCACAAATATGAGGTAACCTCACCCCCTATCCGAAGTGGTGATCATAACCCACTTTGGTGTTACCAATCACAATGAACTGTTGAAGTCACCATTTCCAGATTTTCACTTCCACCATACAAACACCTGAAGTGGTCACCAATGTGATAATTTCCCTCTCAACCAAATACATGGAAGTAGTGACCTCCAACTGAAAGATAATCTTGGGAATCTATTGGCATAATGACAGAAATGCCCTTGTGTTATTTTTCTTATCGACTACCTCTTAATTAATTTTTAAGCACAATGTTAAACAATTAGTAAAAAAATATTTGATAAAAAAATATTTGTTTATAAAATCTTCATAATTTAAAATCTTTATAATTTGTAAATTAATAAGTGTTCGTGTATAAGTGATACGAAGTATACTATTCTTGCAATGAGCATCACTTTTCTCAATTTTTATCACTCATTCATGTGTATTTGTCTTCTTTTATGCATTTAAGGTTATGGAGACGAATTGGAAGAAAAGAAGCAAAAATAGATCATTGACGCAATGGTTAAGAAGACTCTCAGACTAAGCAAGGATCAAGGCACAAGTTGTAGACATGTGAGTGTGTGCCAACCTCGAGAGTGTTCAACTGATCATACAATTGGAGGGGCACAAAGGCAGTCACACTCATATAGTCCAACTTGTGTAACATTGAAGAGCTTCATCAATATGTTGAAAGCAAGAGGCGACGTGATCTATCGTGTAGTTGTGTGCCCAACTTGGCGACCTCGATGAAGAAATTGAAGTTGGGAGCAATTTTGGCCTGAGACTATAGCAGTCATAGTAACAAAACACTGTAGCAATTCACTGTAACCGATTATTGTTCACAGCGCGCAAAAAATCAAATTCCAAAAAATCCACACGAGCGTGTGGAAATTCCACACGGCTTTGTGGATGCCAGATTTCAGTCCTATAAATACCGCTATTTGAGATTTATTTGGGGATCGTTTTTCTATCTTTCGCCCAACTTTTGGGGAGAGCACTGCTAGGGTTTGAAGAAGTTTTTGCAAGGCTTTTGGGGTGGTTCTACGGCATCAACATCTAGTTCTTTTGGAGGAGAGCTATTGAGGGAGCTTTCATCGGCATCGATGCGGCTAGGTTTGATAAGGGAACCTTTGGAGAAGACGAGGCTGCTCCATAAGAACATCGATACGAACTACAAGGGTGTTTTCTTTATTGTTTCTATGTAAATGATTTCAATCTATTTGTTGATCTTGTATTGCTCCATGGAGAGCTAAACCCCTAGTAGGTGCTTGGACTTGTAAACCCTAGGATGACTTTGTTTCATTGACTTTTATTGAGAGTCTATCAAGGTAATCCTTTGAAGGTGTGACAACTTCATTAGGGTTAGACTAAGCACGATTGGAAAAGTCAAGAGGGTGAGTCGAGAGGTAGCGGAACGTCCCTTTTCCCTTCTGACGTGATTCATCCTACCTCCATGTTCCAAGAGTTCCTTGCAATCATAATAGAGTGAAGCGCTAAGAAATGAACTCCATTGGGGCTTAGTTGCTCAAGCAACAGAGTGAAGTGTTGTAGTGAATCTTACTGTTAGGGCTTAATTGTGATTAGGGTTCTTTCGCCTTGACCAAAGGGTTAGAGCTATATTAGGGAATAAGGTTTATTACTTGGAGTTCCCATAACCCAAAGCAGTCCCACACAATGTGAGGTGTTGAGAGTATCCCTTTCCACAGGGGCATAGTATAGAGGACTAATCAAGGTTGACCTTAGATTTGGGAGCGTATGTCTTTAGATTTCTACAACTCATTAAACATCAATTAGAAGGAATAATACTAGTCTTGCACTTGAAACAATAGTCCTAGGGTGAGCATTATCAGGGTGCCCCATCTTATCATTGATTGTCCTCTCCTTTACTTTTGCTCATTTTCTTCTCTCTTTTACTTTTCTTTGCGTTCATATATTGATCTTTCTCACCATCAATTTTCTCTATAGCTAAATAGTGATAACTTTTGTTTCTAAGCACTATTCCCTATGGATACCACTACCCATTCACTAGGGTATACTTTATTACTACAACGACCCGTGCACTTACGAAACACACATGCAAGGGTGTGTCACAAATCTCATCGTTTCTTCCACAAGGCTTTTTACACATGAAAATTGATGATAGCTTTGCTTGAGAATCATGCTTCAAGTTTCTTGTTATCTGCATACAAGAATTTGAGTTATCTCTGCACATGAACACACACACACACACACACACATATAATAAACAAAGAGATTAAAACAACAACAACAACAACAACAACATTTCACTCAACCATCATCACCATCAACATGTACTTGCCAATTTTACAGCTTTCATTTTCTGTTGTACATATCAAATGCACATATCAAACACACAATCAATGTTCATCATAATACATAATTCAATTTAAACACTCCATGAACATTATAGAAATCATCCAAAATAACTTACATTTTATCATAATAGCAATATCCAAAATAAAAGCCAATGGTCCGATAATGTGCTTACCACTTAAAAACATAGCAGTTCACATACTTGTCTATAACAAGTCAAAACACAACAAATTTGAATTGCTCCTGCAAGAAGACAACGGATATAAATAGCTTTGAACTCATCCTGAATGCTAAATAAGTAATCAATTTTTCCACTATCAAGGGAGATAATGGATCCAGCTTTAATAACCTCTTCAGTAGTCAATCCATCAATGCTAGATATGGTTGCATGAAACTGAGCTTTCAGTTAACTTCTCAGAATCTTTAGCTTTCCGCATAACATTACTAGCCAGGGCCTCTAAGCAAGTAACCATTCTACCAAATTCAGTTGATGTACTCTCATACATCTTACTCATTTGTTGCATGTTACTAATAAAGACATCATCAAAATTACCACTAGTAGAGGTAAAACTACCTTTCTTGGTCTTAGCTTTTTTCCTATGAGTAGATGACTCAGTATTAGTGTATTGATTCGTTCTAGTAGTGCCAGTGAGTGACTCACTTAAAACCCTTTGACTGGTTGCAACATTTTGAGTGGCTGACATTGTTTCTTGGATGTGATCCAGATGAAATTTAGTGTTAGAAAACTCATACTCATCCTCGCCAAAGTCCAACCCATTGAATTCTGCATAAGTAGTTGTAGCCTCCTATGCTTGCATATTTTCTACGGCTTCAGCTGGTCCTTCTACAGCAGCTCTGGTTGCTCTATCTTTTCCAAACAAGAGACCCAATTGGTCCAAGTAAGGAAATGGCTTGTTTCTAAGTCCTACAACACCTAGGTGAGACTGCAATAGACACTAACAATAACGTGTTTCAATATTAAATAATAAACCGAAACATAAAATATCATCACTACAATAACAAAAAAATAATAATAATTTACCTTAACCCATCCATTCCATACTTTAATATCGTAAGTCACACACTTGTTCACATCATCCCATCCATACCTAGAAGTAGCATTACCTAACATCTCTGATATTTCCCTATACTAGCTCTTCAAAGTCTTTAATCTTGATTGAATATGTGGAGTTCCCTTGATTTGATAGTTTGGTACCTTCTCTGCCATTGCCTTCTCAAGGTGCACCAAATAACCAGGTCTAAATGTGCCATTGTCTCCATTCCATCCTCCTTTGTCTTTCAAATCTAAGCAACACTATATAAGGATACCATCTTCATGAGCATTCCATTGATGAGTGCTTCTCTTACCATTTTTTGTAGAAGCATCCATCTACACACACAACCAAGAGAAAGAAAAAAGACACTAAAGAATGCAAACATATAGAAATGTATGTATTTATTTACAATCATTTAGTACAGACATCATATGAAATTGCTTAACATAATATCACAAGAAATTGCAAATAATCAAACCCCATATTCAATTATTTAATACAATATTGCAGTTTTGATAATAAATGATGTGAATATATACAAATAAACCTAATTGTTTCTTGTCCTCAACCACTCAGTCCACATTTCTTGTTCTAAATTATCTCTCCAAGTAGTCCACGCATCTGAGGTCTCAATGTATTGGATAATTTTGGCATCTTCACGTACATCAGAGTCCATAAACCCCTCACTCAATTCACCTTCTAGAGGGTCAAGTGTCATTTCTTTTCGAATGTAATTATGCAACAAAGCACAAGCTAAAATGATTCTACATTTGGTTTTCACTGGGTACCAAGATCTCTTCCTAAGTATACCCTATCTCATTTTAAGAAATCCAAAGCATCTTTCAATTGCATTCCTAGTAGAAGAGTGTTTGCAATTGAAGAATTCTTCTTTATTTCGAGGCGTGTGATTTTGCCTCCATTCATTCAAATGGTATCGTTGACCTCTATATGGAGTTAGAAACCCTTCCCCATTTGTATATCCAGCATCACATAAGTAGAAAAATCCTACATTTAGAAAATTATTTTTAGATAAACTTGACAATTATGATATATGTGATTCATTAAATCAACTAGTATTTTGTATATTATATGTTTATTTACCTTTAAGCACTTTCAATCCATGTCTTCAAGAAATTGCATCTTGAAGAACACTAGAGTCATCTGCAGAACTTTCCCATCATGTAGGATATAAATGAACTGCATATCTTGTGAACAAACCCCTAAGACATTTGTGGCAATGTCTCCCTTTCTATTTAGGTATCTAGGCTTATCATCATCTAATGCATTGACTTTGATGAAAGTCCCATCCAAAGCTCCCAAACAATTCTATCATTCCAATTGAATTGTCAAACAAAAGACACAAATTTAGTTTTATTTGAAAGATAACTTATTATATAAATAAATGTATGTAATAAACTAATTTTTACTTTAAACCATTTCCATCTTACATCATTTGAATTGGCAGGTATAGGCTCTGATTTCTTTAATAGTATTCCATGTAATTTGAGGATAGACTGCAATACAGTCTCAAACTACCTACTCACAGTTTCACCACTCCTCACAAATTCCCTTTTAAGAACTCTATTCTTTGCATGGTGAGAAATAGCATACAAAAATATTTCTACCATTTCTTCAATATCCATGTTCTTTGTTGGTGAGAGTCCACCAATACTTTGAAGCATGTTGCATAGCTTATAGAAAGCATTCCTATCCATCCTAGTGTTCTCGATGCATCTCAAGTCCGAATCAAATATCATCCTCCTAAAATTTAATTGCCTAATAACATGCCTTTTGTGATAATAATATGATACTCTCTTACGTTTTCTGGACATTATTTTATGCCTATAGTACCATACCATCAAGGAATAAATCATAATTAACAAATGCAGGAACTCTAAACTCATTGCACATGTAACTATCATCAATGTCAAATCTTGATCATTGCAAGCGTCCATTTTTCCCTAACCAATAAATTAAAACATAATTAATTAACAATATAATAAAGTATTAAATATGTAAATTACATAACATAATAACCATATTTAATTAAAGTGATATCTAACCATAATGATATGTAAACTCATTGCACATGTTGCTTGGATAGATTCTTATCCCCTTCAATCGCAAGTATATTTCTTTATATTTGATGACATTAATAGATCAAAAAATTCATATGCAGTGAGTCATGGTTTTTGTATCATGAGTGGTTGTTGATGCTTATCTTCTATTGCTTATTTACTTTTTCCACATCACTTATTTGAATTTTTTTTCAGTTGATTGGGTACAATGTATCTTTGCATGGTTCCCGATTTACTGGGTAATAGATTGTCTAGTCATACAATATTGCCAACAATATAGTGTGAGATGCTGATGTTTATCACCTCGTCTCTCCTTGCTTTGAGCAACTAGATTTTGTTGATTCCAATCCTCTACAATTGGATTTCCTTTTTTTTTTTTTTTAATTTATCATTTTGAGTGGTCATGTCTACTAACAAATATGAAGTTTTTGCCAACTCTGCTAATGAATTTTTTACATTCATGTTCTTTGATTGCTTACTGATGCATGCCAGTGTGTTATTCATGTAGGTTTGAGTTTGGATATATGTATTCTATGATTATTATTATTTTTATTTTTATTTTTACCAAATTATCCAACTTAAATGTGAAGGACCAAAGTGTTTATATGTTAGGCCTAGTGACACGACCTTTTGCGTGTGTACCGCAAGTGCACGGCCTTGTCGAAGTAATAAAATTACCCTGGTGAGTGGGTAATCGAATCCACAGGGAATAGGGATTTAGAACACAAGAATTTACTATTTACGAAAAGAAATAATCGGAGTGATGAGTGAATTTAGGGAAACAATTAAAATAAACGACAAGAAAGTAAATAGAGAGATGGAAGACAAGAGAAAAGCAAGTAGAAGTTAAAAGAGAAAGACTAGCAATGGGTGAAATAGGGTATCAGGACAAGCTACCTCTAGGACTTATGCTTCTAGTACAAGACTATGCTATTATACTTTCCTATTGATGTTAATTGAGTCGAGGATATCCTTAAACTCACGGTCCCAAAACTTAAGGTCAACCGTGACTAACCCCAACATTATGTCCCGGTATTAGGATTCACTACGACCCTTGACTCTTGTTGACCTGTCAGCTAAGCCCCAGGGGAGTCTATCTTCCTAACCCTAACACTACGTGGGATTGCTTTAAGCTCTAGGGATTCCTAGTGATAAAACCTGTTCCTCTATGTAGTTCTATCCCTTTGGTCCAGGTGGAAGAACCCTAGTCTAGATTGAGCCCTAAAACTCTATCTTGACCGCTAATTAACCAAGGAAACGGAGGTAGGAAGAAATCACACCGGAAGGGAAAGGGGTACATTGCTACCTCACAACTCTCCCTCTCAACCCTCTTCAGTCTTAAGTAGTCTAATCCTATAGGAGTTGTCACACCTCCAAAAGATAACCTAGATTGTTCTCAACCCTAGTGTCACGGCTAAGGAAGAACAATAGCAAAAGATAATTAAAACTGAAACTCGAATTTATTCATCAATATTGGAAAAACATAATAACAATGTCATAGAAACATAATGATCCTAGGGTTTTACAAGTCCGAATACCCACGAGGGGTTTAGCTCCTCATGGAGCTATACATGTTGATCAAAGTGTAAAATAAATTGCAAAATAAGAACATCAATGAAAACCCCCTCGCGTGTGATGTGGCCGTGGTTTTATGCTGCCGTCGGACGTCGATGACGATGCCGTTGGCGTGCTCCAATCCTCCACAAAGTCCTCTCCGAAACCCTAGCCGCACCCTCTCGAAGTTAGAGAGAAAGATAGGTCCAAAGATACTCAAAAAGTCTCCCAATCGGGCTTTAAATAGGCTGAGTGCGGCTTTAAATTTGAACTTATCGGGGCTTCACACGGCCGTGTGGAATTTCCACACGCCCGTGTGAAGTTTCTATCTTCCTGAAAAATTACTTCACACGGCCGTGTGGAATTTCCACACGCCCGTGTGAAGTCTCTGGCTTGCTGGAAAATGATTCACACAACCGTGTGTTAATTCCACACGCCAGTGTGAATTCTCTGGAAACTTGATCTTCGGCAGAAAATGCACAGTAACTTGTCGAAACGCTCCCGAATATGTTGTTCTTCATCGAGGCCATTGAATTGGGCACACAATCAATGGTAGATCGTGCCGATTGCTTCAAGTCTCCTTCTTGGTGAAGTTCTCCTAGGCTACACGAGTTAGACTTGTTGTGAATGTTGCCTTTGTGCTATTCCAAAGGAGGTTGGCACACACTCACAAGTCCAAGTTCGTGCCTTGTTCCTTGCTTGGTCCGAAAACCTCCTAACAACGGCGAACACGACCTAACTTTGTTCTTCTTTTCCAACTTGGCTCCACAAACCTACAATGTACAAGAATACACAAATGGACACTATTTAGTGATAAAATCTGATAAAAGAGATGCTCATAGTAAGATAATAACACTTCGCGTCACTACAACACAAGCACTTATCAAATCCCCTCACACTTAAGCTTTTGCTTGTCCTCAAGCAAAAATAAAACGTGAAAATTCTTGGGAAGAACAATTGAAAGTGCTCGGCCTTAGGTTCACCAAAAATATGCAAAAGAGGCATTCTACAAGTAAGGGGAAATCAAAACATTGCATAAGGTTATCATTACTCTAGCTAAAAACATGAATCAAAAAGGATAACAACTCGAAGACGTGTAAGTGTGTGCGAATTCACTCAAGAGAACCACGAGTACTCCTCAAACGTTTGTTAGAAAGGACTTATTTATATACAAAAACCAAAACTAAAGAGAGAAGGAAGTAGTAGCTTCACACATCCTTGAAGGTAGCCCTTTCCTAGGCGGCCGCCAAAGGTGGCTTTCACACTTTCGAGGAGGTAGCTCTTTCTACCGGGGTAGTAGCTTTCACGCATCCCATGAGATAGCTCTTTCTCTCATTAGGGCATAACTTGTATCCGACTTATGAGAGTAGCTACATACTTCATAGGTGGTAGCTCTTTCCACCCCAAATGCATACATAAAACAAAGCAACTATTCACAAACTCATATTTTTCTCTGTTTTTTTTTTCCTTTTTTTCTTTTTCATTTTTTTTTCACTTTTTTTTTCATATTTTTCTCTCTTTATATATGCATTTTCCACAGTAAAACTAAGAACAACGAAAAACTTGTCCTTAAAAACTTCAAGATTGAGTTTCCAAAGGATTCCAAGAGTAAGTTGTGCAATATAAGATAATCGAGCAAAAATTCCCTAAAAATTCAAGTAAAAACTAGAGCATGATAGGATACAATGTTTAAAAATTCTCCTAGACTCTAAGAATACAAACGTTGCAACTAAGGTGAACCGCCATAGGCTACCTGAGCATGAGCAATTGAACGCGCAAGTAAAGGTGTGTGCAATGTGAATCCCCCCCCACACACACACTTAAGATGTACATTGTCCCCAATGTACGCATGCAAGCACAATAAAAATAAAACAATAAACAACAATTAGTGTGGAAGTAGACAATTGAAACATTACTCCCATGAACTCCAAGTGTTGCGTTTGATGGAGCTAGGTTCATTGAGAGTTGAGTCTCAATGTTTTTGTGGAGCATACACGGTCCCATGACCGTGCCTATGACTATTCCTCAAATTCCTTCCATCCAAGACCATCTGCACACATACGATTTTAATAGGATGGTTGTGAGATATTTGTGGTAATTGCTTGTCTTTAATTTGTGCTTGGTGTTGCCCTTATGTGAGATGCTTGTGTTATTTGCTTGTCATCTGATAACTAGGACCATTAAAACTGGTGTCTATGTTGAATAGAGAAAGTAATATTTACAAGCTTAAGTTTCTGATGATAGTGTGCTGTGGATCTAGGTAAAAAGAGAGAGATAGATGTGGGTCCCATGTATTAAAGTATGCAAGATTGGCATAATTGTAGAAATGGTGAATAGAAAAATATTTGGGGTTATATTTGCAAAAATGCATACAAAAGTGCAATAAAAAAACAAATTGAGGACTTAATTGCAAAAGACTATGAAATAGGTAAAAAGTGAAATATTTGAGGGCTTATATGAAAAGTTATAGAGGAATGTGAACTATTCAAACCTTTTTGACTTACTTGCAAATTAGCACAAAAATGTAATAATATGAAGATCTTTGATTTATTTGCAAAATTATAAAAAGATGTGAAAAAAGAGATTACCGGGTTTACTTGCAAAATTTGATTAAACTTGAAAAATTAAAGTTAGAGGACCTAGTTGCAAAAATCCAGAATTTTATGAAAAGAAGAAAATTCAAAGTCTAATATGCAAAAAAATTTCATGAGAGGGGTTAAAATGCAAACAAAAAAAAGGGTTTTTTTTTTTTTTTTTGTAAATTTGTAGGAACACTCCTTTGGCCCACTAATAAGGTCCAATGTAAGATGAAAATTCTCTTGGAGAATTTTTCACTCATACCTCTTGATGCTCATAGAGAGGTCTTTGAAGGCTTAATTTTTTTCCTTGACCTATTGATGAGGTCAAATGTAAGGTGAAAATTCTCTTTCATATTTTTTCGCTCTTGGAAGGCTCTATTCACCTATTTGACCCACTGATATGGTCCAATACAAGGTGAAAATTCTCTTTCAAGATTTATTTAACTCTTGCCTCTTGATGCTCACAAGGAGGTCTTTGAAGGCTCCATTCTCTTTCTTGATACACAAATGAGGTCCAATCTAAGGTGAAAATTCTTTTAGAGAACTTTTCGCTTTCTTCTTGCCGCTCATAGGGAGGTCTTTGAAAGCTCAATTCCCTTCCTTAACCCACTGATGAGGTAAAATGTAATGTGAAAATTCTCTTCCAAATTTTTCACTCTTGCTTCTTGACACTCACAGGAAGGTCCTGGAATGCTTTATTCACCTATTTGACCCACTTATGGTTCAATACTATGTGAAAATTCTCTTTCAAGATTTATTTAACTCTTGCATGTTGATGCTCATATGGAGGTCTTTGAAGGCTCCATTTTTTTTCTTGACCCTGACTGACAGGGGCCCGAAAGTGCACGGGTTGTTGAAGTAATAAAGTACCCCGGTGAGAGGGTAGTGGAATCCACAGGAAGTAGTGATTCAAGACAAGAGAAATTGTATTTAGCTAGTACGATATAATGGTGGTGAAATAAATCAATGTGTGTGCAATAAAATGAAAGAGAAATATGAAAGACAAGAAAGTGCAAACAAAGAGTAGAGAGGAAACAATCAATGCGAATATGGAGGACCCGGACAAGCTTCCCTTAGGACTAATGTTTCTAGTGCAAGACTAGTATTATACTCCCTTATTGATGTTTAATGAATCGTGGAAATCCTTAAGCACATGGTCCCAAACCTAAGGTCAACCGTGACTAGTTCCAACACTATGCCCAAGCATTAGGTTTCACCACAACCCTTCACTCTGTCGATCTCTCAACTAAGCCCCAGAAGAGTCCATCATCCAAAGCCTCACACTACATGGAACTGGTTGACGTTCTAGGGATTCCAAGTGATAGACCCTGTCCCTAAGTATAGTTCTAACCCTTTGGTCCAAGCGAAAGAACCCTAATCTCAATTAAGTCCCAGTACTAGGATTCATTACAACCCTTCACTCCATGCAACTAAGCCCCAGGAGAATTCATCTCCTAGTACTTCACTCTACTTCGATTGCAAAGAACTCGTGGAACACGGAGGTAAGGAAAATCACACCGAAGGGGAAAAGGGACGTTTCGCTAGCTCACGACTCACCCTCTCGACCTTCTCCAATCTCGAGTAATCTAATCCTATAGAAGTTGTCACACCAACAAAGGATAACTTAGATGACTCTCAACCCTAGTGTCATGGCTAAGGGAAAATCAATTTCCAATTAACATGTAAGATTGGAACTCAATTAACATCATCAATTAAGAAAGCATAATAAAAGACATAGAAACAATGTCATCCTAGGGTTTACAAGTCAAAATACCCACGAGGGGTTTACCACTCCATAGAGCTATACAAAATTATCAATGTATATGAATCAACAAGCATAACAAACATAGATAAAACCCCCTTGTGATGTGTGGCGATGGTCTCGTGAGGTCGCTTCGTCTTCTCCACCAAGCTCTTGTCAAGCCTAGAACACACCTCGCCGGATCGGTGCCGACAAAAGCTCCCCCAATAGCTATCTTCCAAAGGATGTCGATGTTGATGTCGTAAACTCACTGCAAACCTCCACAAAATCCACTCCAAACCTTAACCGCGAGCTCTCCAGAAAATGGGCCAAAAATAGGTTCAAAAGTCTTCCAACAAATCTGAATCTCTGCTTTAAATAGGTTGAAATCGGGCATCCACAAGGCAGTGTGGAATTTCCACACGCCCGTGTGGATTCTCTGGAATCGAATTTCTAGCGCATAGTAAACAGTAAAGTGCTACATTGATTTGCTACAGCAACTGCTGCAGTACTCGAGCATAAAATGTTCCTGATTTCATGTTCTTCATCGAGCCCGTTGAATTGGGCATACAATCAACAGTAGATCATGTCGTTTCTTCATTTCTCCTTATTGACGAAGTTCTCCAATGTTACACGGGTTAGACTTATTGAGTGTGACTGCCTTTGTACCCCTCCAAATCATAGAACCATTTGAGCACAATGAAGGTTGGCACACACTCACAAGTTTAGAACCCATGCCTTAATCCTTGCTTGGTCCAAGAACTCCTCAATAACGGAGAACATGACCTAATTTTGCTCCTTCTTTTCTAAATATTCTCTACAACCCTACATGCACAAAAGAACACAAATGCACACCAATCAATGATAAAATCTGAGAAAATTAATGCTCAATGTAGGAAAATAACACTTCGTGTTACTTAAACATGAACACTTATCATTAACACACCCATTGCGAGTGTGTACCGCAAGTGAACGGGTTGTCGAAATAATAAGGGCAACTCCAACCTAATACCCAAATCCCAAATTTGGGGTGGGATTTGGGTGTGGATTGCTCCAACCCACACCCAAATCTTACCACAGATTTGGGGTCCCACAAAAATTTATATATATTTAATCATTTTGTTTTATTTTTATAATTATTGTAATTAAAATTACAAAATTAATAATTCATTAATATAATTATAACCATTCATTATATACCTACAATATTAATTTGTATGTAATTAATTACTTAATTAATAATAAAATTATTAATTAAATTAAAGTATTAATGTAAAATATCTAATTAAAATAATTTCCATGTTGTTAAAATTTTAATCAATCATGTGTTTAAATATTAAATATTTTCATGCTATATGAAAAAATAATTTCATTATTTATCAAGATAACTAAGAAATTTACAATCTAAATTTTAAATAAATTAAATCATAAATTAAAAAAATTTAGTTGTGAATTTTTTAATTTATTTTTATTAGCAAAATATTAAATTGTAATAAATATTTAATTAAAATATTGTTAAAAATGATTAATTTCAAGTATTCTTTTATTGAATAGTAATAATAATATAAAAAAAGAAAAGGAAGGAATATTTTGTGAATATGCTTTTTTGGGGTAAAATTTGGGTTTGTGGTTGGAGTATAATTTACTGTACCAGAACCAAATTTGGGTTTGTAGGTTGGAGATGGCCTAAAGTATCCAATTGGGGTGGGTAGTCAAATCCACAGGGAATAGACTCAAGGAACAAGTAATATTACAAATTAAGCTAAATAACAATCAATTTGTGGAATGTGATCAAAATGCTAAGAAATAAAAAATGCAAGTAGATGAAGCAAATGCAACTGGGGAAAAGATCAATCAATGAGAAAGTAAGGCACCCAGACAATGTTCCCCCTAGGTTGTTCCTGTTTCGAATGTGATCAAAATGCTAAGAAATAAAAAATGCAAGTAGATGAAGCAAATGCAAGTGGGAAAAAGATCAATCAATGAGAAAGTAGGGCACCCAGACAATGTTCCCCCTAGGTTATTCCTACTTCAAGTGCAAGACTAAAACTAAGTTCCTTTACTAAGCTTCAATGAGTTGGGGAAATATGAAAGAACATTGTCCCTCACCTAAGGTCAATCATGACTAGACCTAGACATGCATTCTTGCGGAAAGGAAAACTCTCAATAGCTCACACCACGTAGGGCTGCTTGGGTTCTAAGGACTCCAAGTGACAAACCCTATCCCGAATATAGATCTGACCCCTTGGTTTAGATGAAGGATCCCTAATCACAACCAAGCTTCAGTGGAAGGGGCTACTCGACGCTTCACTTTATTGTGCTGCACAACAAAGCTTAGCGGAGAAAGTCTATCAACACTTAACTCAATTATGATTACAAAAAACTCTTGAAATATGGAGATAGGGTAAATCACACCAGAAGGAAAGGGGACATTTCGCTACCTCTTAACTCACCCTCTCAATCCTCTTTAACCTTGCCGAATCTAATCCTAATGAAGTGTCACTCATTTACAAGGATGATTAGATGGATTCCACACTTAGTAAAATTCTGCTGCAGGCTTCATTTCTCTGTTCCTTGAGGCTACCCGAGCTGGCACACGCCCGTGTGGTAGACTGTGTGACATTTCTAACCTTCAATTTCATTGGAGAAGCTCTCAAAACTCTTACACAAACTTGGTCATGAGAGTGTGACTGCCCTAGGTGCCCTTCCAACACTCATTTGTCTTAAAAATCATTAGAAGTCGGCACACAACCCCATGAATGTGATATGCAAGAGACTCCAAATAGGTGCTCCACAGTCTATTTTTGCTCCTTTCTTTCTTAAGGTGCCTTCATAACCCTGTGCACATAAAAGAACACAAATATACATGAATGAGCCATAAAACTTGATAAAAGTAGTGCTCAATGTAAGTGAAACCTATCCAATAATATGCATAAATAAGCACTCATCAGACCCACAATGTAAGGTGAAAATCCTCTTGGAGAATTTTTCACACTTTCCTCTTGATGCTCACAGAGAAGTCTTTTAAAGCTCAATTCCCTTCCTTGGTCCACTAATGAGGTCCAATGTAATATGAAAATTCTTTTTCATAATTTTTCACTCTTGCCTCTTGACGCTCATAGAGAGGTCTTAGAAGGCTCTATTCACTTATTTAACCCACTGATGAGGTCCAATACAATGTGAAAATTTTCTTTCAAGATTTATTTAACTCTTATCTCTTGACACTCACAGGGAGTTCTTTGAAGGCTCCATTCCCTATCTTGACCCACTGATGAGGTCCAAATATAGGTGAAAATTCACTTTGAGAATTTTTCACTCTTGCTTCTTAACTTTCAAAGGGAGTTCTTGGAAGGCTCTATTCACCTCTTTGACTCTCTAATGAGGTCCAATGCAAGGTGAAAATTCTCTTTGAGAATTTTTTTCACTCTTGCCTCTTGATGCTCATGGGGAGGTCTTTGAAGACTCCATTTCCTTTCTTGTCCCACTGATGAGGTCCAATGTAAGATGAAAATTCTCTTTGAGAATATTTCACTCTTGCCTCTTGGCGCTCATTCAGTGGTCTTGGAAGGCTGCATTCCCTTTCTTCACCCACTGATGAGTGCCATTGTAGGAGTGTTTTTCACTCTTGCCTCTTGACGCTCACAACGAGATCTTTGAGGTCCCTTCTTTTTCTCATGGCCCACTCATGAGATCCAATGCAAAGTGGGTGATCTCTTTTGAGATTTTTTCTTACTTTGGCCTCTTGAAGCTTATAGGGAGGTCTCTAAAAAAATCATTCTTCTCATGACCCATTGATGAGGTCCAATGTAGGAGTGTTTTCCACTTTTGCCTCCTGATGTTCATAGGGAGGTCTCTAAAAAATTTATTCTTCTCATGACCCACTGATGAGTTCTACTACAAAGTGGATGCTCTCTTTCGAGAGTGTTTCTCACTTTGGCCTCTTGATTCTAAAATAAAAAGGCATCTAAAAATTCATTTTTCTCATGACCCACTGATAAGTGCTCATGTATAAGTAATATGAAGTATTCTTTTTTTACATTGAGCATTACTTTTCTCAGGTTTTATCAATAATTCATGTGTATTTCTGTTCTTTTGTGCATGTAGGATTATGGAGAAGAGTTCGAGAGAAAGGAGAAAAATTGTGTCATGTCTGTGATTGTTGAGGAGTTTCTTGAACCAAACAAGGATAAAGGCATTGGTTGTAGATTTGTGGGTGTGTGCCAACCTCCAATGTGCTTAATTTTTTTATAATTTGGAGGGGTACAAAA
Organism: Dioscorea alata; assembly: GCA_020875875.1. Taxonomy (NCBI): domain Eukaryota; kingdom Viridiplantae; phylum Streptophyta; class Magnoliopsida; order Dioscoreales; family Dioscoreaceae; genus Dioscorea; species Dioscorea alata. The sequence continues at coordinate 6,429,249 of CM037011.1, forward strand.
CCAGTCACACTCATAAAGTTAAACTCATGTAACATCGAAGAACTTCATCAATGCGGGGAAAAAAGAAACGACATGATCTACCGCTTGGTTGTATGCCCAATCTAGCGGCCTCGATAAAGAAAATGAAGTCGGGAGGACTTTTGGCGTGAGTAATGTAGCAAAACGCTGTAGTGATTTACTGTAGCAATTACTGTTCACTACGCACCGAATATCAGATTTCCAGAAAATCAACACGGGCGTGTGGAAATTCCACACGGCCCTGTGGATGCCCGATTTTAGCCCTTTATATACCGCGACTTCAGATTTATTTGGGGACTTTTGACCTATCTTTCGCCGAACTTCTGGGAAGCTTGCGGCCAGTGTTTGGAGAGGATTTTGAGAGGCTTTTGGAGCGAGTCTACGGCATCGACATCAACATCCTTTGGAAGATAGTTATTGGGAGAGCTTTTGTCGGCATCGATTCGACGAGCTGTGCCCTAGGCTTGATAAGAGATTCATTGGAGGAGATGAGGCAGCTTCACAAGACCATCGACACCAGCCATAAGGGGGTTTTATTCATATTTTCTATGCTTATTGATACAAACACTTTGTTGATTTTGTATAGCTCCATGGAGAGCTAAACAGCTAGTGGGTATTCGGACTTGTAAACCCTAGAATGACATTGTTTCTATAACTTTTATTATGCTTTCTTAATTGATGTTTTTAATTGAGTTCCAATCTTGAATGTTAATCGCATTGATTTTCTCTTAGACGTGACACTAGGGTTGAGAGTCATCTAGGTTATCCTTCGACGGTGTGACAACTTCTATAGGATTAGACTACGCAAGATTGGAGAGAGTTGAGAGGGTGAGTCGCGCGCTAGTGGAACATCCCATTTCCTTTCCGATGTGATTTATCCTACCTTCACATTCCAAGAGTTCTTTGCGGTCGAAGTAGAGTGAAGTACTAAGAGATGAACTCCCCTAGGGCTTAGTTGCATGAGCAACAAAGTGAAAGGTTGTAGTGAATCTTAGTGCTGGGGCTTAAGTGAGACTAGGGTTTTTTCGCCTGGACCAAAGGGTTAGAACTATACATAGAAATAGGGTTTATCACTTGGAATCCCTAGAACCCCAAGTAGTCCAACACAATGTGAGGCGTCGGGAGCATTCTCTCCGCTGGGGAATAGTGCAGAGGGCTAGTCACGATTGACCTTAGATTTGGGACCATATGCTTTAGGATGTCCACGACTCATTAAACATCAATTAGGAAGTATAATAATAGTTTTGCACTTGAAGCAACTAATCCTAGGGTAAGCTTTGTCTGGGTGTCCCATCTTCTTATTGATTGTTCTCTCCTTACCTTTTGCTTGTACTTTTCTTCCTTTCATTTTCTTTTTTTCCTTTACTTCGCATATATTGCTTTCACTCACCACCATTGTTTTCACATTAGGTAAGTATTAACTTCTCTTGTCTCTAATCACTACTCCCTGTAGATACGACTACCCACTCACTGGGGTATATTATTAGTTCTATGACCTGTCCACTTGCGGAGCACTCTCGTAATTGGTGTGTCAAAGTTTTTGGTGCCGTTGCCGGGGAGTAGGCATTTTAGAGACATTTCCACTTTATTATTTTAGTTATTCATCATTCATTCTATTTCACATTTTCTTATTCTTTCATCGTTCTTATTTGTTTTTATTTCTTTGATTTCAGCTCCAAGTTATGACCCGAGGCAATCCTTCGACATTGGTTGAAGGAGATCCGGAAATTGGAAGAAGAACTCATAGTGGGGAAAGGAACCTGTGTAAGAACAGTCCAATCAAGCTGAAATAGATACTGAAGGGTCAGAGACTATGGCAAAACAACATGAGCAGTAGAGGATACTCTCAGATTATGCTAGTCCCGCAGTTTTGGGCACACAATCAAGCATTGTGAGGCCCCCGATTATAGCTCAGAACTTTGAGCTTAAGCCAGGCTTCATCCAAATGTTACAGCAGTCAGCACTATTCAATGGTTTGGCCGATGAGGATCCAAACAACCACATTGACAATTTCTTTGAGGTGTGTGACATACTCAAGATCAACGGAGTTACGGATGATGCTATTAGATTGAAAGCCTTCCCATTTTCCTTGAAGGGAAAAGTGAAACAGTGGTTACAGTCATTACCTTGAGCTTCGATTACTACTTGGGAGGAGATGGCGGAAGCTTTCCTTGCTCGATATTCCCTCCCGGAAAATCTGCGAAGCTTAGGAATGAGATATCTTCCTTTGTTCAGACGGAATTGGAGTCTCTTTTTGAGACGTGGGATAGGTTCAAGGATCTCCTAATGAGATGCCCACAATATGGATTCCCCCGAGTGGATGATTATCCACACTTTCTACAATAGGTTGAATGTAAGTATGAAGCAATTGTTAGATACAGCAGCAGGAGGTACCTTAGGAAGCAAGACCCCCGGTGAAGCCGGACAAATTATTAAGGAGATGGCAATGAATAGCTATTAGTGGAACTCAAGAGATAGGAAGAAGGTAACCGGACTTCATGAGATTGATGTGGTAACATCTTTGGCAACCCAAGTTGATTCATTGAGCAAGAAGTTGGACTCTCTAACTTCACCTAGAGTGGCCGCTATTACGAGTTGCAATGGATGTGGGGGAGGACATGCTTCTAGTGATTGTCTTATTGCTATTAGTGTTACTACTTTGGTTCAACAAGTGGATTTTGTAGGTAATGCATTGAGAGGTCAAGGAAATCCATATAGTGGCACCTACAATCCGGGGTGGAGGAATTACCCAAACTTGTCATGGAGCAATCAAGGGCAACAAAAGAGTAATGTACCACCGGGCTTCCAACAACAACAAGCACCGAATTTGGAGAACCGAGTGTCGGATTTGGAGAACAAGATGACCGATTTGGAAAAAAAAACACTTACAAGGTTTGTCCAATCATCGACTGTGAGATTTCAATCTATTGAAGCGACACTTCGCAATCACACAGCATCGTTACACAAGTTGGAGACCCAAGTTGGTCAAATTGTGAAATATTTATCCGAAAGACCTCAAGGGAGCATGCTTAGCAACACGGAAACAAATCCGAGGGAACACCTTATTTAGGAGATAATTCCAAAAGAAGTAGAAATTTATGAAGAAATCAATATAGAAATAGAAAATGATCTAACAAAATAGAAATTAGAACCCTTAATTGAAATTTGAAAAAAGATGGAACTATAGGAGAAAACCCTATTAAAAATATTAATAGAGTTAATATTATTTGTAAATTAGAAATCATAAATTCTGACTTAAGATTAACATGCCCTGTAATTAAAGCAACCCCTTATGAACAAGAAGAATTTAAAAGGCATATAAAATAATTAGAAGAGTTAAAATTAATTACTAAAACACAAAGTCCACATAGAACTAGAGCATTCATAGTTAATAAACATAGTGAAATTACCAGAGGAAAAAGTAGAATGGTATTTAATTATAAGAGACTAATTGATAATACAGAAGATGATAAATACCCACTTCCTAATAAAGAAGCTCTAATAAATCAAATAAAAACCACTTATATAGTAATACGAAGTTTTCTTTTCTTACATTGAGCATTACTTTTCTCAGGTTTTATCATTAATTCTTGTGTATTTGTGTTCTTTAGTGCATGTAGGGTTGTGGAGAAAAGCTCGAGACAAAGGAGCAAAATTCGATCATGTCCGCAATTGTTAAGTTTCTTGAACCAAGCAAGAATCAAGGCATGAGTTGTAGATTTGTGGGTGTGTGCCAAGCTTCAATGTGCTCAAATTATTCTATAATTTAGAGGGGCATAAAGGCAGTCACACTCATAAAGTCTAACTCGTGTAACATTGAAGAACTTCATTAATGCGAGGGAAAAAAATGACATTATCTACAGCTTGGTTGTGTGCCCAACCTAGCGGCCGTGATGAAGAAAATGAAGTCGTGAGCAACGGCCATGTGGATACCTAATTTCAACCCTTTAAATCCATGACTTTAGATTTATTTGGGGACTTTTGACCTATCTTTCGCCGAACTTCTGGGAAACTTGCGGCTAAGGTTTGGAGAGGATTTTGCGAGGCTTTTGGAGTGAGTCTACGGCATCGACATCAAACTCCTTTGGAAGATAGCTATTGGGGGAGCTTTCATCGGCATTGATTCAGCGAGGTGTATCCTAGGCTTGGCAAGTGATTCGTTGGAGGAGACAAGGCCGCTTTACAAGATGATCGACACCGGCCACAAGGGGTTTTATTCATATTTTCTATGCTTATTGATACAAACACTTTGTTAATTTTCCCTTAGACGTGACACTAGAGTTGAGAGTCATCTAGGTTATCCTTCGAATGTGTGACAACTTCTATAGGATTAGACTACACAAGATTGGAGAGAGTTGAGAGTGTGAGTCGAGAGGTAGTAGAGCGTCCCCTTTTCTTTCTGACTTGAGTATCCTACCTCCATGTTCCAAGAGTTCTTTGCGGTCAAAGTAGAGCGAAGTACTAAGAGATGAACTCCCCTAGGCTTAGTTGCACGAGCAACAGAGTGAAAGGTTGTAGTGAATTTTAGTGCTGGGGCTTAATTGAGACTAAGGTTCTTTCACCTGGACCAAAGGGTTAGAACTATACTTAGAAACAGGGTTTATCACTTGGAATCCCTAGAACCCCAAGTAATCCAACACAGTGTGAGGCGTCGAGAGCATTCTCTCCACCAGGGCATAGTGCAGAGGGCTAGTCACGGTTGATCTTAGGTTTGGGACCCTGTGCTTTAGGATGTCCACGACTCATCAAACATCAGTTAGGAAGTATAATGATAGTTTTTCACTTGAAGCAACTAATCCTTGGCTGAGCCTTGTCTGGGTGCCCCATCTTCTCATTGATTGTTCTCTCCTTACCTTTTGTTTGCACTTTTCTTCCTTTCATTTTCTTTCTTTCCTTTATTTCACACATATTACTTTCACTCACTACCATTGTTTTCACATTAGCTAAGTAGTAACTTCTCCTGTCTCTAATCAATACTTCCTGTGAATACGACTACCAACTCACCGGGGTATATCATTAGTTCGATGACCCGTGCACTTGCGGAGCACTCTCACAAGGGGTGTGTCACCCACTGATGAGGTCAATGCAAAGTAGATGCTCTCTTTTAATAGTGTTTCTCACTTTTGCCTCTTGACACATTCAAGGAGGTCTATAAAAAATTGAATTCTTCTCACGACCCACTGATGAGTTCCAATGTAGGAGTGTTTTCCACTCTTGCCTCTTAATTCACACAAGAAGGTTTATAAAAAAAATTTGTTCTTCTCATGACCCACTACTTAAGGTCTAAAGCAAAGTGGGTATTCTCTTTTAAGAGTTTTTCTTTTTTACTTTTGCCTCTTGATGATTACGGGGATGTCTATAAAAAAATTCATTTTTCTCATGACACACTAATGAGGTCCAATGCAAAGTAGATGCTCTCTTTTGAGAGTTTTCTTACTCTTGCCTCTTGGCACTCACAGGAATCTTATTGAAGACTCTTCTCAGAAGGTGTTGATCCAAAATGTGGTCTAATGTAAAACATGACAACTCTTGGGTAAATAACAAAATGATAAAAAAAAAATTTTGCCAAGCAAAGATAAAAGAAATGTTGATTAAGAAACAAGGCCCAAGTATTAGTCTATAAACTAATGAAGAGAGCTTTCACATGGAAGAAAGGGGCCTCTCATTAGTCTCATTAGTCAATAGATATGATTGTTTTTTTTTTAAAAAAAAAAGAAAAGAAAAGCAAGAAGGAAAAAAGATGAAGAAGAAAAATTTTTCAAATAGCTCATAGAAAACAAGATAATGACTTGATAATGTGAGTGAGTCATGGCATGTAATTTTAATGAAACGACAAATGAAACTTTAAAGTTCTAAGATATAAGAAAATCAAAGACTTAAAATGTTTCACAAGTCAAAAGTCCTAGAGACTTCACAAGCATGAAATGCCAAAGACCTCAAGTACCAAAATCAAAAGAGATCAAAGTCATAAGTACAACATGAGATCGATTCCAAAATCATACAAGTTAAGGCAATTACATGGAAGGCCATAGCTCGATGATATGCAAGTTAAAGATCAAAGCATGGGAGAATCAAGATGTGAAAAAAATCAAATGAAATATCAATGAACTCTAAAGTCTCAAGACATCAAAAGTCAAATAATCAAAGAGTCTTACAAGTCAAAGGCTTAAGGCTTCACAAGCATGGCATGCAGAAGTCTTCTAGAAACAACACCAAAGGAAATCAAGTTCGTTATTCTTGAATATGGTTAGATCAAAACTTGAGATCCAGATGATGCTGAAGATGCAAACTCAAAGAAAGAAATAGAAGAAAACCAAAGTCAACAAAGTCAGAAAGAAACATTGAAGAATGTTTTTCGAGAGAATTGAAATCGAATGGCTCAAATCATGTGAAGATATAAAAAAATTAGGAAAGTAGGGTTAGGAGAACTAGATTCCTAGTCATTATACTTCTGGACATGTTCATGTAGTTATGTTTTGTTTTTTAACCAATAAAATATATTTATGTGTTCACCCAATAATTTTTTTCATTCACACTAATTCTAAGTTAATTAATATTAAAAGCTTGACCCTAATAGGAGTTATGAACCCGTAATCATTTGAAATTATAAAAAAAATTAAAATTTGATTTGTGATCTATTAATTTTAACCGGTCAATCCTAATGAAAGGTCAGGTAAGAATAAGGGACCTCACATTCGAATTGTGAACCATTGCAAATAGTGAAAAAGAACTCCACAACTGCTGAGCTTCATTCCCAGTAAAACAATATAAGGAAAGGGAGCAAGCAACCAAAGTCTCACTATTCCAAGGAGACTTCTTATAGAAAGTTGAAAACAAAGAAGATGACGCCAAAGGAGTTCTACTTAAGAAATAAGAAGTCAATCTCGGAGTCATGGGCTTCTGTGCTTGATAGAATTACCTTACCAAGGAAGTAAGTATATAAGAAGCTAAAAGAGACACAAGTAAGCATATCCTCAATTTCTTGTTCAAAGTTCCAATGGAGATGAAAAGAAGGTAAAGAGATGGAAGACCACAAGGTACATACTATATGGATTATCACTGAAGTGTCAGAGCATTTAGTTGAGTGAAAACGTCCTCTTACTAGGATCCGAAAGAAAATGATAGCTACCACAATCTAGAAGATGATCTCAATCAAATAATACAAGAAAGAGGAAAGGCTATGTCCCAAGTAATGTCCCAAACTTCTCCTAGGAGGGACAACGACTCAAGCAATGAAGAAGATGACAACCTTATCTTCATGTCTAACAGAGATACAATATTTGCAAAAATTAAGAAGTAGTTGGATCAATGTGAGAAAGAGCACATATTCATAATGCACACTATTGCATCTTTGACTAATGTGATTTCTCGCTTAAGTGATCAAGTCCAAAACCTATTTCAAGAGAATTTAAGAAATTCACATAAGCAAGCCCAATCGGCCCAAGTTGTCCAAGAAGAAAGGGATGATGGGATGAAATCCTTAGATGACATGAACAAGGTGGGACATTAACATCTCTTGAGCTGCCATTAACTTGACAGAAGATCCAACATATGGTAGGTGTTTAGTTAAAACAAGCTAAAGGAGGCACATTGAAAAGTGATGGTGATAAACCATACCAGAGCTTTCATGATTGAATTACTCACCCTAAGGGGCTAAGTTCAAGCAATTCAATGGCTTAGGAAATCCAGATGAACACTTGGCTCATTTCATAACAACTTATGGAGATACAAGTAATAATCCATCTCTTCTGTTATGGCAGTTTGTTGCTAGCCTAACTAGAGTACCATTTAAATGTACGCAAATATGTCATTTGAATTTATTCAAAACATGGCAAGAAATGAAAGATGCCTCCAGGATCTGATTTGGTGGAGTGACTGTGATGCTAATCAGAACCATAATCAGGGCCCCAACAGGATTAGCATCGAAGCAGGGATTAGCGAGGCTGAGCGTCCACATGGGACGCGCGTGATACGAAGACCAATCCGTTACCAGGATTTTGTCGGGTAACGGCTCCTGACATGTATGGTACGAGGAGAGCCACAGTTGACCTCCAGACGTGAAGAATAAGGCTCTGCCGGGCGGCGTATTTCGGCTGAGGTGATAACTCATGTACCTTAGGTCGTTTGTACTCATTATATATGGGCGCACTTAGTAATGAAAGGCAGCATGAACTTATCTTATCACATCTTCCTTCTTCTCCCTACCTTCTATCTCCCTCTCTCTCTCTCTCTCCCTCTTTTCCTATCCTTCCTGACTCCCAAAATCACGTACTTGAGCAACCAGGTTGCATCAACTGGTTCCATTGCCGGGATCAAGCCATGGCGGACGGCCCCCGAACCCGCGCCCAAACAGCGGTCGAAGATCAAGTCGCGGCCCTCATTTCACAGATCCAACTATTCCGTGAAGACTTCGCCGGGGTCCGCGAGGAGCTCAGCAGCCTCCGACAAGGACAGGTGGAATTGTCAGTTAAGGTACAAAAACTGGAAACCATGACGGCCTCCGCTCCATTGCTACCACGACCACCACCGCAACCAAATCAGCTAGCGGCGACGCCGGCAGGAGCTACAAATGCGGGTAACCATCAGGCAACCACCTCCCTCCGTCTACCCAAGCTGGAGTTACCATTATTCTCAGGAACAATGGTGATGGACTGGTTGTTCCAAATAGAACAATTCTTCTCGTACCACCATACACCTGGCGAACAGAAATTGGTGATAGCATCGTTCTACATGACGGGGGCGGCCTTGCCGTGGTATCACTGGCTCCATAACACTTCCCAATTGACCACATGGGAAGCCTTCGTGCGGCAAGCCGAACTCCGCTTCGGACCCTCGACGTTTGTGAATCACGAGGCACAACTCTACAAGCTGCGACAACGAAGCACCATCGCGGAGTATCTCGGTGAGTTCGAGGCATTATCCTCAAGAATTAACGGGCTCAGCCACACCAACTTGCTCAACTGCTTTGTGTCCGGTCTCCGAGATGATATTCAGCGGGAACTCGCCATACTCAAACCGGGAAGCTTGCATGACGCAATGGGCATGGCAAGGCTATTGGAGGACAAGTGCAACGCCCAGCGCGCGGGAGCTCCTCGCCCCACTGTGCCAAGGCCCCGCCGCCGCAGCACACGCACAACCAGGCCAGCCGGTAGGACGACCACCGACGCTACCAGTCCGGTGACTGACGCCAGTAGAGATGGCCTCCCGACGTGAGAAGGGCCTCTGTTTTAATTGCGACTCCGTTTACACACCAGGGCATCGATGCCGACCCCCTCAGTTCCTGTGTTTGATCGCGGAAGAGGAGACTGGGACCTCCGACAGTGGGACCGTTGACCAGACTCTTCCAGCCCAGCTGACAATCGATGCTGACCCCAGGGCGGAAACGGAAGGAGCACCCTGCATCTCCTTCCACGCGTTGACCGGTCAAACAGTTCCGGCAACCTTGAAGCTGGCCGGGTCCATCCGCGGCCAAAGCGTGGTGGTGCTCGTTGACGGGGGGTCAACCAACAACTTCATACAAGCACGACTCGCCAAACGCCTGGGTCTGACGGTGCACAAGTCCAGCCACCTCCGCGTCACAGTTGGCAATGGCGACTCGGTGAGCTGCGAAGGTGCCTGTTTCCAGATCCCATTAAAACTCGACCAAGTCACGTTTCCGGTCGACTTGATGCTGCTTCCGATCCATGGCGCGGACTTAGCGTTGGGCGTGCAGTGGATGGCGACGTTGGGCCCCGTCCTCTTCGATTATCAGCAGCTGTGGATGGAAATCCAGTGGGAAGGAAATCGCGTCCGGTTCCAGGGCATGGTGCAACCTAATCTCCACTTCATATCGGCTATAGGGCTGGCCAAGGCGTCCCACGTGGGCGACGCGCCACAGTTCTTCCACATAACGGCGTCACGTCCGGATGCCAACCCACTCGCACGACTTGATCCGACGGCTCCCGATACCTTTCGAAACGGCATTCGCGCCCTGCTACAAGAATTTGACTCAGTCTTCACCCTGCCCACAGGACTTCCGCCACAGCGAGACCAAGACCACCGGATCTCTTTACTTCCGACCGCCGCACCCGTCAATGTCAAGCCGTACCAGTATCCTCACTACCAGAAGAATGAAATTGAGAGGCTTGTCGGCGAGATGTTGACTACCGGCATTATACGCCCCAGCACGAGCCCATTCTCGTCGCCGGTACTGCTGGTCAAGAAGAAGGACGGCACGTGCAGGTTTTGCGTCGACTACCGCGCCCTCAACTCCATCACCGTGCGGGATCGCTTCCCCATTCCGACAATCGACGAGCTGCTGGACGAACTCACCGGCGCCACTGTTTTCTCCAAACTCAGCCTCCGCGCCGGCTACCACCAGGTGCGAATTTCACCGCCGGACGTTGAGAAGACGGCGTTTCGCACACACGAGGGACACTACGAGTTCTTGGTGATGCCGTTCGGCCTCTCCAATGCACCGTCGACATTCCAAGCTCTTATGAACTCGATTTTCCGGCCAGCCCTTCGCCGCTTCGTCCTCGTCTTCTTCGACGACATCCTCGTCTACAGTCGCACATGGGACGATCATCTTGCCCACCTACGCAGTGTTCTGTCCTTACTACACTCGCATTCACTGTTCGCAAAACTAACTAAGTGTGAGTTTGGTTGTTCAGCAATAGGTTACTTGGGGCACATCATCTCCGGCAGTGGCGTTGCGGTTGATCAGGACAAGGTGGCGGCGATTCGGGACTGGCCACCTCCAGAGACGATCAAGAGCCTCAGAGGATTCCTCGGCCTCACCAGGTACTACCGACGTTTCGTGCCGGGATACGCGGCGATAACCACCCCACTCACCGCACTTCTCCGAAAGGACGCATTCGCGTGGAATTCGGAAGCCGCCGCAGCATTCGCCGGACTCAAGGAAGCCCTGATCAACGCCACCATCCTTGCTCTTCCTGATTTTAACGAGCCATTCATTGTGCAGACTGACGCCTCCGGTTCGGCCATTGGAGCCATCCTGCTTCAAAGACGGCGGCCGTTAGCGTTCTTCAGCAAACAACTGCCGACATGACAGCGCGCTTCCTCCGCCTATGCACGGGAGATGTACGCCATCACGGAGGCCGTGAAGAAGTGGAGGCAATACCTCCTCGGCCGTCGCTTTACCGTAGAAACCGACCACAAAAGCTTGCGAGAATTACTTACTCAGAATATTCAGACACCCGAGCAGCAGCGGTGGCTCACGAAGCTGCTCGGTTACGACCTGGAGATCGTCCACAAACTGGGGACACAAAATACTCCGGCCGACGCGCTCTCCCGATTATCACCTCCCTCACTGAATGCTCTCTGCACCACCTCGACGCCGATAGCCAGGCTCTGGACCGACCTCCGGGCGTATTATCGCGACCAGGCGGACGAGGTTCCCATCTTTAGGGAAGTACAGGACCATCCTGTGGCCCACCCGGATTATGTCGTGCGCGACGGTCTCCTCTTTTACAAGGGTCGGGCGTACGTACCTCTCCGTACCAGAATTGCAGCGCTTACTGCTTGCCGAGTTCCACAAAACGCCCACTGGGGGACACGCCGGCGCACAACGTACGATCGCGAGAATTGCGAGCGTCTTCTATTGGCCTACCCTGCGCCGCGACGTACGAGCGCATGTAGCGGCCTATCAAGACTGTCAGACCGTGAAACCCTTCAATAGAGCCCCGCAGGGCCTGCTGCAGCCCCTGCCCATTCCCGGCCGCGTATGGGAATCTATCTCGATGGACTTCATCACCCGGTTGCCGTCGGTCTCCGGCAAAAGTACCATCCTAGTCGTAGTTGATCGACTATCCAAACACGGCCACTTCTCTGCGCTCGGGCCCACGTTCACAGCATCCCAAGTCGCAGAGGTCTTCGTCCGTGACGTGGCCAAACTACATGGTTTCCCCACCACCATTGTCTCTGACCGCGACCCCGTGTTCATGAGCTCATTCTGGCGGGAGTTGTTCAAACTCCAAGGCACCCTCTTAGCCATGAGCAGCGCATACCACCCGCAAACGGACGGGCAGATGGAGGTGCTCAACCGGTATCTAGAGGACTACCTCCGGTGCTTCGTCGCGGACCAACCTCGCCTCTGGCTCGGTCTCCTACCATGGGCCGAGTAGCATTATAACACCGCCCGTCACTCAGCCATTGGGATGACACCATATGAAGCGGTCTTTGGCCGACCACCCCCGTCTCTACTCGATTATGTCGCAGGGTCGTCCGAGGTCGCAGCAGTCGATGACCTCCTGACCGAACGAGCGCACGTCCTCACCACTCTGCGAGCAAACCTTCTGCGAGCACAAGCAAGGATGGCAGCTCAAGCAAACACTCGTAGGACCAACATCGTTTTCGCGGTGAACGACTGGGTGTTTCTCAAACTACAGCCGCACCGGCAGACGTCACTCAAGGGCCACCACCGCACCACCAAGTTATCTAGGCGTTTTTTCGGACCATTCCGAGTCACTGAGCGCATCGGAGCCGTCGCCTACCGGCTCGATCTGCCTCCCGAAGCCCGCATACATAACGTCTTTCACGTCTCAAACCTCAAGCGTTGCCAGGGCGACCCCCACAGCCAACAATTCGCGCTGCCGGCATTGATTGTCGACCACCACCCTGTCCTAACACCCTCCTCAGTCCTAGACACTCGTATAATTCTCCGCAACGGTCGACCAATCAAACAGCACCTCGTCCAATGGGAACACCGACCACCGGAAGAAGCCACTTGGGAAGACGACAACACCATACGGGCTGACCTACTCACGTCTGACCTTGAGGACAAGGTCCAATCCGACGATGGGGATAATGATGCTAATCAGAACCATAATTAGGGCCCCAACAGGATTTGCATCGAAGCAGGGATTAGCGAGGCTGAGCGTCCACGTGGGACGCGCGTGATACGAAGACCAATCCGTTACCAGGATTTTGTCGGGTAACGGCTCCTGACATGTATGGTACGAGGAGAGCCACAGTAGACCTCCAGACGTGAAGAACAAGGCTCTGCCGGGCGGCGTATTTCGGCTGAGGTGATAACTCATGTACCTTAGGTCGTTTGTACTCATTATATATGGGCGCACTTAGTAATGAAAGGCAGCATGAACTTATCTTATCACATCTTCCTTCTTCTCCCTACCTTCTATCTCCCTCTCTCTCTCTCTCTCCCTCTTTTCCTATCCTTCCTGACTCCCAAAATCACGTACTTGAGCAACCAGGTTGCATCAGACTGATAAAATTATTATAGCATATTTGGCCAACACAAGGCAAAATAAGGATGAGAAGGTCATTGACTACATGATGAGGTGGCGTAACTTGAGCATCAAATGTGAGATACCGCTTGATTAAGTGCAAGAGATGGGATTGTTAGTGGGAAACATTGATAACAAGATAGCACCCTTTCTCAGCTCATTTGATATCCATACCTTCAAAGACTTGATATCTCAAGTAAAGAAGCTGGAAAAAACTACTCCAAAAGTGGTGTCTACAATGCAACTCACCAGGGTGGATAAGAAAAAACCAAAGAAGCCAGAAGGTGCAAAGCATGTGGCCTTTGCTTTATCAGGAAAGGATGAGCCACCGGCACTTGGGGATGGAAATAAACCAATGAAGCCTTTAATCTCTCTTCAGGAAAGGATGAGCAAAAGGTATTCTTTCAGAAGGGATAAAGTGATGAAGATATGTAAAGATGCATTGAAGATGGGTCTACAGTTGCCAAAGAGCAAGTGGCCGGAGGAAGCAGAGAAGAAAGATCATCCAAATTCTATTTGTACCAAAGAATATTAGGTCATTCAATAAAGAGTTGTTACATGTTCAAAGATTGGATTGAGCGGCAATATCAAGAAGGAAAGATCACCTTTTATAAAAGTCTGTTGCTTGATCAACTAGTAGAGCATAGCAAATATTTGTCGATTGCACTAAAATGAGAAACTTTATGGGGGCAAGATGCAAGGGCCACATTAAAAGGTATGCAAGATGAAGAAGGTCCTTAAGTTCCTAAGGAGCATGCTCCTCTTGGAGTTCCAGAAGGTTTCTGTGAAACTTTTATCTTTAATTATCGAACTTTAATTTGCATCATTTTGGTCATTCAACTTTAATTTGATTTTACTGGTAGTAAATCAAGGGATTTTGGCCCCAAATGAATGATGTGACTCTTTTTCAATGACATGGACACCTCTAATAGACTTAACAATGTGTCATGGGGAGAACTAACTCAGATTTTCTAACAACCATGTAATCAATTGGGGATTAAAATTCTTAATTTATTGGTCGGTGAAATCAAATTAAAGTCGAGGACCAAATTAATGAAAATTGAAATTCGGTGATCAAAGTGAAAATAAGTCAAAATTTAGTGACCTAGTAAAAAATTACCCCAAGTCTAACTCAACTTAGTCCACTAAATGGTAATATTGATTTTAGTATGTTATAATATACAATAAATAATAATAATAACAACTCAATCAATGCATGATAAGTACTCGTGTTATAGTAATACGAAGTGTTATTGTCTTACATTAAGTAAAGTTAGGTCATGTTCGCTGTTGTTGGGGAGTTCTCGGACCAAGCAAGGAACAAGGCATGAGTCTAGACTTGTGGGTGTGTGCCAACCTCCATTGGAGAGGCACAAGGGCAGTCACATTCACAAAAGTCTAACTCGTGCAGTATTGGAGAAATTCGTCAATGAAGAGAAATGAAGTAATCGACATGATCTACCGTTGATTGTGTGCCCAATTCAATGGCCTCGATGAAGAACGATGAAATCGGGAACATTTGATGTGCGAGTACTGTAGTAGTTTATTGTTCACTATGCACCAAAAAACTGATTCCAGAAAATCCACACGGCCGTGTGGATACCCGATTTATAACCGCGACTCAGCACTATTAAAAGGACTTTTGGGGACTTTTCGAGGGATCTTTTCGCTTATCTTTTGGAGGGTCGCGGCTAGGGTTTGGAGAGGACTTTGTGGAGGATTAGAGCGTGTTCTCGGCATCGACATCGAAGCCCGTTGGAAGATAGCTATTGGGTGGCTTTCATCGGCACCGATCCGGCGAGGTGTGCCCTAGGCTTGACGAGGGGTTTGGTGGAGAGGACGGAATGACCTCAAAAGACCATCGCCACACATCACAAGGGGTTTTCATCTATGTTTATCTTTCTTGTTTATTCATACACATTGATGGATTTGTATAGCTCCATGGAGAGCTAAACCCCTTGTGGGTAGTCGGACTTGTAAACCCCAAGATGACATTGTTTCTATGACTTTTATTATGCTTTCTTAATTGATGCTTTTAATTGAGTTTCAATCTTGATTGCTTGTTGCATTGATTTTCCCTTAGCCATGACACTAGGGTTGAGAATCATCTAGGTTATCCTTTGGAGGTGTGACAACTCCTATAGGATTAGACTATTCGAGATTGGAGAGGGTCGAGAGGGTGAGTCGTGAGGTAGCGAAACGTCCATTTTCCCCTCCGGTGTGATTTCCTTACCTCCGTGTTCCAAGAGTTCTTAGCAGTCAACGTAGAGCGAAGTGCTAGGAGATGAACTCCCCTAGGGCTTAGTTGCGCAAGCGACAAAGTGAAGGATTGTAGTGAATCCTAGTGTTGGGCTTAACTGAGACTAGGGTTCTTTCACTTGGACCAAAGGGTTAGGACTATACTTAGGAATAGGGTTTATCACTTGGAATTCCTAGAACGTAAAGCAATCATACGTAGTATGAGGCTTAGGAAGATTGACTCCCCTGGGGCTTAGTTGACAGGTCAACAAGAGTTAAGGGTCGTAGTGAAACCTAATGTCGGGGCCTAATGTTAGGATTAGTCACGGTTGACCTTAGGTTTGGGACCGTGTGCTTTTGGATGTCCACGAATCATTAAACATCAATAGGAGGGTATAATACATTGTCTTGCACTAGAACATTAGTCATAGGGGGAGCTTGTCTGGGTACTCTATTTTACACTTGATTGTTTCTCTTTACTCTTTACTCTTTACTTGCACTCTCCTGTCTTCCATACTTCTCTTTCATTACTTCTTTTAATTACTCTTGCACACACATATTGATTTTTCTCACCACCGTATTCTCGCACTAGCTAACTAGCAAATTCTCTTGTCTACAATCCCTACTCCCTGTGAATTCGACTACCCTCTCATCGGGGTACTTTATTACTGCGATAACCCGTATATTTTCGGGCCCCTGTCAATGCAACATTAAAAGTAAAATTGAAGTATTGAAGTACAACAGTTAAATTAATGTAAAATTGAAAGTTTAGAAAAAAAAAAACAATTAATGCTAATAATATAAAATTGAAAGTAAAGCCAACAGCGGTTAAACTGAACAACACCCCCCATATCAATATGCATAGTCTAAACTCTGTGCTCTTAAGTAAAGAGTGGCTCTAATTTGCAATGAATTAGCAAGCATTAGCGGTGAGCTCTTATTGGACTCCATAGATTATTCCAAGGGCAACACTGAAGTGTCTACAAGGGATGAGGATGCAACCAGCTTTGGGCATTATATAATCTTCGGGTAAATTTTTTAATAGATCACTAAACTTTGGTTCATTTTCACTTTGATAACTGAACTTCAATTTGTATCAATTTAGTCGCTCACTTTTAATTTGATTTCACTAGATAGTAAATCAAGAAATTTTGACCACTAAATGAATGGTGTAGTTCTTTTTTGATGACATGGACACCTTCAATAGACTTAATAATGTGTTATATTGAGAACTGACTCAGATTTTTATACACCAATGTAATCAGTTGAGCGTTGAAATTTTTGATTTATTGCTCGGTGAAATCAAATTAAGTTGAGTAACCAAATTGATACAAATTGAAGTTCGGTGATCAATTTGAAAATGAGCAAAAATTTAGTGACCTAGTAAAAAATTTACCCCATAATCTTCATAGTCTCGAAAAATCTAAAAAAAAATCAAGACCTCAAAGTGAATGATCAACTTTTAGCATTAATTAAAATGACATGTGACTGGCTAAGATATGAATGAATTGTCTTGGAGTGAAGGTTCTTTCAAGCCCCACTAATGTGCTTTCTTACGTTTTATTTGAAATGACATGCCTCATGTGCCAAGTTCATGGCAATTTGACTATTTTGATTGTTTTTTTTTCTCATGTTTAGTTGATTTATTTAATTTTAAAAGTGTTTAGTTCTACGGATTTTCTCCTTACTTAAATGTATGGCTTTATTGTGGTGTTTATACATTTGAGTTATTTGATGGAGTTTACGAGAAATTGAAAAAAAAAAAAAAAAAAAAAAAACAAACCTTAGTTTATCTATTTTAATAAAAAAATTGGAAAAAAAAAGTTAACTAGTTTAATTCAAATTGAGATTTTTTAAATGAATTTATAGAACAATTAATCAATTTTTTCATTAAAATAAAAAAATATATGACTAGACTTTTTTTCCACTTTTGTTTAGAACAATTAATCAATTTTTTCATTAAAATAAAAAAATATATGACTAGACTTTTTTTCCACTTTTGTTTATTTTGTCTGAAATTTTTAATAAAATAGTGATATATATATATATATATATAACACAACGGGAGTTGTTTGATTTACAGAACAATTAATTTTTTTCAAATTCTCATTAATGTGCATATTTTTTAAACACCAGACAAATTACTTGAATTCAATAGATGTTCACCAAGAAGGCAGTATAGGAGCGGAACTTAATTTTTTTAGCCGTAGGAAATATTATCAAGCATGAATTAATGGTGACAAAGGAATTGAACAAATGGCACTTGTAAAATGGATTAAGATTTAATATGTAACATACATAGGAAAATAGCAAAGCAATGAGCCGCGATAATCATAACCATTGCTTGAAATGTCTTGTCACTGGCGTGATGGATGGTGCACTTTTTCTCTTTTTATTGGTTATGGTGCAGTTTTTTTTTTTTTTTTTTTGTCTTGATGTTCATTTCCCCGAGCTTTGGAAGAAAAACACAAATTTTAGAAGTTTTTAAGAAACCGAGTGAGTTAACTTCAAAAGATAAGACATGAGACATTTTGGACCGGTCTTCACCGACAATGACATTTTGGGTGAAACAGTTTACCAACTGAAGAGTCAAACAAAGCTTGTTAAAAAAAATAAAAAAATAAAAAATCTTCCAATTCATACCATGGAATTGGACATGTTTCCCTCCAAGAGGATAACTGATGAAGAGTCAAACGAAGTTTGTAAGAAAAAAATATATATATCTTCCAATTCATATTGTTAGTGCGAGAACACTTTAAATTGGCATTATTTGACACCTAGATAAGACGACGTGGCAACTATAGTGACGTGACATGGATAATAACATGGAAAGCATGGTGACATGGCTAGGAGATTTGTCTATAAGGCAAATATCTTGGAAGATCTTGATGAAGCTATTTTTGGTATGTACTATAACTTGAAGACAAGATCTCATCAAGACTATATTTAGGAGATTTAATTGAAGACTAAATATAGATCGAGTTTAAATGAAGAAATATCTATCAATGGTATGATTTGAAAGCTATTGAAGATATGATTTGAAGAATCTTAATAGATATGATTGAAGACTATTAAGGGTATGATTGAAGACATGCCTATTGTTGGCATAATTGGGCTAATTGATTAAAGATCTTTCATGGGAAGATTTGAAGACCAAAATTGGGTGAATTAAAGATCAAGTTTGGTAAGTTTTGTGAAGACGCACAAAGACGTGCGTCCTTTGCGAGGGGACTGCGTGATGAGGAGCTGAAGAGGTAGGCTAGTTACCGGTAGTAGAGATCGGGAGATCTGGCTGCATCGACTAAGATTAAGCATGACTGCGAGATTGATGGGTCTTGAGGTCACTTTGCAACTTAACCAGAACTCACTCAAGTCAATAGTTAAGGTCATGTTGCAAGTCGTGTTACAACAGGAGTTGCAACAGCTAATTTCGAAAGGTTCTAAAGTTAGTAGCCGCGAAGATTCTAAAAAAGATATGGATTATATTTGGGACGTTGATACTTCTATATATACTACCTTGGTCTGAGATTGGGTGCGACTCTTTAAAGAAGGAGTAGAGAGGCACTAGACAATCTTGAGAATGTAGTATTCTTTGTTTGTGGGGAAGAGTGACAAAGTGTTTGTACTTATCTTTTATCACCTCTTTTAGTGAATTGTTTATTTTCGAGCTTGGCCCCTCAGACGTAAGAGAGTGGACGCCAAACTGGGTTACCAACTTCTTGTGTCTTCTCTTGTTTGGTTTGTGTGTGTTTTTCTTTGAGTGTTTGAGTGATCCTCTAACCCACAAACCTAACCAGCGGAACTAACACAAATCATGGAGTTGGACATGTTTCTCTCCAACAGGATACTTGATGAGTAACTCAATAATAAAACAACCATCAACTAAAAGCATCATAATAAAATCATCAATATCAAGCCAAAACTTTCCTGAATACATTTTTACATGCTCGATAAGTCTAATGAATTGTGTGTGACTCTTCATCATACTGACTTTGGGGGGCAACGCTAAGTTTTTGCTTGATTGAATATACAAGTGGATACATTTCCAAGTCCAACTATATCTCTCCGGCCATTTCTTTTATTTTTTTTTTCTATGACTTTCTATCATTAGTGGAGAGAAAAATGAAATCTTTTCCTTCTTCCAAAACTAAAATATTGCCTTGTAATCTTATTGATGGAGGCCCTTTATATATCATTGGTACCCATACTCTTTTATTTTATTTTTTTAAAAAGTCTAGGTCTGTTTTTTTATTGAATAGGCATGACATTGTTTTTGGAAAGTGGCTTAGGAGGAAACTTCAAAATATGAAGAAAAAAAGAAAATTGACCGTTGTCTGAGTTTTTTTATTTTTACTTTATTAGAGTGTCTCAAGCTTTTTCTTTTCATAGAATAGAAAATACATTTTTCTTTTGTTTTTGGAAAGTGGCTCTGAAAAGAGCCACGGATGAAGACTTCAAAAAGTATGAAGAAAAAAAAAGGCCGGTTTTGGCTCGTAAGAAAAGAGAACCAGTATTGAAAACTTCAAAATGGTGATGTGAAAAAAAAAGGGTAAATGACCTAAATGGTCAATGAACTATGTGTCAATTCCTATTTTGGTCACTGAACTAAAAAAAATTCTATTCAGTCACTGAACTTATTAAAGTCTTCCAATCAAGTCACCCAGGCAAGAGGCGTTAACGGAAGTCTGAGCTGGATTGCCACCTCATAGGCAACCTCGCCCCGTCAGCGACACCCGCACAAATTGTTTACTGTTCATTTGAGGCTCTCCTTTTCTATTTTTATCCCTCTTTGTGCTTTTTTTTTTTTTTTTTTTCATCTTCAAACCCTAATTACTGTTGGTTTACTTCTTAAATACCATGGAGGACACAATAACCAAATGGAGCACTTGGCGGAATGCTGGTCGTAGTGATGGCCGGAATCCTAAAATTGTGGATAGAGAGGTGGAGATAGGTCTCCTTTACCCAATTCCCATCCTTTATCTATGCAATGATATGAGTATATGGGAAGATTTTACCGATTTTTAGAAGGTTATGTTTGCGAAATACATAAATGATACCCTAATTTTGCAAGATATTTTAGAAGGTTTTGGTCACATTAGGTGTGGTTGTGTCTCATTGTGCATTGATTGTGGAAAGGCAGGGCAAGAGGGGGTGTATAGGTTTTGTAATGGGTTTTGGTATAGGATTTTCCATATTATTTTTAAAGAATTTTTTTTTTGGTATGGGTGTATAGATTTTTTTTTTTGTCTGTATTAAAGAAGATGTATACATTTGTGCCTTACCTTGTTGGAGTTCTTCTAATTAAGTTGATTTTTTGTTGTCATTGTAGTTTAGATTCTTTACACAGTGGGAATTTGTTTGTTGTCATTTGTTCAATGTGAGAACTTTCATGCTGTATTAATTTGATGTTTTGTTATTCGTTTGTGCCTTACTTAAGTTCTTCTAGTTAAGTTGATGCTTTTTTGCTTCTTTTTTACCACAAACTCTACCATTTTTTGCTGGAATCGAGGCTTTTTTGCTCACCATTCAATCATTTTGAGATTTTAGCCGAAAATAAAACAAAAGAGATGTGAGAGAAGAACAGTTCTTGCCATGTGGCGATGAAGGCGCTGTGAGGTGGCAATCCACCTCAGACTTCCATTAACGTCGTTTGCCTGGGTAACTTAATTGGAAGACTTTATTAAGTTTAGTGACTCGCATAGATGTTTTTTTAGTTCAGTGACCAAAATAGGAATTGGCACATAGTTCAGTGACCATTTAGGTCATTTACCCCAAAAAAAAGGCCTGTTTTTCTTACTGGTAGCGTGTATAATGGTATTTCTGTGGAGGTTAAATACTACAACAAAAGCTGAAATCGTGTAAAGATTTGCTTTGGAACTCTAAATTTTTGTTTTAGAATGTGACAAAGACCATGGGCATGTTTGGTTGGTTTCTTTCGAGGCTGAAGTGATCGAAGTCATGATTTCAACTTGACTTCCCTATGTTTGGTCGCGGTATTGATGAGGGAAGTGGTGATGTGACACTTCCAATTCACCCCCACTTCACCCTTTCGACTTCCGAGAAAAAAACTCTGAAGTCACACTTCAGTGTACTTTTTCTTGCTGGTTGAACTCGTTACTTTAGGCCTGTGCACCCATGTGACTCACTATTATCATCGCCACTTCTCCCTCCTTTGATTTTTGCTAGGGTTTTCCCAGCCTCTTCTCTCATTCTCGCCCACACTTCACTCGCCGTCTCTTGTATTCTTCTTGTCTCTCCTGAAAAGGTGACAGTCTCTTCATCGGTTTGTTCTCTTCTCTTTGCAGGATAGGAAGACAGCATCCTTTTTGCCGCGTCTATTCCCGGTCCTGCTTTTGTTATAGTTTTTTCATTTGTTTTTTTTTTCGATTAGGGTTTCCATCAAGCATGGTTTTGGAATCAATTCGTTATAATCCATGTCTAGGGTCTGGTCTTCATGCTGATTTCTTCCCTTTATATATATATATTTCATTTTCCCTACAGTCATTTTTGTTGGTTGACCTTGGTTTTATTTTTTACTTCAAATTTTTTTTTTTGTAAATAAACAGATTTACAGTCATTTACCTTTTCATTTTTGTTGTTTTCTTATACATCTATGATAAATGAATGGATTTATAGTCATTTATCTTTTGGTTTTTGTTTTTTTGTTATAGATATATTATACATCAAGGGATTTACAGTCATTTATCTTTTATTTTTTGTTGTTTTCTTATAGATTTGTTGTAAATGATGGGATTTACATTCATTTATCTTTTGTTTTTTTTTTGTTGTTCTCTTATAGATTTGTGATAAAATGAAGAGATTTACAGTTTGTTTTTAGTTGTTTTGTTATGGATCTGTGATAAATGATGTATACAAAGGGATTTACTGTAATCCCTCTAATTAGCAAAAACAATTGATATTTTCTTATATATATATATGTGGTAATTAGAGGGATTACAATCATTTGTCTTCTATTTGTTTATGATCTCTTACAGCATCAATTATTTTTGGTTTTCATGTTTTCTTACATATATGTTCTTATTTCCCTTTTCACTATGATTAAGCAAACATGTTCTTCTTACATGATCTATTTTGCCATGTTCTTCTTCCCTATATGATGGCCATACCATGTATTATCTGTGTTCCTTATGTGCTTAAATACTTTTAGACACGCTTTTTTCCCCACTGTTCAATGGATGTAATATGCTGCCTTTATTTGTTTATTTCCTTTTGATATGTCACAAGATTTATGGTTGGATTAGGTTCTAAATTATGCATTTCCTTTTTTGTTGATTTGCGTATTGTTCAAATTTCTGATTTTTTTTTCCCTGGTTTCTAACGTTTATGTGTTTGCCTATCCTTTGTCATGTACTTTCACCTATGAATGCTCTGGTTCTATATGGACTTTGTGTTTTAGTGATTAATTGTAACTCTTCTAATTCTTTTATATGCTTTTTAAATTCTTCTTGTTCATAAGGGGTTGCTTTAATTACTATCAATACGAAACTAATTTCCAGAACTAGGGAGCTATATGTATTAAAAAACCATGCAGACACAAATCCACATGGTTAATGGATGGCAACAAACATTTCACATTCACACAAATGAGGCTGAAAATTGTTGCCAGACCTGGAGAGGAATATGTATAAAATAAACAAGCATGCATACATAACAAATAGACATGGTGATCCTAACAAGTCTAACACATATGTAAGATAAGAGGATTTTTAAGAAACATGGAATTGGCATATAACATGTGCTGATTGAAATTGGCATAGATAACTAGAATGCAAGTCCCAATGAAATTTATAAAGCAAACATGGTATAAGATGTGTTGATGTTGTGTACAAAAGAAGCATAACAAAAGTATGAAAGCAATAGTTAGAAAAGCAACATTTATAAATCATAGACAATGCCCTGTAAGATTAAAATTAGCATACATAACGAGAATGCAGATCCTAACAAAATTTATAAATCAAACATGATATAACCTATGTTGACGTTCTGTACAGAAGTAACACAATAAAATTATGAACACGACAGTTATACATCAAAGACACTGGCCAATAAGATTAAAATTGGCAAACATAACTAAAATTTGAAAGTCTCCAACAACTTGAAAAGAGTTCTTTAGTTTTCCTTGAGAAAAAAAAAAAACATTGTCATCATCAACATTACAAACAGTTGTTAATAGTAGTACGAAGTAATATATAAATAGTAATATTTTGTAACAAGTAGCATTTCTTTATAAGTAGCAAAAATAATTATCAAGAAAAATAGCAAGAGATATCTATTTTAAGAAGTAATATTAAGCAAGTATTATCAAAAGTAGCAATAAGATTTAAAGTATTATCAAAAGTAGCAATAAGATTTAAAGTTGTTATCATCAAAATGATTATCAATCATTATTTATATGATGCTTAGCAATAATTATCAAAATATATTTAGTAATAATGTTCACACTTTTAACAATAAACAAGAGTAATAAAATGAATTACCAAATATTTCTATGAACACAAAAGAATTAAGTATTTTAAAATTAGTAGATTCTATAGAAATAACAAATAATAAAATAGAACAACAATTCAAAATTTAGAAGAAATCAGAATACATTTAATGGAAAGAAATGCATTAGCAACTAGTATACTAAAACAAAATCATCAAAATATCTTAGCAGTACTTAATAAATTAGATTATATTAAAACTGGCTTAGAAAATCAAATCACAAGGCAAATAACTTTTAAAACCTTAGAAGTTATAAACAAAGAACTAAGTCATCTAAATATTATGGTAGAAAAAATTAACAAAATACAAGTAGAACTAACAAAACATATAAAAAAGATAATAGGAGAATAAATATGCCGGGTTTAACTTTAGAAAAAGAAATAGAAATGTTAAATACACAACTTATTAAAGTAGAAAATGAACATTGGGAAAAAAGATATGTACAACATATGCCTCGAAGATCTATAGAAGTAAGAAGACTGAGAGGTTTAGCACATAAACTTAGAAATCACTTAGAAAAATTACAGGAAATAAAAAATGAAATTGAATATAATAATTATATAAATAATATAGAACCATATGAGATAATACCAGATGACTCTTCATGGATTTAATATGCCAGGATATATTTTAAGAGCAGAAATAGAATATATAGAAAATAACCTAAATAGAGCACTAAATGATCATTTTGAAAAATTACATATACAAAAAATGATGAGGAATGATCCAGTACTAAAAGAATTAGTAAAACATATTAATAAATTAAATTACAGATTATAATATTTAAGAGCAATCGAAAGAATGAAAGAAAATAATAAAACTACATATTCATTTACAGTAGTTAACTTTCAATAATGGATATAGTAGAAGAATTTCTTGCGAAAACTGAAATATTTTTAGAAAAACCTATAGCAATCTTAGATAAAAGAAATAATTCATATAACGAACCACAAGTAATTGGTGAAAAAATAATCATCAGGCAAAATAACGTAATAATAATGATGTTAGCTGAAACAATTAGATTATTAAAACAAGTATCTGAAAAAACAAGAAATAATCAGGATATAGATGAAATTACAAGAAAATTCACAAATCTAAGAGTAACTAAGAAAAATAGATCTCCTTTTATAACATGGTCAGAAGAAGAATTAAAAAAGAATCCAGGAATGAAAGTAGGATTTCCAGATATAACAAGATATAAAAGTTAAGACTAAAAATGGAAGATTTAATTAAAAAAGTTATCTATTCCAAGACTTATGAAGAAGCCTCTGACTTAATTTTAGGAAATACATTAATAAGATTAGATTTTAAGGATTATAGTGTTAAACAACAAATAAAATATTATCATATCAAATTATTAGGAGACATAATGCATAATTATGGGTTTGAAGACAGGAAAAAATACTTAAAGGATTTGAAAGAAATTAGAACTTTTTATGAATAAAAATGTCTTTAAAAATTGTAAGATCAGTTGATAATATTAGAAGGTTTAATTCATTTAACAGAGTTAAACATACTAGGACATTAGAAACAATCGGTACACCAGACGATCAAATTAAAAGAATTAAGGAGAAAAATCTAAAATTAGTGCAAGGAGAACACTTATATAAACATGGCATTTTTTATTTCCAGAATAAACTATATGAAGGGTATGATGAAATGGAAATATGTTGTAATAACGATAATTCTGAAATAGTTATTGATTTCTTAACAGCAGAATCTTATAAAAATTTAGTAAAAGCTAATTATTCTCTATTACATTTAGGATTAATGGTATTTACCGTAACAGGATTACACAGATTAGGATTAGGAACTAAATTAGCATTATCATTAGTAGATACACGACAAATAAACAATATGGCTAAAGCCCAAATAGCAACAGCTGAAGTAGATATGACAAATAATTTTGAGATAACTTATATGATCCCAAGATTTTTAGTAACCATAGATACTTTGTATGAAAATATTAAATTAATAATAAAATCTAAAGGGTATAATATGACTAATACAAAACCTAATATATTGCTCACAAAGATCTTTATTGGACAAATATCAAATAATAGTGAAATTAGATATACTGTTAGTAATGATAAAATAATGAAAATCTTAGGATCACAAGGAATTAAAGCATATCCAGCTAAAATGTATAGCTCAGAAAGTTTAACATGAACAGAATGGAAACTAAGTAATATTTCAACACATGCAATAGCAGAACCATCTGACATAAAATACTATGAATATGAGGATGGATCTGTTAGTTTTAAAACACAAACTTATAATAAAAATATTAAAATTGAAGAAATTATTGATGAAGAAGATGACCAACTAAACCTAGATTAATAGAAAAATTAATTGAACAGTTTTATCCTAATTATGATTGGGAAGAAGACTTCTTAGAAATGCTAGTGGACATAGATGATATACATTTTCTAATAGAATGTAGATATGAAGCTAATGAGTATCCTAAAAAAATAAAAATAGAAGAATATCTATTAACAGAAGAAGAAGAAATCGCTAGACAACTAGAAGATATAAATATTGATGAATTGATAAAAAATTCAGCGATAGTAGATAATTATGATGAAATACACATGAATGTGCAAAGTGTAGGAAGTAGTAATCAAGCAAGTCTTAGTAACAATCAGGCAAGTACTAGCTCATCAAGCCCAGCAAGGCTAACAACTACTGAAAGTGGCTCAAGAACAACACAACCTCTTAGGCAACAAAGTACTTATAAATTTTATAATTATCCAGAACAATCTTATAGAACTTTTAGTAGAAGAGGAAGACCAGATCCCTTAGAAGTAATAAGAAATATGCCACAACAAAATTATCATGGTAGCATGTTAGTTATAAGTACAGTACATCCTCAAAAATGGCCTGAATTATTGGATAGATGGGAATCTGATGCCATTAACGCCTTAGAAAGATTACATCATGCATTAGACAATGTAGGAATAGTAAATTTTATAGAGAATCTATTAGGAACAACTGCCAGAAATATGAATGAAAGACTTAAGCTTTGAGTAAATAGAAGCTCTTGTGTTCTTGTTATCCTCTCCATCTCCCACACCTTCTTTCCTTGCTTCCCTCGCTCCACTCCGATAACTCTCATAACTTCATATTGTAAGAGAGCCCCTACCCCCTGTAGAGGGCCGTGTGCTACAATTCACAGTATTAAGTTCATGGGAGTCCGTCATGGGTGAGATATGTGCCCGTTGGTCCCTAGATGTTTCTCAAGTGAGAGTGAAGTTCGTAATGCCTGACTCATACAAAACACTTTGCCCTATTGAGTAGGACGTGGACTTCCAACGCATGTGTCATATATACCATAGCTTCAACAAATTCATCATGGACATCATCGTCGAGGAAGTGTGTGTTTCTGTAGACGGAAACTCGGCCCCCTTAATCCCATCGTAATAAAACAATGACTTATATTACTTGTTACTTATGTTATACATGTACTTGTTTCCCAGATTTCTGTCCTTTGAATGTTAATAATTTCATGTATTACTTTCTGTGTAATATTATTGTTTTATGTGTATAATATTTACTTTGTGTGTATAATATTTGTTCTCTATTTATATTATTCGTTTCCTATGTATGTTTGGTTTTTTTCAAAGCAGGGGATCCTTGTCAGACAGCATAAACCCCACTGGCGAAACTTTTCTCTCCCAACATAATTCTTCTGGGGCGCTGAGTGTTGCCGGGTGTACCAATGCGCATGATGATTCCATTTTACAAGTAGGCCAACGGTTTCAGAATGCAGACCATTTTAAAGATTGCCTGCAAAGCATAGCTATAAAGAAGAATTTTGACTTTACTTTTATAAAAAATGACAAAATTAGGGTGACTGTAAAGTGCGCTGCTCCCGAATGCCAATGGCGAGTGCATGCTTCTAAAGAAGGAATCCATGTCACGTTTCGGCTGAAGACAATACAAGCAACTCACATTTGCGACGGGGACATTGGTATGACAGCGCATCCAAAAGCAAGCAAGAAGTGGGTTTCCGAACGTGTCATACATAAATTAAAAGAAAGCTCATTGTACAGGGCTGTTGACATACAGAAAGACATATTGCGTGATCATGGTGTTCGTCTACCGTATAAGCGTGCTTGGATGGGGAAGGAGATTGCCATCTCGCTGATTCATCATAGCGAGGTTAGTAGCTATGATTTGCTTCTATGGTAAGAAGATAAAGTATCGTTGAAAAATCCTAGTAGTGTTGTCATCATTGAGAATGACGGTGACCGGTTTAAGTGTGCTTTCTTTTCGTTTGGGGGTTGTTTGTTAGGGTTGAAGCAGGGGTGCAGGCCATTACTTTTTATTAATGGAACTCATTTGTTGGCGAAGTATGGCGGGATACTGCTAGGTGCAATAGCAAAAGATGGCAACAATGGTCTACTCCACGTAGCATTTGCTATCGTCGACAATGAAACTGATGACAGCTGGACTTGGTTTCTTGCTACCCTTGGTGAGGCCTTGTACGGTGAGGATGTCTATGATAAAGTCATAACATTCATATGACTTTCCCTCATCACCACATGGTTATTGCCTATGACATTTGCAGGCGAACTTCATGAAGACCAACTCTAACCTCGGTAAATATTTGTGAATGCAATGCTGGGCAGTAATCGTAAAAATTACATACGCATATACCTCAAAAGAGTTCAATGATCCAGTTGAAGAACTTGCTTGTCTATCGGCTGACACACACGCTTGGTTGCTACATAAGTCAAGCACTGATCACTAGTCAAAATTTTTATTTAAAGGAATGCGATGGTGCGAGATGTACTCCAACGTGGCAGAATCCTTCAATGCCTGGATAAAAGAGGCACAACATCTAGCAGTGACAAGCATGGTTGACTCGATCAGGTAAAGTTCATTGGTGGATAATATGTGCTTCTGTGATATAAATTGTCTATTATTGTGTACTAATTATGGGTTCCTGTGTACTTATGTGAATTGCCGTGTACATTATTTACCTTCCTATGTATCTTATGGACCTTTCTATATATTGTGTTTCCTTTTACGTCTATATTTTGTTTCCTAAGTAGAGCATGTTTTGCTTGTTTATCATTTGATTTCCAGGTTCAAACTTATGAATATATTGGCCGACAGACTCGAGCAATCCAACAAGTGGGACACACACCTCTGCCCTAAAATTCGGAAGAAGGTTGAACAACTTGTTGACGACAGTCGTTACCTGAAAGTGGGTAGGTCGACTGAGGACACTTACGAAGTTATTGATGATAAAAACAATGCAGTCAACCTTCAATTTCGTGGATGTTCCTGTAGAAGATGGGAAGTACATGGCTTACCGTGCAAGCATGCATGTGCGGCCATCATGCAAACAGAAACGAATGTCCATTCTTATGTTGATTCTTACTTCACAGTCGAATGGTACCGTCAGGCATATGGGAATCTGATATTCCCCGTTCCTGACAGTGACAAGCCATCTGACATAAATCGTGACGTACGAATTAGGCCACCAATATCAAAGAAACAACCAGGCCGTCCAAGAAGGAAAAGAATAGAGTCACAAGCCTTCGATGTCCATGAATTACATTATAGCCGGTGCCATCAAGCTGGACATAATCGTCAGTCATGCAATGCGGTCATAGTGGACTGACAATAGCACACTTAACGGTAGCATACGATATTTGTGTTTTGTATTGTATGTTGTTTGCACTGAACTTTGTTTTATATTTCCCGTGTATTGTTTTGTGTTCCTGTGTAGATTTTTCACTTTTATGTGTATTGTTTTTGGTTTCTATGTATATAAAGTTATTTCATGCATATTTGTTTGCGTGTCTGTGTAGATATCCTTTTTTCCTGTGTACGTTCTTACGTTTCTGTGTATATATTCTCTTTTCCTGTGTATGTTTTCCCCTTTCTGTGTATGTATTTCTTTAATTGTTCTGAATTTCTGTTTAGATATCCTTATCAATATGGATTTGATAACTAATTACATAACCAAGTTTACAGTCACAAAGAAATATAAGTTCAAATACCAAACTTTAGGTATGGAAAATTAATTGTTCATGTCAGCTGCTTTAACATCATAAACTACTGTGTGTCACTTTTCTCCGTTGTCAGTGGTGACGGTGGCGTCTTTATCCCTACTAGTTTCATTCTCCTCGCTAGTGACCTTCATTTCAGTGTCCTCCTTCTCCAAGGCGGCGTCTTTATCGCCACCAGTTTCCTTCTCATCGCTAGTGGCCTTTTCTCCTGTGTCATCCTTATCCACGCGAGTTTCGTTGTTGTCCGTAGTGGCCTTCCCCCCGTAGTCGTCCTTGTCCCCACCAGTTTTATTCTCATCGCCAGTGGCCTTCTCCCCGGCCAATTCTCTACCAGTATCAACTTCATTGTCGACGACGGACTCCTTCTCCCCAACATCGCCCGTCTCACCTTCTGTGTCCTTTACCACGGCGATATCGTGCTTATCCCTGACGGCATCCTTTGTCAAGGTTGTAGTTGGTACAACTTTTCTCAGCATCCCGTCAACAAGTATCCGAGTGACATACCGGAGTCGGAGGATTGGGACGTCCGAATGTGGTATAGACAATTCTTCACCGTTCAAAAGTTGTTCCATATAACGCATGCAAAACACTGGATAATCAACCGACGCGGACGCTTACTGGGGGCAGTTCCGCACATGCTCCAGTGGGAGGTGTCCAAATGGATTAATGCCTATATTAGCTTTGATGCATAACTTGAACAGATCCCGTTGAGAAGTTAAACGAAATTTGTTAGTCACTTCTTACAAGAGAATATGTTCGTAGTTCTATAATGTATTTGTGCTACTTACCATATCCACAGCATCTGAATCATAAGTGGTTGATTGTAGCGACGAGTAGTTCATGTACTGCTGCTTTTAATTGTCCAGAACGAGCAAATGGTAATGATCGTTGAGGATGATTGGCATAAGTACTAGCTCAGCCGTTTTGTGCTCGTATATGACATCTTCCATCAAGTACAATGCTTGTTCAGTTACAAATTGCAATTTCTGCATTGCAAGAGCCCAGGGCCGCTTCAGAACTAACTAACATACACAGGAAATGACATACACAGGAAACTAACTAACATACACAGGAAATGACAAATATACACAAGGAACTGAAAGTACACACAGGAAAATACAAACAATACACAGGTAATGAAATTAATACACATTAAACATATATTATACACAAGAAATCATAAATAATCACAGGACTAAGCATGATAAAGGCATGAAACATATATACACACGAAATAAAACAATACCTTTCGACACGTGTGTTTAGGAAGATGGTGATGGCTCCTCGTTCGAGTTCGTTAAACTTTGCGAAACCCAGGTAGGTCTTCCTCTCTGGAAGGAAACCTAAGTCAGGCTTCTGATGATCCTCATAGTAGACTCGCCCTTCTGCTTTAGTCTGGTATGGAACCAATGCAAGAGGATCCTTTGCCGGTTTATCCTTCAGCAAACCGGTTAGGGATTGAAGTAGCTCGTCGACAGCCTGTAATGCGTCATCATCTGGTCCGGAGATGTCACTCGAGGTGGAAGCCTTTTCAGAAGGCTTGGTCTTCAGTGGTGGTAGAACCCTCTTCCTAGGAGCTCTCTTTGCAGGAGCCTTTTTTAACGGAACCTGCTTTGCCGGTGTCTTCTTGAGAGGGGGCTCGTTTTGGTGGAATTTTTGTCTGAGAGGGACTGCTTTGGTGTGTTTCTTGCAAAGCAGTGCCGCGCATAACACGCCTTAGGGGAGTATCTTGGGAAGTTGCCAATGGGGTCGTGACTTTGGAGGGGATTTCATCCATGACGGCATCAGGAGTCCGTGACTTTAGAGGGGATTTCATCCATGGCGGAACCATGATCCAGGCCATCAGAATGAGAAGGAATTTTGCCATTGCCCTCCACAGGAACAGTTATTTCATTATCTCCCACGACAGGGACATGTAGTTCATCACCCGGCACGGTCCGATCAGCTGTGGAGACCTGTGCCACAGTTGATGGCTCAGTTCCTTTAGTGCTTGTTGGTGGAAGATTAACATCCCTGCAAGCAATATCCTCAGACTGTGCACCAGTTTCCTTATCAGCGGTGGAATCAACGTTGGACTTGGCAGGACGACCACTCCATCTTCGTGCGGACCTTTTGAACCTAAGGCCAGGACTAAGGGATGGGCCCGACGATGGTGAATAACCGATAACTGTTGCCGGAGCAGGGGGGAATAATCCACCGGTGGAGACTGTGACTCAACTCTCTTCTAGTGTGCATCTTGACGATCGCGCTCGTCTATACGAGCTAGCAGATCGCGGAACTCTATTAACACTTGTTGTAGTAACTGCCGCATATCATCATCACCTCGGGGGACCTCGTTGATATTTTCAGCTGTGGTTGAGGGGATTGATCCCGACCTCGCTTCTTTGCTGGGTCAACTCTTGGCTTTTTCCCAGCAATGGGTGGCCTGGTTGGTGGGCGGGACTTACTTTTAGGGTCTCCAGGGGCTTGTTTATGATTGCGCTTAACATTACCAACTAACAAATTCTCTTCGTTATTGGCTGGCAAAAGCTTGAAAAACTGAAAAGCAAACACCAAACTTTGCGACGTTAGTATATAAACTCAACATTTGTATATATACACGGGAAACAAGTATAGATACAAAGGAACATGATAATATACACAGGAATATAATCAAATACACAATAACATAATTTTATACACAGAAACATGCAAATATACACAATAACTTAATGTTATACACAGAAACATAGACATATACACAATAACATAATATTATACGCATGAACATGATAATATACACAGAAACCTCATACTATACACATGAACATTAGATTATACACAGAAAACCATTTTCATACACAGGAAATAACTCATTCATCCAAATTTCCACACATTTTAGACAGCAATAGAAATAACTTACTTCTTTTCCTTTGATTGATTTCAATAGCGGCTCTATGGACGCCGCCTTGATGAAACTGGACTCCCCGTAACATATTATATGGATGTCTTCCCTACTTGTTGTTTCATGACGCTGCCTGTTACCTCATAAAACCAAATGATGAGAGCAACAGAACAACCTTTCAAGTAACCTGCAGTTGTGGACTTCCCTTTAAACCTAAGTTGGACACGGGCCGCTATCGCAGGGATATCATCCATCAACCACCTGTGAGTAGCATGGGCCCAGGCATAACGGCCAAGTGACCCCAGATCATCAGCGTACCTTGCAGAACATGATCGTCATCATGAAGTACACCACCAGGAGCTTAACAAAGGTCTCCTTGTCCTTGTGTTTCTTGTTGCCGACAATTCTCAGTAGGTTGTCTTTGATGGCATCGCGGTGACGGTTGTGCATTTTATGCAAAAAATTCTTCTCGAAATCTGATTTATC
Organism: Dioscorea alata; assembly: GCA_020875875.1. NCBI lineage: Eukaryota > Viridiplantae > Streptophyta > Magnoliopsida > Dioscoreales > Dioscoreaceae > Dioscorea > Dioscorea alata. Next base: position 6,462,650 of record CM037011.1, read on the forward strand.
CTTCTCGTGCTTGAAGGGTACAATGTCTCCATCACAACAGAGGCCTAGGATAAGAGCAACATCTTCTGCTCTGAACGCGAGCATGCTTTGCCCTATCTGAAACCCTTACTTCTTCTCATTGTACACCTACAACACAGCGTCGAGAACCCCTCTCTCTTGTAGCACGGGAGTGACATCCATGAAATGGGAAAACGACGTCCTGCGGAGGATATCCCAGTGGCACTTGTTCATAAGCTTTTTTAACTCAGAAATCATTTCGACAATAGGACCAAGATAACACCGCGCGTTTACAAGTGTTGTTGCCATCTTCTATTCTATATCAACAATGCAAACACACAGTTAATCACTGAGAGGAACATAACATTAAACACAACAAACAACAAATTATACACAGGAAACCTGACGAGCTCTACACTGGAACGTCAAAAATCAACAGAGAAACTACACAATCATACACAGGAAGGTCTTCTCACCTTTGTGCTTCCTTTTTCCCTTGAAAGTCACCGGAGAACTGAAGACCTTGATGGAACTCATTAGAGAACTGAAGACCTCGATGGAACTCGCCGAAGAACTCGAAGAAAGGATTTCGCGAGAAAGAAGAAAGCGGAAAGGAAGATCTCAATGGCCTTCAGCACAATAAGAAGAAGTGAAATGTTGCGGCCGTTCACCGAGATAGGGTTTCATGTGCACATCCCAATGTTTCGGCGTGCCAACTAGCACCGCCGGTTCCCAAGGAAAAAAGAGGGGCAAAAATGCCATTTCAGACACGTTATTTAATGCCAAAATACGCGGGTGCAACGATGTCATTTCACATCTATTGAAACGGCTCCGTTTTCCCGTTAGCATCCTTTGGACTGAAAAAGAAAATTCTCAAAAAGGAGGGACTTATGAGGAAGGTCAAAATTTGGAGGGATTATACGGAAAAAAGCAAACTCTTCAGGAACTTCATGGTATTTCCCTGTATATATTAATGTGAGAACACCTACACAATTATGTAATTCTTCCGAGATTTTTTTAGTCAACTTTTTCTTCACAATAATTATATAATACTAATTATATAATGTTATGGAATAGTTACTACTAAATTTTCCATGATTCAATTTAAATTTAATTTTCATTTCTTTATATAAAATCATGTTTTTTCATACATGGCAAAATCATTAATTTTTTTAACTAGAGACAAATATTATAACCCTGATGGTGGGCTTAGTAACACGGCACCAGGTTATGTTGGACTTAATAACCCCGCCATCGGGCTTAGCATGTAATTTTCGTTAATTTTTTTTAATGTTTTGTGTTTTTTTTAAGTATAATGAAAAAGAGGATATTTTTAAATAATGCAAAAAAAAAATAATTACGAAATGATATAGTTTGTGGCAGTGGCGGAACCAGGATTCACTAGAAGGGGGGGAGGGGGGGTGGGCTAATTCAAAATGTAAAAAAGAAATTACATCTACGAAAACATTTGTCTAAAATATAAAATAATGAGATAATATAAGTTTTAATTAAAACAACCATACTTTGAATACATAAGTTGGACATAAACTAATGAAAGCATAAAATAGCTATCGATGGACGCTTGAACTAGAACCAACCCCAGCGTTATTGCCAGAAATGCGAGGTATGCGATTAAGAGGAGGTAGTTGCATCTGTCGAGTTTGCATTTTCTGAAAACGTTGTAGAATCACCTCATTATCAATAGTTGCAAAAACCTCCCGCTCGATATAGACAACAAGGGTATCATTCATCCACTCATCCCCCATTTTGTTGCGCAAGTCAGTTTTCACAACATTCATAGCTGAAAACACCCTCTCAACAGTAGCTGTCGCAACAGGTAAAACTAACACCAATTTGATTAGGCGGTAAATGAGTGGAAAAATAGCATGTTTACCTGTCTCAACCATCTTTCTAGCAAAGCCATCCAAGTCCCCAATATCTATAAAATCGTCATCATTCCGCACATTGTAAATGAAAGTAGTAAGTTGATCCTTAAGAATCATGCGCTCAGTTATTGTGAAATCTTTAGGATAAAGTTTTGCAAGACAAAGTAACTTGTGGATGCTGAATTTGGAGAATGAATCCCTTCGATTAAGACATGACATGAGAAGAAGTAACTCTGTGCTAGCTTCTGGGAAACGGTTTTGCATTTCTTATGCAATTAAATCAATAACCAACATCATAACAATAATAAAATCACAAACTTTACTAAAACAATACATTAGTGATAGTGATATTTACAAAAGCATAATAAATATTAAAAATACTAACCTCACAAAACAATTTCAACACGATAATGGTGAAAATGAGTAATGACTTGCCCTTCCCTTCTCGAACGACCACGGATTCGCATATTATCCTCCATAATAGGTACCGGGATTGAGTTTCCTTCACAAAAATATCTAACTTCCTCCAAAAATGTCTCCCATCTTGTCTCCCTAAAGTCTTGAAGTCGAGTCTTCACAACTTCAATCAAACGTATAGCTTGAACAATATTTTGATCTTTTTGTTGTAAGGCAAGAGATAACTCATTTGTGATCCCCAATAAACACCTCATCAAATACATCACAAACACAAATTGATAATTTTCCATTTTTTCAATCAAACTTGCCACTATACTGATAAGTGCTCGTGTTATAGTAATGCGAAGTATTATTATCTTGCAATGAGCATTAATATAATCAGATTTTATCACTAAAAAGTGTGCAATTGTTTACTTTTGTGCATTGTAGGGTTGTGAAGATAAAATAAAGGAAAGGAACGAAGTTAGGTCGTGTTTGGCGTTGTTGGGAAGATTTTGGGACTAAGCAAGGAGTAAGGCGTGAGCATAGACTTATGGGTGTGTGCCAACCTCCTTTGGAGGGGCACAAAAGTCACATTCACAATAAGTCTAACTCACGCCAACAAGGAGAACTTCCACAATTAGGCGATTTGAAGCAATCGACACGATCTACCGTTGATTGTGTACCCAATTCAACGGCCTCGATGAAGAACGACGAATTCGGGAGCGATCGGCATAATTACTGTGGCAAGTTACTGTTCACAGTCGGCCGGAAATCAGTTTTCCAGAATTTTCACACTGGCGTGTGGAAATTCCACACGGCCGTGTGAAATCCCGATTTCAGCAAATTTAAAGCCGCAACTCCACATTATAAAAGCCCGATTTGGAGACTTTTTGAGACATCTTTTGACCTAATTTTCTCCTCAACTTTGGAGAGGGCGGCTAGGGTTTTGGAGAGGACTTCGTGGAGGTTTGGAGCGCGTCATCGGCATCGTCATCGACGTCCGGCGGCCGCACAAGACCACGGCCACACCATACGCAAGGGGGTTTTCATCTATGTCTTTACTTCTTGTTTTATTATATACATTGATGAACATGTATAGCTCCAGGAGGAGCTAAACCCCTTGTGGGTATTCGGACTTGTAAAACTCTAGGGTTATTATGTTTCTTTGACATTGTTATTATGCTTTTCCATTATTGATGAATAAGAATTGAGTTTCGATCTTAATTTTATCTTGCTATTGTTTTCCCTTAGATGTGACACTAGGGTTGAGAGCAATCTAGGTTTTCCTTTGGAGGTGTGACAACTCCTATAGGATTAGACTCTTTAAGATTGAAAGAGGGTTGAGAGGGAGAGTTGTGAGGTAGCGATGTACCCCTTTCCCCTCCGGTGTGATTTCTCCCTACCTCCGTTTCCTTGATTTAATAGCGGTCAAGATAGAGTGAAGTGCTATGTATATAAACTCCCCTGGGGCTTAGTTACGCGAGTAACGGAGTGAAGGGTTGAAGTGAATCCTACGCACTGGTGCTTAATCTAGACTAGGGTTCTTCCTCCTGGACCAAAGGGTTAGAACTACACATAGGAACAGGTTTAATCACTAGGAGTCCCTAAAACTTAATGCAATCCCACGTAGTGTGAGGTTTAGGTAGATGTACTCCCCTGGGACTTAATCGTGCGAGCGATAGAGTGAAGGGTTATTGTGAATCCTAATACCGGGGCATAGTGTTGGGGTTAGTCACGGTTGACCTTAGGTTTGGGACCGTGAGTCTAAGGATTTCCTCGACTTAATTAGCATCAATAGGAAGGTATAATAGCATAGTCTTGCACTAGAAGCATAGATCCTAGAGATAACTTGTCCGGATACCCCACTTCATTAATTGTTAAATCCTCTTTAATCTCTTTTCTTGCGATTTCTAATCTTTCACCTTTCTCTATTTAATTTCCTGTCTTTAGTATAATTGTTCTCGCAATTCACACACAAATCGATTACTACTTTTCCGTACTTCGCATAGTTTTAATAGTGAAATCTCGTATTCTAACTCCCTATTCCCTGTGGATTCGACTACCCTCTCACCAGGGGTAACTTTTATTACTTCGACAAACCCGTGCACTTTCGGAGATCCTGTCATATACCTCTATTATCATTAGAAACACCATCATCATGTATGTTTTGTAGTACCTATAACACTGAAGTCCGCATTGACATTAGATGGAGAATAGTAGTGTAATGTGATCCCAACGAGTATCCCCCGGTCTTGCTAAACTGGATTCTTGATTTTTTTCCTCTGCCACTTACTATTTCCATCCTTTTCAATTTCTCAACCAACCTATCATGGTGATGTTGCCGAAGTTGGTCTCTCCTTTTACACGATGCTCCAACCGCATTAACGATCATCGTAACATATTGGAAAAAATCACTCACAATTCGATTGTCTTTTGCAACAACAACAATCACTAATTGGAGCTGGTGAGCAAAACAATGGATATGGATTTTCTCTAAGGATAAGTGCTTTCAACCCATTGAATTCACCTCGCATATTTGAAGCTCTATCATATCCTTGTCCCCTCAGTCTTGAAAGAGATAACCCATGTTTGGTAAATAGACAGTCAATGGCAATATTCAATGATATGGATGAGGTATCTGACACATGAACCATAGCGAGGAACCGCTCTATCACACATCCATTCTTATTCACATATCTCAAAACAACTGCCATTTGCTCCTTCACTGACACATCCCGAGCTTCATCAATCATAAGGGAGAAATAGTTATCTCCAATGTCATCAATGATAGCACATGTAATCTCCGATGCACAAGCATTTACTAACTCCTTCTGAACCTTTGGAGAAGTCATTTGATTGTTTCCAGGAGCATTTTGATTAACTGCCCTAAAAAATTTATCATTCCGCAGACTATACCATTCTAGTAGCTCAAGGAAATTGCCTTTGTTTAATGAGCTCGAGGATTCATCATGTCCACGAAAAGCCAATCCTTGCTTCAAGAGAAAACGTGTCACATCTAAAACAATAGTTAAACGAGTGCGGTATTCAACCTCCATCTCATGTGAATGTGTAGCCAATTGGTGTGACACACTCTGCCTTTGATTTTGGAAACTCTGAAACTGTACTCTTGCATCATTATGCACACTGTTCATAGTACCAACATGCTCGACAAATTTTTCTAAAGCTTTTTTTCAATTATTGAACCCTGTTTTAGTGAATGCATCTTCTCATATCCGGTTTCCTCTACTTGGTGTGAAAAGATAACACCAAAAACAAAATGCTGCATCTTTGGTCACACTGTACTCCAACCATGGATGTTGTTTAAACCATGCATCTTGAAAACTCCTCCTTTGTTTGCAATACTCTTTTTGTGGGAAATTATGGCCAATTGGTTGACAAGGACCTCTAGTTAAATATTCCCTTATAACTTGATCTCTAACCCCAACTTCAAAGTCTTCAATCGACTCTCGTAGTCTAGGGTCACTAACAATGTCATTCGAATTGAAATTCACATTGGTGTTTTTCTTGCTTGATTCGGAGGCTAGTGGTGCTTTTGGAGAACTAGAGGACTCTTCACTTTGCGCCCGTTTAATTCAAAATTTATCCATGTCCAATTGGCTTTGAAAGTATATAATGCTATCCAAAGACAAAATAAACATGTATAAAAAAATGATAATAATAATGATAACCTACTTCAAACAACACATCTAAATAATAATAATAATAATAATAATAATAATAATAATAATAATAATAATAATACAACATAACCATGCCAATCAACAACATCATAGAATTAGTCAGCTTTGAGGTTTGAAGTTTTCACATTCACATATATAGTCTAATATAGACACTTTACACTTGCATAGTTGCATTCACTTTTTGACTAAAATTAAGTTGTATTTCTAATCAAAGTAAGAATCCATTAACTGATTAACATACCATGAATGTGTCATCACTAATGCAGGTTATCTAAAATTTGTTGTTGCGCTAATAATTAAATATTTGATGGTTTAATTTGTTGGGATTAAAATAGGATGGGGTGACTGCTCAATGCTCATGCTCATCTAAAAATCACAACTACACCTCACTAATTATAATGTTTGATTTGTTGAATGTGTTCAGATGTCTAGTTTTGTGGCAAACATTATAATGGCATGGTGCCCAAAAATATTCCCAGAAAGAGTTAAAGCAAAGCATATTATATGTACAAGTTGGATTATATTATATTGGTTCAGCTGACAAAGATGATCGCCTTTTATGTCTTCATAATACACAATGTTGTATTGTTGTGGGAGCTAGACAAATATTATATTAGCAATGAGTATGTTGTGGAAGGCATATATATATAAAGAAAAGATAATATAGAAAGAAAGAAAAACTCATGTTAATACAACAAAGCTGCAAAAGTCTAAATTGGTGGCAAACATTATAATGGCATGGTGCCCACCACCAACAAGACCATGATGCCCAGAAATATTTGCAGGAAGTCTAAAATGAATAAAGATGGCTTCACAATCTTCACTTGAAAGAGAAAAATAAATTTTAATCCATCCCAAAATGCCGTAAAAAAGATGCCATTACTAGACACTAACCTTAAATCTTATAAAATTCCAACTTTCCAATTTCCTTTTTTCTAAGCATTCAATTGGTAGAAACTAGAAAACTAAGTATACCAACTCAAATGAGCTTCAATCTTCAAACTCATGTTCTACTGCCACTACATATTCACATTTCACAATCATCAATTCATCATTATAACTCATAAGTTTCATTGCAAGAAATTATTCAAATGAATAATTTCAAATTTACAACATGGAATCCAAGTATCCAACAGATTCCAAGTTTCCAACTCACAAATAAATGAATAATTGCTTGCAAAAGAAAACCAGGTGATGAATGTAATGATTCTAATGAATCCAACTTACAAATAATTGCAAATAATTTTTCTTCTCTGAAAGCCAAATCTGGATTCTGGATTAAATTTCTGAAAAACAAAGTGATCATTGATCAATGTAATGATCAGAACCAAAAAAACCCAATTCAAAGTTTCAAACAAAAACTAAAAAAAAAAGAAATAAAAAACAAACCTACACTTCTTGCAGACTTGCTCAGGCTTTCAGCTGCTCAGCCTCACAAATTCACAATCAAATGAATGAATGATCATCAAGAAAAGAGAGATTTTAAGCAATGACCTGATTTTGAACTATTAAGGGTATGCCAATTTTGGTATTGGATTCGGATTGAACTTCAGTAGTTCAGTTTAAGTCCGATAAGTGACGATCCGATAAGGCGATAACAGTCACCATATTGGATTCGGATTTTGGATCCAAACTTAAAGTCTTGTGTGACTTTGACTTTTTGAGTCTTTTGATTCTTCACTCTTCAGTCTTCAGCATCATCTTCATCCTTGCTTCATTGAGTTCATTCCATTCGGGCCACTCCTACAGCTTGCCTTTTATTCAATTGGTGTCTGGTAAGGATGTTCAGAGTCTTCAGACTCTGGACTCCGGAGTTGCGGAGCACATCACAAGATTCACAACCCGACTTGCAATTCCAAGGCGGCAAGGCCCAAGGCAACTAGGCAAGGGGCTGAACAGCCTGAACTTGAGGTTGAGAGGGCTCAGAGGGGGCTTCCCTCTTAGGCAAGGTCCGAAGCAACACAACTTCACAGCAGTCTTCTCGGCTCCAAGGGAGGGCTGAAGCCCCGCTCGCCCTCCCCCCCCCCCCCCCCCCCACTGGTTTGTGGATTATTCATCCAAATGCGCGAGTTGGGCGTTTGGAAACTTTCTTCATTTTAACATTTTTTTATTTAAAAAAGGTGAAACCAGGAGAGCAGCTCCTGTTTTTATTATTTTTATTAAAAAAGTCTTAACGACAGCCAAGCATGGCTGCCATTGAGATTTTTTTTTAATTTTTTTAAAAGTTAACTTTTAATTTTTTTTAAATATATTATAAAAAAATAGTCAAATTATATTTTTTTACATTTTATTTTTTTTAAAAAAATACAAATCCCAAAAATATTGAGAATCATTAGTTAGAAATTATTACGAAGTTGGTCAGGTCAACTTGCACTAGTCAGTAATTATTATGAAGTAGAGTGATCAAACTGGCATCGGTCGAATGCCCAGACCTGTACAGGTTAGTAATTAGTACAAAGTATAATGGTCAAACCTGCACCAATCAGTAATTACTACAAATTAGGACAGTCAAATCTGTACCGTCAGTAGGACGGTCAAATCTGCACTGGTCAATACTTAATACAAAGTAAAACGGTCAAATCTGCACCGGTCAATACTTAATACAAAGTAGGACAGCCAAGTCTGCACTGATCAATACTTAATACAAAGTAGAACGGTCAAACATGCACCGATCAGTAATTTGGACAATCAAACCTGCATCGCTCAGTAATTATTACAAAGTAGAACGGTCAAACCTGCATCGATTAATAATTAGTACAAAGTAGGATGATCAAACTTGCAATTAGTACAAAGCAGGACAGTCAAACCTGCACTTATAATTTAAAAGTTAGTAATTAGTACAAAAATTTAAAAGTTAATTTTTATAAAAATTTAAAAAATCTCCATGCTTGGCTGTCGTTAAGATTTTTTTAAAAAAAAGGGGAGAATATTCTGTTTTCAGTTTTTTTAATAAAAAAATTAAAAAACATGAACATAGGAGAAGCTCTCCCGTTTTAGTTTTTTTAATAAAAAAATAAAATGGTTGAAAACAAGGAAAGTTTCCCGCCCAATTTGGCGTTTTGGTAAATAATCTATAAATTGCGTAATTCCATAATTATTTTTTTAATATTAAAAAAACCCGAAAAAGAGCTATGATATTTTATTTTATTTTCTTTTGCCTTGCCTAGTAGGATAAATGCATTTCTCTTTCTCTCTATTTAACAATTAAGATTGACAAGACCACTCACATTGAACCGCTTTTGCTTTAAAAACTATGAATAAGGAGTTTTTAGATTTTTTCCAAATAAGTATTTTAGATTTGTTGTTTAATTAATTGACTCTAACACGTTATTTCTATTTCCATTACAGATCTTATCATTTTACTAATTCCAACTTATTTTAATTTATTTCTTAAATTATAAAATTTATACATTTCATAATAATTTATTACAATGAAGTTCGTCATTTTTGAGGGGAAAAAATTTTTAAATAACAAACTGAGTAATATATATTAACTTTTATTTTAAAAAAATTAAAAAATCGTTTTGTGAAAAAAAGATAACTGAATCCAACCTTCAACTCATCTTTCTTTTTATTCAGTCATGTCATCTGAGCATTTTTATGCTGCTGCCAGTGATTATTGATCTCTAAAGAATCAACTCAAATAAATTTACTTCAAAATTTTTAGGAGTGAAAATACTTTGATCATAAATGTTAATATCATAGTTATCATTTCTATAACTGTTCAAAATCTTGGTTTAGTTCAATCTTTCTTGAATTCACTACTATAGCTTTTTCAGTAAAAAGAATTTGAATATTAAAGTCTTGTTTTGGTTGTGCATTATCTTGACTAATTGAATATTTGGATACTTGTAATCATGCCATATATCTATGTTTAAGATTGTCCTTTTTGATAAATTAAAAAAATTTACACAGAACATTATTAGTAAATCATGACAGCAGATGTCTCCCCAAAAGGATAAATAAAATGCATGGAGTGAAGGTTGTGGCATTCATAAATATGTCGTTAATACAGTGATACAGCGCAATGAAACCCATTGTTCATACTTCTCAAAATTCATACTTCCCAAAAAGCATGCCAGATGAATATATTACATGGACTAAATAAGATATTACACTTAATTACCAAGTTCAAAGGAAGAGAAAATAAACTTTTACTTTTTCTATTTAATCGGTTCAGGAATCACAAATACTTTTCACTTAAATGAATATCGGTGCTTTTCCTTTATATCTACTGTCACTATCTATGAAAAAAATTACTCCACATTTTTTATTAACAATTGTCCCTTGAATATGTTCAGTTTACTATTTTCCTGTTGTTTTTTTAAAAACAATCTCTTACATGGGTCGGTTTTTATTTGTTGGTTTGTTTTGTTTGCGGTTACCATAACTTGCGGTAACTTTGTGTGTTGTACTAGTTGGTCTACTCATCTGTTTGACTTATTGGACGTGGGGTATATCGCAGCTTCATCTTAATTTAAGTGGTTTGTCGACCTTTTTCAAAAAAAAAAATAAAAAAAAAGAAATTTCTTACACATGACTAATGTAGTCATGTCGTGCTTATGATTCCTCTCTCAAATCTTATCTCCTTTGAGCACTGACGGTAATGGGTATCACTATATTGTCTCTCTCTCTCTCCTTCTCAAGTGCAATCACTACACCATAATGGGTCTTTAGCGGTGTTTTTTTTAATATTTAGTGGTGTTTTCAAACGAAGCTAAATATGATAGCAGCGTTTTTGCAAAACGCCGGCAAAAATGCCTCCAAAAATGGTGTCGGCAATGGTCTAGCAATTAGCGGCGTTTATATAAAACGCCGCTAATTTAGCGGCGTTTTTCTAACTTTTCACGGCGTTTTGTATCTAAAAAAAAATAATTTACTAATTACATTAGCGCCGTTTACAGATAAACGCCGCTATATTAGCGTCGTTTTAGTGACCTTTAGCGGCGTTTTTAAAAAAATAATTTTAATTTTTTAACTTTAATTTTTTTAAATAAATCAGCTTATTTAATAATAATAATTATTATTATTATTATTATTTCTTGTTTTAGATTTTTTATTTTAAATTATTTTCCCTTTTCTCTTTTTTAATAATAATAATAATAATAATAATAATAATAATAATTATAATAATAATAATAATTATTATTATTATTATTATTATTATCTTTTATCTCTAGTTCCTCCTACTCCTATCTTCTTCATCATCATCATCATCATCATCTTCTTCTTCTTCGTCTTCTTCTAGTTTCTTCTTCTTCTTCTTCTTCATCATCATCATCATCATCATCTTCTTCTTCTTCTTCTTCTTCATCATCATCATCATCTTCTTCTTCTTCTTCTTCTAGTTTCTTCTTCTTCTTCTTCTTCATCATCATCATCATCATCATCATCATCATCATCTTCTTCTTCTAGTTTCTTCTTCTTCTTCTTCATCATCATCATCATCATCATCTTCTTCTTCTTCTTCTAGTTTCTTCTTCTTCTTCTTCTTCTTCATCACCATCATCATCATTATCACCACCAACAAATTCTTCATCTTCATCTTCTTTATTATATATCATCTTAACATTTGTTTCCATAAAACAAAGATATTTATAGAAAAACTAAAAATTGATTGTATTTAGCGGCGTTTTTTAATAAAAACGCCGCTAAATAAAAATTTTAAAAATTAATGGCGCTAAATTCAAATTTTTTTTGAAAAAGATGGCGCAAGTTTTGAATTTTTAAAAAATTAAACTTTAGCGGCGTTTTTACCCATAAACGCTGTTAAAGTTTAATTTTTAAATTTTAAATTAAAAAATATTTAAATTTTCACGGCGTTTTTTGTATAAATGCCTCAAAAGATTTAATTTTATAAATTTTAAAATAAAAAATTTATATCATTTGGCGCCGTTTTTTCTAAAAATGGCGCTAAATTCAAAATTTTATGACTTTTATATTTAATAATATTAGGAATTTAGCGGCGTTTTTTAGAAAAACGGCGCTAATGACATAACTTTTGTGGCGTTTATTAAAAAAACGCCACTAAATATAAATTTTATTATTTTCAAATTTAATAATGTCAAGACTTTAGTGGCATTTTTTACATAAACGCCGCTAATAACATTAGTTTCGTGGCGTTTATTCAAAAAACGCCGCTAAATATAAATTTTATTATTTTTAAATTTAATAATATCAGGAATTTAGCGACGTTTATTTCAAATACGCCGCTGATGACATTACTCTCGTGGCGTTTACTCGGGAAACTCCACTAAATATAAATTTTATTATTTTTAAATTTAATAATGTCATGAATTTAGTGGCGGTTTTTACAGAAACGCCGCTAACTGCATTACTTTCGTGGCCTTTATTCGAAAAACACAGCTAAATTACAATATTTTCGCGGCACTTCTAGAAAACGCCGGTAAATTAGATTTTTAGCGGCGTTTATGGAAAAAACGCCATTAAAGTCTTAAATATAGCGGCGTTTTGCAAAAACGCCGCAAAATAAAGGCCGCTAAAGACCAATTGTGGTGTAGTGAATCATTACTATAAATATGACTATGCTACTTATTTCAAGGCCAGGATGCTTGTAACACAATCTCATCTCCTTCTACAACACTCAATCTTATCTCCTTTGAGCATAGAGGTGAATGGCTGTCACTATTCTCTGCTAAGTCCAATCATTACCATAAATATCACCATGTGACTTATTTCAAGGCCAAAATACTTGTACCACAATCTGAGCTCCTCAACACTCAATCTTATCTCCTTGGTGCATTGAGGTGAATGGGTGTCATTGTTCTCTCTCTCAAGTCCAATCATTACCTTAAATTTCACCATGTAACTTATTTCAAGGCCAAGATGCTTGTACCACAATCTTAGCTCCTCAACACTCAATCTTATCTCCTTGTGAGCGTTGAGGTGAATGGGTGTCACTGTTATCTCTTTTAACTCAAATAATTACTATAAGGTGTTGTTTGTTTGGGTGCATTTAGAGTTACATATAACTCCAAATGCACCACTGTTTATGTTCAGCTATTTGGTTTGAAGGATTTAGTTTTCCTTTGAGCGGCCAAATACCTTTGGCTGGCCCAAAATCATGAATTTGGTTTTACGGTCGATTTGGCTGTAAAAACAAATCTGTAGATTTTGAGAAACCTCACATGGGAAAACCAAATCACTATCTATACCTTTGAGAAACCTCTTCCCTTCACCTCCGTTTCACCGACTGAACTCTCTCGTTGCTGATCTATAAACCAGTTCTGTGGTTTGATTAGAATCTCACTGTTTTTATTCCCTAATTTTTTTTTTCCAAAACTCAACATTCACTGTTTCTCTTTGCAGTCTTCGCTATTTCTCTGTGGTTCTTCCAATCTAGCACTCACTCTTGCTCTCTTTGGGTGGCATTCTTTGCTTCTATGAGGTTAGAGCTTGATGATTTTGGTTCTGTGAATCTAATTGTGGTTTGAACATGGTTTGATGTGATGATTTTGTTTGTTTAGTGGGGGATGTTGTGGGTTTTTCTTGGTAATCTTGTGTGAGAGTGAGGGTTGCGATTTTTTGGTTCTTCTTTGATTTATGATGAAAACGTTGGGTTTTTTACTGTGGGATCTTTGTTTGATATGACTGGTGAGTGCTAGATCCAGTTTTGGGTTGATGGCTAGTTCGGAGTTCTTGATTTTGTGAATTTTGACTGGAAAGTCTTGGTTTTATTATGAATATGGAGGAATTAAGAAGTTATTTCTTGCTATTGGGAATTCAGGAAGCTGATTTATGGTTTTTTTTTTCTTTCTATTTTTTTATATTTTGAAGAAATCTGATGTTTTTGCATTGTTGCATTGTTCACCCGTCTATGCATTTCTTTAGCATAAATGAAAAGTTGATAGATGGCACGAAATCTGTTTGTAATAGTGCCCAGAATAGTATCTCAAGGAGATTTTTTCAGGATCTTTGTTATTGCAAGTTTTCCTTTGTTTATTTAATTTTTTCTGATGTTTGCATGGCCAACTGAATGTTTTTAGTTGTTCTTAACTTCAATGAAGCCTACCTTGAACACCTGGAAATGGAAATGTTCTAATTTTATCATAGATAAGTTGCCTTTCGATGCTTTATTTGGTGTTTGACTGCAATATAAGATAGTAATTTTTAATTGGTGGTTACAATGCAATGTTTCATAGAGATATAATGTAATTATTCCACAAACTCTTTCAAAATTATTCTATTTGGTGGTGTTTGGAGTTTTATTGGAGTGATTAGCTTGAGAAATCATATACTAATACATCTCTAACTTATTCTACAATTAAACAAAAGGGTTTCTAAAAGCAAATAAGTCAATTTCTTTATGTTAAGGTTCACTTCTAGTAAACTAAACAAGTTAATAAAAGATATTCATCAATACAAGTTATGCTAATCAACCAAACATGAGAATCTGATATTCCCATCTATCTGATTCCTATCTTTTATTTTCATGGAAATGTGATTATTGGAAAGATTGATACATTTCATAAGGACCTTACTAAAGAAAGGCATTTCTGCAAACAGCTGTTTGACTAAATTATGTCATACAGTATATCATAACTTTTATCTGGTAGAAGAGAAGTGAATAGCTCAACAAAGGACAAAAATAAGTATATTATAAGTTATATCATAAGTTTTATGATGACGTTCGTGTAATCCCGCAAGTATATGAGTCATCAAGTAATACCCTTCGTGCGAGCACGATGGAGTCGTATTCTCAAGGACCTGAGAATCTACCCTTACTTATCACAATGTTGTTTAACCTACAAATCCGAATGATTGAGAGAATGCAAAGAATCTAAACTAATGTAAATCAAATGCAATTGATGAAGGATGAGGATGAGTGGTCACGGATGAGGATGAGAATGCAAAGAAACTAAACTAATGTAAATCAAATGCAATTAATGTAAATCAAATGTAATCAGGGCTAAAGAGTTGTCACGGATGAGGATCCTCTCAAGGGCTACTAAAGTGTGAAAGATATTTGAACTAACATGCAAGTGGCAAGTTGGACCGAGAAAACTCTAGATTGGGCCAACCCGATGATCATGGCAATTGACCCCTAATTCAGTACGAGTATTAGATACGGAATTTCTCCTGTCCAAATCCTCTTACGATTGCAATGGGCAAGGTGGTTTTCTCATGCTAGGGTTGAAATACAAGTGAATATTTAACCCTAGAATTGGAAGAGTATAAATACCCGATGGTCATGGTGTATTTATACATATTTCCCTACCAAGCTTAGTGAGTCTAACACTAGGGCAATGGTCATGCAACCTAGTATTTCCTAAGTATTGATACACAGAGTTCTCATGCATACCAAAGCATTCAAAAACACTAAACATGGATCACAAACAAGCCAACATGCATTAATTAGAATAAAACAACCAAACAACACAAGTTCACCACCAAAGTTCACCTACATCCGGTGACCTTCGGGTTTTAGTTGCTCATGTTAAAAAAATACAACAAGAAAACCATGAAAACAACCAAACAAAACATAGGAGAGACTCCCTCAAATATGAAAGCCGGAGAAGCTTCCCAAGACACCACTCGTAGTGGTGGCTTCCTGTTGTTTTCAACCTTCTCAATTAAAGCTCTACATGTGGATCTCACTCCAAGACATGTTCTCCTCGCCAAATCTTCCACGAATTTGCCCTCAAACCTCTTCTTCCTCCTCAGATCAAAGGTGGTGGCGTGGAGCTCCAAGAAGAGAAGCAAAAGATGCCCAAAAGAATGCCCTAGAAACTCTTAAAAGGGTGGTCTCAAGATGGCTCACGGGTGGCTTCACAGTCAATATACGGACCATGAGGTTGCCCGGAAAACGGGCCGAAAAATCCATTAAGTTACTACAGTGTTGCTATAGTGTTGCTATAGGTTGCCCAGAAAGATGCCCAAATGAATGCCTTAGTACTGCTACAGTATTTTTGCTCTCTGAATTGCTTGCGGATGACTTCACGGCCGTAAGGTTGCCTGTGAGAATTCGCAGACTTAGAATTTCTCTGAAATCTTCGTGCTTCAGGCTGCTATAGTGTTGCTACAGTGCCTGGCCCTAAAACAACATTTTCGGCGTAAATTTCTTCTCAAATTGCATCGTTGAGCTTACCTAAGCTTCTTTTGTACCTGATACACGAAATAAACAAATTTAGACCAAAAATGGCATCAATTCATCAATAAAATATGAGAACTATAAGCACATGTACGTATTAAATATGTACATTTATATGTTTATCAAACATCCCCACACCTAAGCGTTTGCTTGTCCCCAAGCAAACAAACATGAAAAACAGGGGAAAGAAGATAAACAGCTAAATGTACGACCTCAAGCTCAATAGTAAAGAACTCCACAAGCACAACTGGACAGAAATCAAGAAGTGAACTTTTCAATAAATAGTTAAGTAATATTAGTTATGTTTCCCTTAAAGTGCCCCCGTGAGTGTGTGCTAACTCCCACCTAGACCTCCACACCCTAGATTACCATAGGATGCCTATTCACCCCACCCAGAATGAAAGTGGCATTAAAATGTTAAAAACATCCTCAATACTCAGTTAAAAGTCTTTCGGTTCCTAAATATAACTCTAGCACTGAAGTGACTATGCAGCAAGCTCCAGGGGAGCAAGATACTTTATTACTCTCGCATATGTACATATATACACACTTTTTTTTTCCTGAGTCCGACTAATGTAGACTGCATAAAGATCTTTCAGAAAGGTGCACATGCTGATTAAGCACAAGAGCCACCCAACCTACTCATTTATAGTCTACATAGACGCATTAATGCTATACTAGCAGAGGAATACTGTTATAGACTCCTATTTTTTTTTTTGTACAGACTGTATCTCATGTCCCCTGGTATAAAGCCTAATACAATAGTTCACTTTAGGCTAAAGAGAGCAATGAAGGAACTCAAAAGACCTTAAAAGAGTATTGAAGATAGAATTTAACAATTTGATGCCAACATCATTATGATGGGTTGGTTGGAATGTACAAGGTGGAAGTGATCATGAACAGGGATAAGGGTGCACTAAAAGATGAAATAGAACTACATTCAAGCACAAGTAAAGCACAACTCACAACTATCATTCTACCAAGCTAGGAAGTCCTTAACAATAAAATCATAGCTATCACAGGTTGTTCAAGCATGCAACGATGTAAAATACTCAAAAAACCAATCCCCACACCTAAAGCTGTACATTGTCCCCAATGTATGTATTTCAGCAGAATAGGGTGGGAAATAGGTTCAAGGTATAATAAAATGGAGTAAAGAAACTTCTCCAGTCTATCGATGAAGTGTGTGAAGAACGCTCTAGACTTGGGAAGAAAAAACAGTCCACTGAGGACCTGTAGTGTGGAGCAACCTAACAATAATCCTGAAATCAACAAAATGTGCTGATCACAACTCCAGAATTATAAATAATAGAAAAGAGCACATACACCAGAATCTAAAATAAAAAGACCAAGTTTAGCAGGGAGTGAAGGTGGGCATGCTGTGTGAGCCTAGCGGTAGGAAGGGAGTGAAGGTGCTGCGGAAGTGGTGGCTACAGATGTGGTGTCGACTGATGATGATGAGCTACGTAGAAAAGCTAAAATCTCGGCATTGTTGCTCTCTATATGGCTCAATGATGCAGTTAGGTCCCTGTGTTTCCTCTTGAGTACCTGGAACTGCTCGTAGACCTCAGAAAGAAACTCCTCAAATCTTTCCTTAAGTGGAGGTCTACGGTCCATGGATCCCTGCTCAGGCTCTGACTCTGGCTCAGACTGGAAAGCAGACTGTGTGTTATGAGAAGGAAAGGAGTCCTGTACACTGGTGCTCTATCGCCTCACAAGTCTGTAAGTGCTACCCCGTCTCTCAACTATATCAATATAAGCAAGGGTCTGTATCCCAAATAGGGCGATGGTACCAGCAACTATCATACCCTGGGTACGCTTTATAAGGTCCATGCCTCTGATCATGTGGGTAATTGACGGTTCGGCAAAAATGGCCCCAAGGTGGACGAACTGTCCTTGATGCTCCAAGACCTCTGTAACCAAGTGTCCTATGTGTATGGGGTACCGCTCGATAATGCTATAGAGCTTCAGTAAATACATGCACGATATCACCCCGGTTGAATCTAGTTTACCCCCAATACCTCCTGTCAAAAGTTCATGAATATGTCTATGTGCGGGGTTCCATAACTGGGATGCCTTCTTCGTCTTTGAGCTGGTGGCTATGGAGGTTCAATATGAGGTACCTGTCATTGAGTATGGGAAATCATGAGGTAAATTTTGGAACTTAGGTGTGCGTGTGTACGATTTCGTGTAAAATCCCAAAAACACTCCCAATTGGTCTTGAGTGACCTGGTGACCTTTTCCAAAGGCACGGAACGAGGCAGAGCTTAGTTGGCGGGTGAAGGGACAGTATTAGGCAACCTCCACTTTGCTCAATACTTCGAGAGTAAGCTCCTTGAAAGTTGGCTCTTCAATGGAAAATAGTTTATTCCACCCATTAATGAGTGCATTTTATATCATGTTTGAATGCCCTTTACTCTATTCTTTTAGTTGTCCTTTAGCATATTTTTGTGTATAATTAGTGCTATTCAAGGTATGATGTTCTTTGTGTAGGAATTGAGGGCTTGAATCATTTTGGGGTGAAACTGTGTGCGTTTCACACGTGTTCAACGACCGAGGGAAGAGAACTAGCTGACACGGGTAGAACATGGCCGTGTCCGATCTATTGCAAATCCCATCCTGGAGAGAAAACTAGCAAAATCCTGACACGGGATTGTCCCAGGCAGAACACAGTTTCCGCAAGCTCGTACCCATACCGCTGTAAATCTCAGGAGAATCCCTCTCAGGAGTGACACGAGTACGGTGCTGACTACACAGTTGTGTGTTAGTTGACATGGGGATCACACGCCCATGCCCAAATTGCTGCAAATCTCAGGAGTTTCACTAAAAGAATCCTCAAAAAAGCACACGGTCTGAATACAGTCGTGTCTAGACCGTGTCAGGCCCTGAAAATGCCTTTTTAACTCCAAATCTTAGGATTTCTATCTCATCTTTGTTCGGGGACTTTTTTCTCCACCGGGAGAATGTTGATGAGATCGAAGATCAAGCTTCACCACATTACCTAAGGAGACCAAGGAAGAGTTGGAGGAACTACGAGAGGTGGGGTTAGCGCAAGGTCTCACCAACGGAGGTCATCTAATACATAGAAGGGAGTCATGTCTTCCTCTTGTTGTTCTTACATTGTTCTTTCCCTATTGTACCTGCCCATGAGGGGCTAACTAGACATAGTGCCCTGGGGTTTGAGAACTTAGATGAATTATAATGCTTGTACAATTGTCTTTATTTGTTCTATGGAGTTCAAATTGATGCTTGTGTTTAATCTTGTGTTGCATAACTCGATGTGTTCAATTTACACAGTTGTTAGGGTAAAACTCGGTGCGTAACTTGTTAGCGAGACGCACAGTTATCTTGGCAAAACTTGGTGTTCTTGTGAACTCATAGTTGTAATATTTCTTGTGAGCACACACTTGTTTCTTTGAAATGTACCTGGTAGACCATTTAGGGCAGGAAAGCGTGTACTAGTCTTAGAGATCACCACGGGTCATTATTCTTTCATTGCCAAAACACTCGATCCTAATCTCCTACTTTCCCACCAATTTATCTTTTCTTAGTTGTTCCTTATTTTACTCTTTCTCAATTAGTGTTTACTAGATATCAGAAGAGCAATTAGTACTTTGAGTACAATTCCTAGTAATTCGACAACCATACCTCTCAGGGGATACCACTTTATTACTTGTTTGTGACCTGTATACTTGCGGTCAGCTGATAAGTGCTCGTGTTTAAGTAATACAAAGTATTATTTTTTTACATGGAGCATTACTTTTCTCAGATTTTATCATTAATTAGTGCGCATTTGTGTACTTTTGTGCATGTAGAGTTGTGGAGAAAAGTTAGATGAAAAAGAGCAAAATTAGGTCATGTCCGCCTTTGTTGAGGAGTTTCTTGGACCAAGCAAGGATCAACGCACGGGTTCTAGACTTGTGACTGTGTGCCAACCTCCATTGTGCTCAAATGGTTCTATGATTTGGAGGGGCACAAGGGTAGTCACAATCATAAAGTCTAGCTTGTCTAACATTGAAGAACTCCGTCAATAAGGAGAAAAGAAGAAACGACATGATCTACCGTTGGTTGTGTGCCCAACTCAACGTTCTCGATGAAGAACATGAAGTCGGGAACAAATTTGGCTTGAATACTGTAGAAGTAACTGTAGCTAATCAATGTAGCAGTTTACTGTTCACTCCATGCTAGAAATTGATTTCTAGAAAATCCACATGGGCGTGTGGAAATTCCACACGGCCATGTGGATACCGGATTTCAGCCTTTAAATAGTCACGACTTAGATTTATTTGGGGACTTTTTGACCCATCTTTCGCCCAACTTCTGGAGAGCTCGCGACTAGGGTTTGGAGAGGATTTTGGAGGGCTTTTGGAGCATTCTACAGCATCGTCACCGACGTTCTTTGGAAGATGGCTATTGGGAGAGCTTTCGCTGGCATCGATTCGGCGAGGTGTGAGGCTTGACAAGGGGCATGGTGAAGAAGATGGAGAAGCTTCGCAACACCATCGTGGTGCATCTCAAGGGGGTTTTATCTATGTTTACTATGTTTGTTCATACATTCACTTTGATGATTTTGTATAGCTCTATGGAGAGCTAAACCCCTAGTGGGTATTCAGACTTGTAAACCTTAGGATGACATTATTTCTATGACTTTTATTATGCTTTCTTAATTGATGCTTTTAATTGAGTTCCAATCTTACATGACAATTGTATTGATTTTCCCTTAGCCGTGACACTAGGGTTGAGAATCATCTAGGTTATCCTTTGAAGGTGTGACAACTTCTATAGGATTAGACTACTCGAGATTGGAGAGGGTCGAGAGGGTGAGTCGAGAGGTAGCGAAATTTCCCTTTTCCCCTTTCATGTGATTTTCCCTACCTCCGTGTTCTAAGAGTTCTTTGTGGTCGAAGTAGAGTGAAGTGCTAGGAGATTAACTCTCTTGGGGCTTAGTTGCGCGAGCAACAGAGTGAAGGGTTGTAGTGAATCCTAGTGCTGGGGCTTAACTGAGACTAGGGTTCTTTCGCTTGGACCAAAGGGTTAGAACTATACTTAGGGACATGGTCTACCACTTGGAATCCCTAGAACTCCAAGTAGTTCTACGTAGTGTGAGGTTTAGGAGATGGACTCCCCTGGGGCTTAATTGAGGGATCAACAAAGTAAAGGGTTGTAGTAAATCCTAGTGCCGGGTTATAGTGTTGGAGTTAGTCATGGTTGACCTTAGGTTTGGGACCGTGTGCTTAAGGATTTCTACGACTCATTAGACATTAATTAGAAGGTATAATACTAGTCTTGCACTAGAAGCATTAGTCCTAGGGGGAGCATTGTACGGCTACCCCATCTTTGCATTGATTGTTTCCTCCTTACTCTTTGCTTGCACTCTTCCTTCTTTTATATTTCTCTTTCTTTTATTGCACACACATTGTTTTTTCTCATCACCATCATTCTTGCACTAGCTAAGTAGCAATTTCTCTTGTCTTGAATCACTACTCCCATGGATTCGACTACCTACTCACCGGGGTATTATTACTACGACAACCCATGCACTTTCGGGCCCCTATCATCAACGCATCACTCATCATAAGAAATGAGTTCTAGGACAGTGCCATCCAAATCAAAATTCTTCAGTACATCCCAATCTATCCTCCTCACTGACCAAAGCCCTTCCGTGATAGGAGTGCAAAACGGGTCTTGTGTTCTTCCTTTTAAAAATTGGGTTGGTCGGGGGGTGGAGAGCGCTCACTCTGTGTTTTCTTGTAGGCTCAAAAGACCAAGAGAACATCTATCAAACAACTTATAAGCAAAGAAAGCTCAAAAGAATGAAGAAATGATGAAAAATTTTTAGTGCTACAGTAACTCCGAAAATTTTTTTCAAATGTTTTGCTTGAAAATATGACAATCCAAATTTACAACCATGCCAAATCATCATCAAAAGGTTCTTATAACTAGGGAGAAGTAGATCCATGAAGAAAACCCTCCACAAGTTTATGAAAAACTCAAGGTTTGAGAAATGAGAAGTTTACCTTAACCCTAGTGCATGTGGAATGAAACCTTTGTTGAATCAAACCAAATAAGTGTTAAAACTTCAAAAAATAGACAAAAAATGATTTTAAAGGAGGAGGAGAGGGATCTAGGGCCAAAAGAATGAAGAGATTTGGTGGGGAATGGACGAAGAAATGAGAGGAAGAGTGGAGAAGAAGAATGAATAGTGATGGAGTGGAATGAAGCCACTTAAATGCCCCAACCCGTACCTCTTTGTAGGTGACCTTGTGGCCGCAAAGTCACCCGTGAGCCCTCTCAGTTTGGCTCATGGTTGAGCTCACGGCCGTGAGCCTACTCGTGAGAACTCTCTAGATGGTTCACGGCTGAGCTCACGGCAGTGAGCCTACCTGTGAGAACTCTCTGGATGGTTCAAAGGCAAGCTCAAGGGCCATAAACGGCCATGAGTTTGAATTTACAATGATTTAGCCTCCTCTAGACCTTAAAAGCATTTGAAACAAAGCCAATTAAAGCACATAAACACTCAAAACATGATTTTCATGGCATCTAATCATCAAGCAACTCAAGGCATCACACAAACATGAATGAAGAAATAAACAAAAACGACGAGCAAAGTGACTAACACATGAATAAGAACTCAAAGACATAGACTAAAAACACACTAAGAATACGAAAAATGAACACACTAAGCACTCAAACAACATTAAAGTGAGAACGCATTGAACTTAAAAGCTTGGGTTGCCTCCCAAGAAGCACTTATTTAACGTCGTTAGCTTGACGTGTTTTTACCTCAAAATTCATGGTGGGACAAAAGGAGGTGAGTTACCTCCATTCTTTGGTGAAGAATTGTTACCCGGAAAGTTCATTGAGAGGCATGAAAAAATTTGGAACTTCCCTCGGCTCTCAAAGAATAAATGGTCTACCTCGTCGGGTGGCAATGTAGAGACATTCACTCCTCTTTATGGTTTCTTCTTCGTTTTTCTCCAAATCTTCTTCAGGGTTTCCTTTTTCTTGCCATGTAGTGGAGATTTAACCTCTACTTGTGCCATTTGTTCCATTAGTAGAGAAGGGGGCCTCTTCTTCAACTTCTCCATCCCTAAATTCTTCCAAGTATTCATCCAAAGGGTTCAAAGAGAGAACTTCCTGCACACAATTAGAAATGATCAAGTCAATTTTATCCGTGAAATATAAAGTATCATTATGATCCAATGTGTGCCTCATTGCTTCAGGGAGGGTGATGACCACTTGTTCATCTCCAACTCTTAAAGTCATTTTTCTGCCCTTGACATCAATTAAAGTACCGGAAGTATTAAGGAATGGACGTCCAAGAATCAATGGGACTTCAACATCATCATCCACATCTAAAATCACGAAGTCTACATGAATGATAAGCTTGTCGACCCTAACAAGAACATCCTCAACCACCCCCCGAGGTCTTCGCACTGACCGATCTGCAAGTTGTAGCGTCATTCGTGTGGGTCTTAGATTGTCCAACTCCAACTTCAAAAATAGATTATATGGCAACACATTTATGCTAGCACCAGAGTCGCCCAGAGCATTTTCTTGCATCCCCTCCCTGATCACACAGGGGATGATGAAGCTACCCGGATCAATGAGTTTCTTGGACAATTTCTTTTAGATCACGGCCGAGCAATTCCCTGATAGAGTCACAGTCTCCAAGTCTTCTAGTTTCCTCTTATTGGTGAGGAGGTCCTTCATGAATTTAGCATACTTGGGCATTTATGAGAGAGCCTCGACCAAGGTAATCTTAATGTGAAGTTGCATGCCCAGCACCATAAGTGTCACATGACATCACTGCCTTAGGGGTGGAACTGGACCCCAACATGAGCTGATCAACTTTCTGTGCCAATGCATTGACCAAAGCATTGTTACTTAAAGAACGACCTGCTGCTACTTCAGTTCATTACAAAGCATCTCCACTCTCATCCATGCAGGGAACCCATGATGAGGACACTTATGTAGAAGATCCTTGAACTGTTTATGTGCCTCAAAGAGAGGTTCAGAGTCCCCCTGCCTGAAAGACGAAATCTCCTGTCTCAGTCTCGCTGCCTTGCTTAGTGGGAAATAGATCCTTATCGGCTAACCCATCAAACTGTATTGAATTCTATTGAATTCTACACCATTTCTATTGTGCTTGCCTTGATTTCAAAATTGTTAGCTGGCACAGTAGGAGCTTGCACACTGAATTCCTCCCCCGTGAACTGTGGCCTCTCGTAATCTGATAATGTCATTCTAGGATTCACCATGACTGAGGGTTCGCTAGATTCTACTCTAATCTCCTGTTGTCTTGAACTTTATGTCACTTCTCTTAATCGTTGGTACAAGGTTTGTTCAATCTCGTCGTCAGGTTCAACCAAATTTACATGACTCGCTCATGTCATAAGATGGGTATCTTGCAAGAAAATTATTGTCAAGACTTAGAGATTGATGAAAAGAAAGAAAAGAAAACTTGACTAATGAAATAATGAAATATATACAAGAATGGTGAACACAAAACGAAATAATGGTCAAATCAACACGCTCTAAGTTTTCCGAGTATTCCTCATGGGGTCCATGGTAACGGGGCCCAAAACTTGATGACATTCATGCAATCCCGCAAGTATATGGGTCATCAAGTAATACCCCTCGTGCGAGCACGAGGGGGATGTATTGCCAAGGGCTCGAGAATCTACCCTTACTTCCTTATCATAAAGTTGTTTAACCAACAAATCCAAATGATTGAGAGAATGCAAAGAAACTAAACTAATGCAAATAAAATGCAATTGATGAAGGCAAAATACGCGGAAAAATCAGGGCTAAAGAGTGGTCACGGATGAGTATCCCCTCAGGAGCTACTAAGGTGTGAAGGATGTTTGTGTTAGTGTTAGCCCTAGCACCAATGCGTTGATCTGAACCTTTATTAGTTATATGTTTTTTAATAAAACCTGGCTTGTTTTATCTTACTACATTTCTGTGCATGTATGCTTGGATAGAACTATCCGTGAGAGTTTGTTCCACACAAGTTGCCGAATATGTGATTCGGGCAGTAAAACCTTGGTGCGTAAAGGAACAACTTTCTAAACATCCCTAGTCAATTACTGTCATGGGAATGATCATTGATGTAATAAACATAGAACAAAGCACAAATTCCCACTTTGAATCTCTGAATTTTTTCTATATTTTCACCAAACAACAAAACCCCACAAAATAATAGAAATCAAACAACCCAAGAGAAAACCCTAGACATTGGGAGAAGAGACAAATATTACCTTGGTGATCTAGGGTTTAGGAAGTGGCAGAGCGGTTGAAGGAATCGGCGGCGAGACAAGCTTGATCGGTTGAAGGATCAAAGCTTGATCGGCGAGACAAGCTTGAGCGGTTGAAGGAGCTGAAGAGAATTAATTCCTTGAGTTTCTTCCAAACCCTAAAAAAGGATCAGAGATTGGGAGATGGCGGAGGAGACGAGTGCTAAGCTGATGAATAAGACCTAAATGAGATGTGCTAAGCTTTCATCAGAGTTTGGTGACCGTTGTGAGATAATTGATGGACCGTTGAGTGCTAAGCTTTCATAATCTATGATTATCAAAGTAATCTGTGATTATCAATGATTAATTTAGCAGATAAATAAGCTTTCGTCAGAGTAAGTGCCAATTTTTTATTAATATTTTTAGTATTAATTAATTGAGGGCTCTTTCTCCAAAGTGAGGGTCATTGTCCTAGCTAGTAAGTAATAATTTTTTATTATAATTCTTAGTATTAATTAATTGATTGCTCTCTCTCCAAAATGAGTGTCATTGTTATAGAGTTACGAAGATTTGACTTTTTAATTAATTAATTAATTAATTACTTTCAACACATGTTCATTAAAAACTAAAAAAATCAATCATATATATTATTAATCATGCACAAGATTTGGCATGATTAATAAAAGAATACAATATTTTTATGATTTTATCACAGCACATCATATATATATACTATGTTCATCTTGTTGTAAATTAGGCTTGAATTCCATGAAAATAAATATATTATGTAAATCGAAAATAAAAATATTTCACAAAAGCATTACTAGAGTGAAACTCACAAATATATTGGTATAGTTTTATTTTACTTCATTATTACTAATGTGACATTATTAATTACATAAGCTTGTAGTTTTTGCGACGACCGCATTTGGCCGTCGCAAACACACATAGTTTTAGCAATGAGAATATATGTTGGTCACAAAAGCTTATAGTATTTGCGACGGGTGCATTTGGTCATCGCAAAAGCATATAGTTTTAGCAATGAGTATATATGTTGGTCACAAAAGCTTATAGTTTTTGCGACGACCGCATTTGGTCATCGCAAAAGCATATAGTTTTAGCAACGAGCATATATGTTGGTCACAAAAACTTATAGTTGTTGCGACGGATATTTGAGTTGGTTGCAAAAAATAAAACATTTGCGACGACGATTTTTTAGGGTCGCAAACACATTATTTTGCGATACAATTTTAAGCCGTCGCAAAAACATTTGTCGCAAAAACATGTTTTTCTTGTAGTGTAAGACTAGTATACCTATTGTGTGATGATCATGTTGTACGGATTATAGGACATGTGATGTCAATCAATAGACATAGACACGTGTTAGTGAACAGCGTGTCTGGATCGATCCGCTCACGAGATCACTACATGGTTGCAAAGTCATAAGTGGTTCTCGTGTAACGCTTATACTGAATCCTTAGACTCAAGGTCGCTATGGAGCTTGGATGAATGTTGGTGTACTTTGATATACGCCTAACGTCATTCGTAACAGAGTGACAAGTGTGGGTATGATTGGGTGCATCGAGATTCATAGCGAGTAACATTTGCTATGCGAGGGGATTGCCACTCTCTGAGGAGAGAGAATATCACCGGCCACTTGATCAGTGAAACTGAGTAGTGCGTGGCCACGCCTAAGTGAAATGGTAAGGGTTATCATTTATTTGACCTAACCAGTTCACCGAGGATCAAGAAATCGATCGACAAATAAGTAAGGGTGACTAAGCTCCATGCCTTATGTTGATCGAGATATTCAATTGGCAAAGGAATCATATAAGGTTACGAGGTTAGTTGATTACCCAGTCGACCTCCATTTTAATTCAGGTAGTTATATTGTCATGCTAGACGGCATTTGTGATTTATGGGCCTTAACGAGGTTAAAATCCCATTGTCGATTTTAAAACGGGCCTACAGGATCGCACACGTAAAAGCCGTGAAATCCGGACTCAATCTAATGAGTCGAATAGCTAAATGGTGTATAGATAAATCAAGAGTTGATTTGGTCTAACCGCGAATGTGTAAGGATTGAGTTATGAGATAACTTAAAAATTGAGGGACTTAATTAGAAAGTTTTCTCCATCCGGATTGCCATTACTTAGCTCCGGCAAAGGTATAGGTCGACACTCTTTTGATATTTCTTGTTTATTCATGTTTGTTAGTTCACAGGCCAGCTTTTTCATTGATATTTTTTTATCAATGGAGATCGCCGAAGTGAGAACCTTTTGAGATTATTTCATAATGGTTGTGAAATTTTTCTCAAAAGATTCTCACATGTGAAACATTCGCTGAGTGTTGGTTTTGGATTTACAATTCCTTACACATGTTTACGATTAGGTTTTGAGATCTAATTTTAATTGCTATTCGTATTTCTCGATAAGAGTTATCGTTGGATACTAGCAATCCATGCCGGATTGTTTCCGGCTTGTGTGCGTGTGAGAGTAGAGGGGAGTCGCGTATATGCAGTCCCTTTTTCGACTACACCCCTGGAATTGTATTTATTTATTTATTTTAGTATTTTATATCTTTATTCGCTTCCGTTGCATGCTAGGGTCCATGCTAGTTTTGTTTGTTATCCGCTGTGCATATTTTTGCTTTTAGCATGCTCGTAGACCCTTTTTGATCCCAACAGTTTGAACTAACATGCAATTGGCAAGTTGGACCGAGAAAACCCTAGATTGGGCAACCCGATGATCACGGCAATTGACTCCTAATTTGGTACGAGTATTGGATATAGAATTTCTCCCATCCAAATCCTCCTACGATTGCAATGAGCAAGGTACTTTTCTCACGCTAGGGTTGAAATACAAGTGAGTCTTTAACTCTAGAATTAGAGGGGTACAAATACCCGATGATCATGGTGTATTTACACGTATTTCCCTACTAAGCTTGGTGAGTCTAATACTAGGGCAATGGTCATGCAACCTAGCATTTCCTAAGTATTAATACACAGAGTTCTCATGCATACCAAAGCATTAGAAAACACCAAACACGGATCACAAACAAGCCAACATGCATTAATTAGAATAAAACAACCAAACAACACAAGTTCACCCCCAAGGTTCACCTACATCCGGTGACCTTGGGGTTTTAGTTGCTCATGTTCAACAAATACAATAAGAAAACCATGAAAACAACCAAACAAAACATAGGAGAGACTCCCTCAAAGATGAAGGCCAGAGAAGCTTCCCAAGACGCCACTCGTAGGGGTGGCTTCCTGTTGTCTTCAACCTTCTCAATTAAAGCTCTACATGTGGATCTTACTCCAAGACGTGCTCTCCTCGCCAAATCTTCCATGAATTTTCCCTCAAACCTCTTCTTCGTCCTTAGATCAAAGGTGGTGGTGTGGAGCTCCAAGAAGAGAAGCAAAAGATGCACAAAATAATGCCCTAGAAACCCTTAAAAGGGTGATCTCAGGATGGCTCACGGGTGGCTTCACGGTCAATATACGGGCCATGAGGTTGCCCAGAAAATGGGCCGGAAAATCCATTAAGTTACTATAGTACTGCTACAGTCTGTTGCTCTCTGAATTGCTTGCAGATGACTTCACGGCCGTGAGGTTGCCCGTGAGGATTGCTAGACTTAGAATTTCTCTGAAATCTTCGTGTTTCAGGTTGCTAAAGTTTTGTTATAGTGCCTGGCCCTAAAACGACGTTTTCGGTGTAAACTTCTTCTCAAATTGCGTCATTGAGCTTACCTAAGCTTCTTTTGTACTTGAAACACAAAATAAACCAATTTAGACTAAAAAAGGGCATCGATTCATCCATAAAATATGAGAACTATGAGCACACGTACATATAAAATATGTATATTTAGATGTTTATCATTTTATCTGCAAACAGCTGTATGATTAAAATAAGTTATCATTGTCATTGTCATTGTAAAAACTCATCACCATTTTATTTTCCATAATTGAAATTGAAATGAAATTATGTCTGACAGCTTACTTAGGCAACTGTTCTGGTTGCTTTTTATCCACACAAGTAGATTCTTGCCTGTTCAGAGATATATAACTAAACATAATAATATCATCCAGTAAGATTTCTCAACCACTGCTTGTATTGCTTCCTATCACTATTTCTTCAAATCCTTGAAACATATGTATTTTTGCACTTATCAAGAAGTGTGTGGTAGAACAGTTAATGGATTGATTGAAGCAAACTAGTTATATATTAGCAAACTAGTTGCTATTGTTGAAGGAATGAAATGTTCACTAATGCAGCTATTGAATACCTTTTTGGAGTGAAATGAAATTAGTTAATGATTCATATCACTTGTCAAATAAAATATGATGCTATACACCATAGTCAATAAGAAAACAATATGTTTACACTGTTATTAAGTTTATTTATTTAAAGGCTAACAAATTCATTTTGTTGATATAATATGTTTGCAAGTGTCTAATTTCCTTTTTTTTTTGTTTATTTCTCTTTCTTTTTTATTTTTATGTACTAGATAATAATATTTACTTGAATAATCACACTACTGATTGGCAAAATGATGCTTGAAGAGCTCTTTATTTTTTAATAAAACTTGAATAAAAGTATGGCCTAGAAAAGCATGCCTACACCACCTATGAGAGGACTGATTTTAGTGGCTTTCAATGCGAAATAGATTTCTCACCATTTGGTGACACTTAAAAACATGTCAAATGTTAACCTCATCAGACAAAATACAGAATAATAGCAAGATCATTTGAGAATATATTTGACAAGGTTAGAGTCACAAGATTTTAATTTTCAAAGCATATATTTATCTCTTTTTTTATTTTTAAATTTTATTTTATTTTTTCATTTCATTTTGCTTATTTTGAAAGCCTTTTCTCTCAGGTAATGGATTTATCATGATAGTAACATCTGTGAGATTTTTTGTTGAATTTTATTCTTTACATCCTTGAACCACATTTTTTTTTTTTGTATTTTTACAACTTGTAGATGGATGGACATGATAGAGAGGATAACTATAATGCTACCTGCATTACAATTCTTGCTACAGCTTTTGTCGTCACATTACTTTTGCATAGTAAACGCCATAGAATTTTTAGAGAACCTTCTTGTGTTCGATTGGAGATTAGAGAAAAATATTTATTGAGACTAATTGATGGAAATGACACATTTAGTATCAACATGGTCCATATGAATAAATCAACATTCTTCAATCTTTGCTCGATAATGAGACAAAAAAAATCTTCTGAGAGACACATTGCACATCACCATCGAAGATCAATTATTGATGTTCCTACACACCATAGGACATAATCAATGTAACCGTGTCATCGCACACAACTTCCTCAGATCAAGTGAGACAATTAGCAAGTATTTCAATCATGTTCTTTATGCAATCGATCAATTGCGTGATGAATATGTGCTTCCACCTAGTACACAAACTCCATCGTATATAGCATCGAGATACACACTATATCCTTATTTCAAGGTATTAGATAACTTTTTACTCAAACAAATTTATTATCCTATAACCAATTCTTAGTTATAATTTGTTAATGATAGGATTGTATTGGAGCTTTAGATGGAACCCATATCCATGCTTCTATTCCAGCATCTAAAGTTGTAGCATTTCGTGGCCGAAAACCATACCCCACTCAAAATGTTCTTGCTGCTGTTGACTTTAACTTACATTTTACATATATTCTTGCTCGATCGGAAGGTTCAACACATGATGATGCCCTAGTTTTACGTGATGCACTTGAGAGAGCAAACGGTCTCTCAGTCCCTGAAGGTATCTATTTGTTTAGATTATTATCAAATAGTTTAGAATGCAAGAACAATCTAAACATTATAATCTTGTTAACCATCATTTTTCCTTTTTGTTAGGGAAATATTACTTGGTTGATACTGGATACGCAACAAGAACGGGATTTATATCCCCTTATAGGGGTGTTAGATACCATCTCAAGAGTTTGACTCACGAACACCAGCAAACCATAAAGAATTCTTTAACCTTCGTCACTCATTAGCTCGTACCACTATTGAATGAGCTTTTGGTTTTCTTGAGGGATACTTCAAAGTTTTATCATCAAGACCATTATTTCCATTTAAAACTCAAGCTGAATTGGTTTTGGCCGCATGCATTTTGCATAATTATATTATAAGTGGAGGAGAAGATATTTTAATACCTTCTAAGGAAGAATGGATACCCCAGCAACCACAATCAGAACGTAACATAAGAGAACAAAAGGAAGAGGCCCAAGAATGGGTGGCACGTCGAGAACGGATTGCATGTGATATGTGGGCTAATAAGTAGATAACAACTCATTGTTTTTTTGTATGTTTCACTGTAGACCATGACCAATGATGTTATTTTTTGCTTATTTGTTCACTTTATAGCTTCTACTTGATTCATTTTTTTGCTTCTATGAAACAAATTTATAATTGTTATCATTTATCATATGCTTATTGTGAAGCTTCCTTATGAAAAAAATTACTTGTGTATGTGCCAATAACAAAATGGACAATATAGGGATGTCAGAAGATAGCGAAATGTCTTCAATGAGAATACCCACTAAAAGAACTGGTGATAATAAAAGATGGACCAATGCAGAAAGCTGATTTTTCATAAGATTCATTGCATCTCAAGTAGAGCAAGGCTTCAAAGTCAACAAGGGATTCAAACACCAAGCATTCCATGCTGTAGTTATTGCAATAAAGAATGAGTTTGGAGTTAAGGTTACTGAAGCAAATGTAACTAATTACTAGAGAACAAGTCGCAAATGATGGGCAAGAATTAAAAAACTGAAAGAGTTAAGTGGAATAGGATGGGATAATAGACTGAAGATGATTATTATGGGAGAATCAGATTTCAGGAACTATGTACAGGTATTAATTTATTTGTTATTTATTTCTATTTATGTTGTTGAATTATTTATATTGAATGAAATGATATTTATTTAAACTTTCACCTGACTTGTTTCTATATCCTAGGCTCATCCACAGGACGAGGCATATTTAAACAAACCAATTGAGGATCATGACTTGCTCGAGATTATTTGCGATAACAATCAAGCAACTGGACACAATGCTGTTCAATTTGCAGATGATATTGGTACACATATGGATGATAACGTCGATTCCCGCCTTGATGACATGTTTTTTTATGAGACTGATTACCATATGTATACACCACCACCCATTCACAACCAATCAGAGAGTACAGAACTCAAGGGAGCACCTTCCACCCTATCAAGAAAAGAAAAGGGAAAATGAAAAATGGTATCCGAAGTTGAAGCAATACAAGAGATGAATAACACCATTAAGAAGGCATTCGGTGAAAAGAAGTCTACTAGAGATTTAGATTTTATAAAGGAATTAATTGGTGAATGTATGAAATTGAAAGCATATGGGTACTTTGGTCGGGATATCAATAAGGCTTATGATTGGTTAATGGCCGACGATAGTAGAGTTATGGGTTTCTTGGCAAAAGATGAAGAATTAAGGAAGTATTGGGCAGATGATTTCTTTGAATCACTTCATAGTTAAGGAGAATTTTTAAGAAGGCCCACATAGGTTGTTTTGTATGTGTGTATTATTATATTATCATATGTCTAGTATCTTATAGTAATCTTTTCATTGTTTTGTTTAATAGGGTGTTGCAGACTATGGAACATATTGAAGATTTTAGTAGTGAAACCATGAAGAATGCAAGAGGTAAGTAATTATATTCATGTCATTATTTATATATTATTATCAATAATTAGCTCATGAAAATAAAATCTGAAAATTTTCATATGTGCAGGTTGTTCCTTATATCCTAAGAAAGCTATTTGAGAAACCATCTACCTTTGTTACTTCAAGGATTAAAGTGTCTATTATGTATTGGTTTAATGCAAACTTTGAGGTGTTAGATTTATGTAATAGTTTTGTGCAAACTTTGAGGTGTTAGATATATGTACTGGTTTTATATGTTATGTTCCTATATTGCAACAACAACAACATGATCCCCAAGGTTTAAGTTGTGTAATTTCATATGTTATGTTCCTATATTACAACAACATCAACAGTGACCAAATCTTTCTCATTTATTTGTAGCATTCGATGTGTGAAGCTAGTGCAAACAAAACTTGTATGGACTAAACAAATGAAGGTTCCATTGTGCTTCTACTACAAAATTGTCAAATTAAATTATAACATGATTACTATAATATCTTATTCTTTGTGTATTTTCAAGCAAGTGTGTAATCTTTATGTTGGGGTAATTTTTTTTAAATATAATAATATATAAGAAAAATAAATTAAATACTGAAGTAATAATTAGTTAATAATAAAAAGTTAATAAAGTTAATAATAAATGACAATTTATTAAAAAATACTATTCGAGTAAGTGAATAAATATAATAATTGGTTAATAAAAAAAGTTAAAAAGGTTAAGTACCGGGCAAATTTTTAAGATATAATAATAAATAATAAAAATAAATTAAAGACCAAAGTAATATAGTTAATAACAACAAGTTAATAAAGTTAATAATAAATAGCAATTTTAAAAAAAAATGTATTAGAATAAGTGCATAAATTTTATTTAACTCGAAATTATTTAATTAAAATTTAAGAAAACAAGTAAAATATTATTGGAGAAGTCATCTTTGATAATATATTTAAAAAATATATCAATAATTTAGAAATTAATTTGATTAAAAAATTTAATGCATATGTTAATCAATATAATAATTAAAATAAACAACATTGACATTAAAAATAAAAACAAACACAAAAGATTGTGAGTTTGAGAGTTTGGGGGGTAATCTCACCATGGCCGCCCACATCTCTTAATACATCAAACCAAACACCGGATTTCTTAATACAGATTTACAAATCCCTTTAAACAAACTCAGTATTCAGTAATACAGTATTTTCAGTTACATCCAACCAAACACCATATTTTGCATTACTGTATTTTCAAATCAATGAATTTCCAGTTACATTGTAAATGAAAATCCAATGTATTTACATTTACAACCAAACAAACAACACCTAAATATCACCAAGCTATTTATTTCAATACCAAGATGCTTGTACCACAATCTCAACTCCTCCAACATTCAATTTTATCTCCTTAGAACATTGAGGTGAATGGGTGTCATTGCTCTCTCTCTTAAATAGAATCATTAATATAAATATCACTGAGCTACTTATATCAATACCCAGATGCTTGTTACATGATCTCATCTCCTCCAACACTCAGTCGAGCATGTTCATTTATGAGAAAGTAGGGGGAAGTGAGAAAGCGAGGGGAAGTGATATCACTTTTTATACTTATGGTGTTCATTTGTTAGAAAGTGAAAATATAACAGGAGAATTTAGGTATTGGGTGGAGTTCTATGAATTCAACAAAAAATTAACAAGTGAGGGAAAGTAAGTTTTTATATATTGATTCATTTTCCCCCTACTTTAGTAAAAAAAAGTGTTGAAGTGGGTTTAGTTCAAAATCTGCTTCAGATGAAATTGGGGAAAATATCAGTTCCCCCATTTCAGAACAAATGAACACTAGAATGTGGGTACAAATGAAAGCATTGAGATGAATGGGTGTCACTATTCTCTCTCTCAAGTCCAATCATTACTATAAGGGGATGTTTGGATGTCAAGAGTGGATTGGGAGTGATATGAAGGGTAATGGAGTAGGAGTGAGAATGAAGAGTGTGTTTGGTTGGTAAGGTTTGGACAGTGTAATTTATTGAGAATGGGGAAAGTAAAGAAAGTAAATATGATAAAATGACACTTATGCCCCTCATGCATATATAAATGATATTGTATATATAATAATGGTTTATATATATATATATATATATATATATATATATATATATATATATATATATATATATATATATATTAAATATTAATAAATTGTAACTAATTAATTATCAAAAATAAATAATTAATTTTATTATACTACAATTTCATTCTAATTTTTGGAATGAAATATTAATATCATTAATTACCTATTAATTAATAGTGTTAAATATAATGATTTATTTTTAATTATATTTTTTAAAACACTGAAAAATGTAACTAATTAATTATCAAAAATAACTATTTAATCTTTTAATACTACAATTTTGTTCTAATTAATTATCAAAATAAATATTTGTAATAACATTGAAAATAATAATAATAACATAACTTTTTCTTGCCATCTCTTCCTTTTCTCTTGACATATATAGCAATTGAATGGCGATGATTACTGTCATCATGTTAATAACAAGAACATTGTATATATGCCTGACAACATAAGATTTGATTTCTTGCCATATATATACCTGAAAAAAAGACACAAAGAAGAAGCTTTGATGTCCTAATAACAACATAAGTTTTCACTCGCAAATGACCAAACAAGAACATTGTATTCTCATTGCTACATTCAAGGATCAACAACAACTACTACACTAGAAAAGCTGCCTATGTTGCTCCAACACCAACAAATTCTTTCAATACAATCCATAAAAACAAACTTTAAAACAAACACATTATTCTTGCAATACAATCCATAAAATCTCCATAATTCAAGACAGTAAATTTGAAAATAGACATCACCCAGTCAAAGTAAACCAAACTCAGGAGGTCACATATTAGGTGCTCTAAATGACAACCTTGACAAGAAAACATGGCAAAAACAAAGCTTCTTGTTGTCTGGGAACCCGAAGAAAATTTTAATTTAGTCATTGTTTTTAGGCAGAACCTACAAGAACAAATATTACGTCATAATTATAAAAAGTTTTAAGACAAATCATGGAATTAAAATTGAATTGTTGTTACAAAGTACCTATAAGATGAACATCGCCTCATCATCAGAAAGACCATCAATCTGAAAAAGTACTTGTGGCAACATGTTTTTCATTTTCGCAATTTCGACAACAGCATCCTCACGTGCTTTCTCACGGGCCTCCTCACGGGCTTCACGTGCTTTCTCATGAGCTTCACGACCCTCATCACGAGCTACTTCATGTGCAGCAGCATCGGCTAGTGTCTTAAATCCTGGACTAATAACTTCAACAAAATTGTCCAAATTTTGTGAAATTTTCTCTACTGTTTGGTCCACAACACTTTTCCTCTTTCGACGTGCTCTTGAGGTACTTGTTTTTGATCCTATGGGTGATGGAGTTGGAATGCGTTCCTTTGTATCCATACAAACATCATCACTTCCAAATTGAAAGAATCCCGTATCTTCATCGAATGTTACATTCTCATGTGAATACTGCTCGGCATCATCACCAATATCATCTCTTGCACTTCTATGTTATCTATCTCTTGCAAAAACAGCTACAAGATCATTGAAGAAAGGAAAAACTTTTCCATAAAGACAGGCTGCCTCCTTATGATTCTACGTTGAATGAACAAATAAAAATAATACAAATACCATATAGCACAAAATGTTACAAAATAAAATTATTCATACCTTGACACACTGATTATGAAACAAAAAAGTTATTAACCACAATGGTTATTTAACTAATTAACTAACTAAGTTTAATGTGGACCAAGAGGTTGGTAGCACAAATAATTAATGAAGTATAAGAATTTAAATTGAAGGGCACATATTTATTTTTATAACAAGTGGTAGATTGTTGGTGGAGATAAATGATTATAAACTTGCTAATAGAGTAAGATGATTAAAATTGTAAATTATTAGATATACATAGCATGAAGCATCAATGACCAAATGGTAACATATTAGATATACATAATAGACAAAAACAGTGAAAGAAAGCCAACTTACATCACTTGGAGTTCTTGGATACCAGTTAGTAATTGAAGAATTGGACTAGGTAAATTATTGTTGTTAAGCCGGTTATCCTTCCATGGAAATTTCAAAACAAAAAATTAAGCCATATGCCACAAAAAAAAATGCATTGAATCTATTCAAACTTTAGAATGTGTGTGTGTGTGTGTGTGTGTGTATAAAGTTTTGTTAGACTGTCATATATATGTAATGTTCAAAGTAATTATTTTGGATAAAAGAAGAGTGATGAATACTTGATCAAGTATTTTTTTTCATAAGTGCTAATGAATCAAAATAAAGAAAACACATTGAGCCATATTGTAGTGAAATACAATTCAAAAGAAGAATTATTAATAACAGCATGAAAGAAAGCAATTATACTAAAAATAATAATAACTAGGTTATGAAGGTCAACGTAGATAATTATTTCGAAAAAAAAATTAGTAGGCTGAAGCAAGCAACAATAAACTTGACATGGATTTAATATGTCACTCATCAACTATATGAAGAATTACCAAATCTATTGAAACTGTAATATAATAGATTAGCAAATTAATGGATTTCATATATCACTCATCAACTATATGAAGAAGTACACTTTTGTTCTTTGTTTTCCACAAACAATGTAGTTAAATAAAATTGAAACCAAATCTTGGGTTATAAATTTAATTGCAGGATTAATATTTTAGAACTTTAACCAACCTAAATATTGCCATTATTGGTCTCTTCGTCAGTTGTACTAAGATCAATAGAAAAATTTAATTGCAAGACTCTCAAGTTCAGGAATCACATGGACACAAAAAGCATGTTCCTTGTGCATAAAGGTCAAAAAAAAAAAAAAAAAAAAATCTCAGATTTCATAACATAAACCTCAACAAAAGATTAATATATTATAAAAATGCATTCATCAAAAATCCTACAAACAACCCTTGTAACCAACAAGAATGAGAATGCTCCATGAAATTAATAAGAAAGCCATACAAGAAAACTTGGAGGGAAAAAAAGAATAAATCAGAGATAAGTCCACAAAAAGTAAACCCAAGAATAACAAAGCATACCAAGGTTCTTAGCTTGGATTCTAATGAATCGATTGAGAATTACTTCACAAATATGTGCAATCCCGAACTACTTCCACGGCTTCTGAAACCATGGATTCAATACCTTCTCCTGCAATCCAATAAACAACAATCCTGATAATCAAGTCAAACCATGGATTCAACTCCTTCTCCTGCAATCTGAAGAACAACAACCTGAAGAACAGCAATCTGAAGAACAACAAACCTTCTCCGTCGAGCTTTCTGTTCTCTTCTCCGATCAGAATGGTGTGGTTTCCAGAGATTGATCACAGTCGAAGATGAGGGTTCAGCGAAGTTTGGGAGAATGGCGAAGACTGGTTCTCACAAAAGGAATATGGGTCTTTTAAGCTAGGGGCAAATATGTCATTTCCTTGTCCCAGATTGGCCAGTCAGCCCAATTCTTGGTGAGTGAGACTCACTCATATGGGTGAGTCTCACTCCCCCCACAAGCCACCCTTACTCCGATTGATGTATGCCCAAACACTCCCTTACATCCAATCCCTCCTCACTTCCACTCCACTCCTAACATCCAAACACCCCCTAAATATCACCAAACTACTTACTTCTGATAAACACTATATAGAAACTAGACTTCATGTGCAACAAGTTTGTTATTGAACTCAAAGATCAAAACCTCTTCTGTAAGTCAGGAAAATTCACACAATAGATGGAGCTTAAACATAAACTGCAGGAAAATACAAAAAACCTCTCTGTTTAAAGCTAAGGAATACAACAACTAATAAACTAACAAAAACCTTAGTACCCAAAATGAAACTAACTAGCTTAGTCACTAGCTATGTGTCACAACTCGATGCACTGGACAGCTTAACTTTGCTTGCCTCGAACTTATGACATTTTCTGTGATGATGCAATCCTGGACGTTCATTACAACTAAGATCATAGCATTGCCTCGAACTTGATCGAATCATCTAGATGGATTCAATATCAGCCGTTCAACTTCTCCCTCTCAAGCTTCAACTGAAATAACAACCTTTCAAACACTTGAAAAGTCCATCCTACCCCTTGATCACAATCTATTTACACCAGGACATTTCTGCAACTCAACAGCTCTGCTAATTCACACAGCTTCAATCAATCTCAACAACTTCAATGCCAAGATGCTTGCACACAATCTCAGCTCCTGTGACACTCAATTTTATCTTCTTGGGCATTGAGGTAAATGGGTGTCATCTCTCTCTTTCTTTAAGTCCAATCATTACTATAAATATTACCATGTTACTTATTTCAAGACTAGGATGCTCGTAACACATGCAATCTCAGCACCTGTAGCACTCTATACTATAAGAAAACAGTAATTTGGCACGGCAAATTTGGCACGGATTTGGGTCTAAAAACAGTGACAAATTGATTTTGGCACGGTTTTTGGCACGGAAACCTAAGCTTGCCTATAGCATGCGTGACAAATATATTTTGTCACGGTATAGCAAAACCGTGACAAATTTTGTCACGGTTTTATAGACCGTGACAATGTTTGTCACGATTTTTGGCACGGATTTATTTTGATACGGTTTTTGTCACAATTAGATTTGTCACGGTTTTTGGCACGGTTGGATTTGGCACGGTTTGTGGCACGGTTAAATTTGTCATGGTTTTTGGCACGGTTTTTGACACAGTTCGATTTGTCATGGTTTTTGGCACGGTTAAGTTTGTCATGGTGTTTGTCACGGTTCGATTTGTCACGGTTTTTGCCATGGTTAAATTTGTCATGGTTTTTGTCACGGTTTTTGGCACGATTTTGTTTGTCACGGATTTTGGAACGGTGTGGTTTGGCACAATTTTTGGCACGATTTTATGATATTTTGCACGGTTTTTTGTCACAAATTTTGTCACAGTTTTAGAATTTACATGATTTTTAACATATTTTTTGTCACGAATTTCGGTACGGAATTTGCCACGAAATTTGGCATAATTTTATTTATTTCATGAAAAATTTAAATTTATTTTCCTAAATAATGGTATATTCATTTAATATCATAACCTGCATTAATTTACCAAAATGTCCTGTACCATTAGCAAAATAAACATAAATGTTATTACAATCATCCTAGTCCCGACATACATCATCCAACAAAATACCACAACTCTAACACTCTACATCATCTTAGTCCCAACCTACATCATCCTCAAAGTCGCCAAGAGAATTATCTGTAGACGGGGAAATCCGAACTTTCTTCAACATTGGAGAGTGCTCGTCGGTATGTGTTTGGGACTCTCCTGTTGGTGCTCGAGGGGCATGTGGTGTACGAGCAATAATAGGCATGCTAGAGAGCTCAATACCTTGTACCCGAAGCGCAGCAAGGAACGATGATTCAAATAACTCATGTCGAGCCAACTCAACATCAGCATCAGCGCGAGATCTAGCAAGCTCCTCCTGTAACTCTTTAACTTTGTTTCGGAGTTGTTCAGTTGATTCGGAAGGCCCCGCGCGTGGCTTGTAATTGGATGAGGACATTTGCCTAACAATGTTACCTTTTCCTACAACTCTGTTACGACTTCCAATAGCTATCTCATCCCATAATTCATCTTGATTAATAGAAGCCTCATCTACGCCTTGACTGCATTTGTCTACAATAGCTTTATCAAATTGTTCCTGCATCTCAAGTAAGCTTTCTTTCAAAATGATTATATAAATATTATCCAAATTCAAACAAAATTTAAACTCAAAATATTTACATTAATGTTTTGTTCATTCAAAGCCTAACTGAGCATGTGAGAATCCCTAATGCATGTACAACTTACCTTGGAGTTTGC